>CM055274.1:45186115-45678944 GCA_029237695.1 Conchocele bisecta
CCTTCTCTATCGGAAAAAACGGTATACCTGTTCTATCGCCGTGCCAAAAACTTCCGATTCCATTGCCACCGTACGAACTCTGTATCCACTAGTGGGCGAATGCCATCGCGAGGTTCTGGAAATTCCTTTGCATGTCGCAAGCGGTGCCTTGCTTCTCGCTAGATATGTTCCACCTTCTGTTTTTCTATATGTTTGCAAAGTCGTACCTACTCCATCTTCGTCCTGGTCCAACACTACCGCGTGTATAGGAAGGCCTACAAATCCAAATGCAGATACCCAAAGAGGCAGGTATGTCTCCTCCAACGTATGTATATCTGGTTGGTACGTTTTGTATACTCCACACAGCCGTCGCGTCCCGGAGTGTCCCCAATATATGGCGTACAGTGTTTTCGTCTGTTTCGAGAGTAGAACAAGGTTGCAATGTATAGCAGAAGCTAGTGCTTTCCACTGTTTCTCGAGCGGTTGTTCCCAAAAAAAGCTTCTCGTCCTCCGATCCCCCATTTTCTGTATGTGTTGTATCGCTTGTTTCGCAAGATCTATAGAAATATCTGCTGCCTCTATGCCATATAGAGAAACCTCTATCCTACATATACCCTTTTGTTTGTACCATGGGTGCGCAAATGTTTTTCCTAGTCTAGAATCTGGACAATCGCAGTAGTTTGCCACGTTGTTCCCCATACTGTCGAGGACGCCTGCACATTCCATCTGGCATACAAACTTGTTGTAGAATTTTCCTCTCCATAGGGATCCTATAGGGGGTTTTTGGAACAAGAAGGACATACAATTGTTTTGTTTCCCACACTGTCTACATTGTCTAGAATACTACACTCTTCTTCTTCCCATGTGTTTTTGCAGGTGGTTGGACAAACATTCTCTATCTAGTGTGCCTGCGTAGTCTCTCGTACAATCTATTGCATACAATCCTATACCGTCTAGTCGAGGCTTTCTAGAAAGCGGTTTTTGGGGGTTTTGTTTTTCGAAAAGATCTCCTATTTCTATATCGGCAACGTCTAGTTTTGCCACTACTATAGCTTCTGGTTCCGGTTTTGTTGGATGTTTTTCTCTCGAATACGTCTAGAACGGTGCTGTCCGTCTCCAAAATTGTGGTACAAGTTTCTTCTGTCCAGCGTGGTTGTGTTCTCCTCCGAATACCTAGATGTAGATACTATGCGGTACTGCATGCTACCTGGCCAGTATTCTGCCACGAGTGCGTGGGCTCGAATGTTGGAAAAATTGTTTTTTGCAATCTGGCCCGCCGCGGATACAAATCGAGCCCCCTGTTTTTTACCCGTGGTGGAGAGACTTGGTCTGCAGCCAAATTGTCCAGACATACATGTCGTCTACAAATACTTCGGAAAACTGGTTCCAAATGTGTACGAATTCCCTCCCCTTGTGCAAGATTTTCCGTTCCCTCCGGAACTTCTTATCGTTGGAGTGTAGCAGACTTTTGCCTATGTCGCTTGCCAAATTGTTGTCGTATATGTTTTGCAGTAGAAACGTGTTTGTCCGTCCTTTCTCCTACTAGAGCGTATTCCCATGTCTTTTGCGGTTGCGAACTTTTTCGTTCCTTGCATTTTTGAGAAGTAGTTGAACTATATGTAGTTGAAATTATATGTTCAATTGGAAAATTTTTCCTAGAAAAAATCCGAGTTTCTACTACCGAAATTCGACGAAAAAAAGGTTTGTCTGTTGGTGTCTATCGCAATGGTATTTGGAACTACTATAGGCGGGTAGTTGAAACATGGTAGTTGAAACCAGTACAGATTTGCCACGGATTTTATTATGGAAAATTATGACCCAATTTTACCCTCTTGGTGTCCCAGACTTGGGCTAATTCTCTTACCCTGGGTCGCGGTAATGAAGTGATACCCTATATACTACTGATGCAATTATATCGCACAATATATCTTGGTGGCAGCCATCTTGAATTTATGCAGATTTCTCCAAATGCTCAAGGGTAACAGATTTGCATCAGTCGGATTCTAAAACTAGAAAGTCTACATAGGCAAAATCAGTAGTAAAAAACTTAAGTTATTCAAAACGAAGTTAAGCCCCAAAATCGGCCTTTGGCCGCCGGACTAAAAACATGTCTAAACAGTGACCAGCTAGCCGGTGTGCCTAATTGGCGCAATGACGGGAAATGGCGCAATGACGGAGAATGACGCGCAATGACGGAGAATGACGGAGATAGGGGCGCAATGACCGAGAAAGTTGGCTAATGAACTCATTTATCAACGCAATTGCGGAAAATTAAGGGACAATGGTGGATAATAGTTATATTGTTTTGTGTTAATTTTATAAAATCGCAGGTATCCCTGGTTTTGTCATTGATGGAAAACTGACAGGTGCAAAGATTTGGTGGCTGTTTTTTAAGGGATACTTGGGCGCAATGACGGAGAAGCATGAATAATAAAGACCACATTTATCGACGCAATTGTGGAAAATGTGGGGAGAGTCGTGCACAATAGTTATATTTGTTGTGATGATGATGGAAAATGACGGGTATACGTAGTTGCTAGAATGGCAACTCAATCAGTATTGTATTGGGTTGCAAAAGCTCATTGCATTTTTCAGTAACTATTTTTATTAGAAGTTATTTTTTCAAAAGTCTACTTTTTACATGGTATACATATTAAAGCATGTAATGTTGATGAAAATGTATTTAATATATGTTAATGCCATATTTTTTACTTGTTTATGACATATATTATTGAAAATAATGACAACAAATATGGCCAACATTTACAATATTTCACCAGTTTCACACATTTTAATAATGAAAATAGTTCAAAATACATACCACACTTACTTATAGTAGTTATAATTGTTATGTCAAGCAAATAATATCCTTACACCAAAGTTTAATGATAATTAAAATAGTTACTGTTTTTTTTATAGCGACAATCCATGCCTATATATATATATATATATATATATATATATAGGCATGTATCCAGGTCTAGGTATATGCATTGGTCCCCGGTAGCTGTTCGATCACAGCTCTTCACCTCTACACCGACGTATGTGAAGTTGTCATTACTTGCCGGAGGAGGTGGTTTTCCCCGGGTACTCCGGTTTCCCCACCATTCATCTCACGGAGTAATGCAGAATAGACCGGAATTGGCCGCCCGCAATACTCTTATTAAACATTATTGACTGTAATATGCATCGTCTGAAATCAAATTTAACATATTGGACCATGACCGGGCGGTATGGTATGGGCCACTCACTAATATATGGGCAATTGCTATACCGCCGTGTATTATCTTCTCTTTTTCTTTCGTCTTCAGAATATGTGAAACACATTGTCATATAACCAAATAGTAACAGATAAACGCCACACCTGAACTCGAATAATTGCAAATCGTATATAACGATAAGCCGCGAAACGACAGTAGCTGGGCCCGAAAACATATTACATCATACTTTGCATAGCCAAATATCGATCATTCCCGGCTGGCCTGATATGTTATGCCCTGACCAATCGTCAAATATCATCATTATATAGGATAACACTGTTACGACTGAGTCTCCATATATCACATGCACTCACACTCAGCCTTTTTCACGGTCTTACATACCGGCTTCGTGCGATAGGAGAATGAACTAGCTAGGTTAAATTAACCGCCTCATTGCCTCCTTCATTTAATGCACATATTTCGACTGTATGGCAGATATTAGTAAATTCGGAAACAAACGGGCCAACGGTCATTGACCTGCCACTTTTGGGTTCAAATGCCCGGGTTTGGAAGGTCCTCGAGCCAATTCCTACCCTTAAATATAAGATAAAAAAAAAAAAAAAAAAAAAAAAAACAAAGTATGCGGTAAGTTTCTCATTGATGGACAATGGCAGGTGCAAGGATGGGGCGCAATGACGGAGAATGACGGAGAAGCATGAATAATTACCAAATGTATCGACGTAATTGTGGAAAATGAGGCGAGAGCGGTGGATCTTGAATGGCATTAGTTGTTGATATGCCTTTAATCATCAATAATCAATCAATCTATATATCTTGTACATCCGATTTGTCTTGTGTAGTTGGTGTAATTGGTGCCGGATCTATTGACAATCGGAAAGAATCGCAACATTCAATCCATACTTAGACATTGTGAAATGGGGCTTATTGCATTTGTGAGGCTTGAAGGTCCAAATAAGAGAAGAAGAAGAATAGTTTATTGACTTAAACTCAATACAGTTTCTCGTCATAAATACATAGCATAATTCATAGTAATAATTATATAACATGATAGGTAAAGAGTGAAGCATGATAGTTGTGACACAGGTATGGTTTTTTGAGTATTGACTAAGTTGAGGGTGGAAATACTCGCTGAAGTTAACTTTAGTAATTACATATATATGTGCATTTGTTGCCGTTTCCACTGTGTGTAGTTAGTGTTATCAAACAGTAGCAAGTAAACAACAAGGACTTGCGGAATTGTTGAAAATAATCGCATGACTTTCATAGCCAATGCCGGGTCATAGTCGGCTGCGCGAATTAAATTGTTATCTGTAACCCTGTCATATTCAAGGGTTAGACTGGTGAATACACTGCCGCATAGTGACCCGCTATGGTCGGACATGCCCTAAGATTCCATCTGACGGCCTAAGGACATAATTATAGTCGTTAGTAGCAATGCGGTATGAATGGATATAGATATTGCGACCAGTGTGGTCCCAGATCTGACGTACATCAAGTAACGATAACCATGAGTTAGTGTCAAATCTCGAACTGGCACAAATGCCTTAGGCCCTATTTCTCCAATCACAACCACGTCTATCAGATATATTTGAGACACGCACCATGTCATTCTACACCTCCGGGCATCAGCAGGCGGCATACAGTTCCAGCGAGTCCATGTGGCCGTTAAACATAAACATGTATAATCATCAGTCAGAACCCCACCCCCCCCCCCCGCCCCCCCCCCCCCCCCCCCCCCAGTCCAAATGCAGGGTAGGACATTTGCCCGTCAGTCGAAATGCATGGTAAGACATTTTCCCCACAGTCGAAATACAGGGTAGGATTTCTGTTTCCTTTCACACAACTACTTGATATTTCGCACATGCATTGCTCTGATGTTCCTCTATCACGCTGTGCAAAATCCACTATCGCCCAACTGTGTCATTCGGGTGAGGTTGGCGGGTTTATTCCTGATTCTCCCACTTTTGAGTGTCCAGTTGTCCAGGTTCTCCCATTTTTCATTTCCAAAGTATTGGTCAGTTAGGCGAGACTACGGAGCTATAGCCTGTATCAAGTTTGCGCTGATGATAGATTACCGGACAATTTAAGATATATGATGTTTATAAGTTTGTGATGAATTAATCCCTCCTTTCAATATGGCATTGATCTTGTTTAATTAGGTGCCTAATTGGTATGTATCATCACCTGATGAATCTGATAATTGAGTAATTATAATAAAAGTGTGTACATGTATAATAATTATTTTTCTTAGAACTTTAAAAGTTTGTAGTGCTTATTGAGTTAGTATATTAACAGGCAATTAAATTCTCTGATGTTAAATTTGTTTGTGCTAAAGTTCCTTAATACTAATTCATGCTTAGAAACGTCATTATCAATATTCTTGTTTAATTAGGTGCTTACATGACATCAAAAACATGTACATGTATATTAAGTACTTTTTGCAGCACTATCCTCAACATTTCGATCAGTTTGTTTAGTCTATCATGGCTAATGCGCAAGTAGATATACAGTTTGTACTTAACAAGCATGGTGGGCAGAGTCTTGTCACTGGAGGCTACAGGTTTGTGGTATGTATATCAAAGTCTCTCTCTAAATCTCTCTATCTATCTCTCTCTCTCTCTTTTACAGCTGTTAATGACTGTAATGTAAAAAATGTCAATGATATGTGGAATGGACCGATGCACAGGCAGACAATAGCAAATTATAATTATCCATTATCAATCAGGAAGCATATGTACTTCTGCATCAGATGGTCTGCACCGCGAAAACTCCGAATTGTTGTTTTTACAGGGAAAGACGTTAGTCATAATATCATTTTTACATAAATTATATGCTTTATTTCAGGTTAAGATTCTCGACAAGATCGTATCTACTGGACCTGCTCTGCACCAAGGTGCACAGCCAAAGCCACGACTATTGACAACATCCTCGCCAAGACAACGGGAAACCATAGCCATCCCGCCGAATACACAGACGTCGACGTCAGAAATGTGATGGCGAACATACGTAAGCGGTGCCGAGACGAGTTAACCCCCATTCCGTCAATATACGAGGAGGAGATATCTGCTATTCGTGGGAAGGAATGGAATGATGATACAGCGAGAATGGCGAGCCACATTCCGACATTTCAAATTTCAAAAGTATAAGTCGACACTCTACTCTGAGAGAAGTAAACTCCGACCAAACCTCCCATCATCTGCCGCCAACATCGTACTTGACGGAGAATGGACGCAGACAACAACAGGAGAAGAATTCCTCCAGATCGACGTTGGTACCAACAACATAATGCTTGTGTTCGCAACGAGATCAGGTCTTGAGAATCTGTGTGCGGTTCCGGTAATATACGGTGATGGCACATTCTACACGTGTCCCAAATTATTCCATCAACTGTTCTCGCTCCACGGATTCATAGATGGAGCAATGTATCCGTTAGTATTCGCATTCCTACCGGGAAAATCGACCAACGTTTATGAGACATTCTTCAGTCACCTACAGCAGAAATGTGAACATTACGGCCTACAACTAAACCCTGAACGTTTATTTCTGGGCCCGTATTCATAAAGAATCTAAGATTTATCTTAAACTTAGACTTAAGTCCGTCTTAGTAAAGATCAAAATTAAGATTTATCTTAAATTAGTCTTAAGTATAATCTTAGACCAATCTAAGACGAATCTCATTTTAATGTGTGCAGCGACGAATTGATTTGAGACCGAGTGCGGTACGGTCGCGTACGCTGTACGATAAAAACGTTTGAGACTGAGAGAATATTTTATTCTGATTCAATGCTGCACATTCCCCTAGTTCTGTGTGACAACATCTCAGCAACTTTGTGTGCAAATAAAGAGAACAACAGATTGCAAAAATAGATTTGCAACCGTTCTATCACATAGAACTACGCATTCCCCCACACACGTTTGTTTGTTGGGATTTAACGGCCTATCAACAGCTACGGTCATTTAAGGCCGGGTCAATGGGTTTAGTATTACATCCCATATATTACATGTACAAGTAATTGTACGTGCTCGAAGTACATGCACAAATGTACATGTACAAATGGGGGAGGGGGAGGGGGGGGGGGGTGTCCCAAAATCAGAACTGAATATTTACAATAAAAAAACATAAACAATTATTCAACCCTGAAATAAGAATGATCCTGATTTTATGCCAGGTCCTTGCCACACCAGAATCACTTGGCCCCCTTCAAAAAGCAGTAGGATCAGTACTAATCTTACCACATTTATAATGGGTAATAACCCAATTCAACTCCCAGGTAACAAAAGAGCCAAAGATAGGTACCTGAGGGCCAAACCAGGCAAAATCGTCTGATGGAAATTTAATCTTGTGAAAATGTTCACTACATAGTTTCCAACATCGGCTGGTCAGACGATGGTACGGGAGTAGACTACAAGAGTTACTCTTTGCACGCTGATTCAATGGACTTTTTCGAAATGGCCCAGTATTATTAATCCAATGGGACATACTTTAATACCCAATGGGAAATCACACAGAAGCAGCAGAAATAAGATAAGAAGATGGAAATATAGACAATAAAGAACAATACCATATATGGAGTTTAAAATGAATCTGACCAATAGCTGTAGAAGATTTTAGGTGCTAAACAAGAGTGCCAAAGGTCACAATATACGCCCATTGAGGCAAGGCCAGCCAACAAGGGGAGATAACTCACTGAAAACCAATAGCGTTCTTCATCTTCACGTGATAAACATGTATACCGAATTTGGTTATGATCCGTCACATAGAACCCGAGTTCTTGCGTAGACAAGGGTACAGTGTGTGAAAATTAAAAATGGCCGCCAATGGGAGATACGTCATCAGAATATTTTGAAAATGCATAGGTTTCTAAATCGTGCCATGATAAACATGTAATGTACAATGTATACCAAATTTGGTAACAATATTTCAAGTAGAACTCTAGTTATGCATGGACAAGCTGTGCCCGCCCGCCGGACGCCCGCCAGCATGTACAAGGTGAATACATAATATGTTCTGTATTTTCAAACGGGAGTATAAAAATGTTAAACCAACATAAGTATACAAATAATTTTATTGACAAATTTAAGTTACTTGACCATATGGGTGAACTATAGAATGAACACAGGGATGTTGATAAACAAACATATGTATGCAATTTAAAGGTATATGCCCACTCAGTAGGCACAACAAAATAATCTTTATATGAAGTAAATAAGTGTATAATTCTGTTACACCAGTTCTAAAAATTACGAGTGCCCGCTGTCCAGATATAATCATTTAGTAATGTTTATTTTACTGATAGTGACGCGAGGTGGTATCAGGCTATTTTCATATGCAAATGAGTCATGATATTCTTTAATTATTTATGAAGAGAATCAATAATCTATGTTTAAAAGTAAAATACGCAATGATTTTGAAATCAGGGAGTATCTGGAGCTCTGTCTACTGAGCGGGCATGTTTTTTTAATATAAAAGGTTTTGACTAAATCCCGACTTATGGTTGTAGAGATAATAAGTACCTGAACATGTTGGTTTATACAGGCAGAAGGAACCTTAAATCAGATAATTGGAAATACTAGAACTGTATATCCATCAGCATACTGTATGTACATGCAACAGGGTGTGTGATCATCTGGTTTCCCAACGGCATGTTGTCATGTTTTTAGATATGGTTACAATAGGTTTAATTTAATATCTTTCTAACGGAATGACAAAATTTGATGAAACATAATGCAGCAAATGCAAAACTGTTGGCCCTATATTGTACTCAATGTAGTTTGGTGAATCTCATGAGAAACGATTACCGTTACTGTAAATACAAATCAAGAACATGTGTACATTGTATGTACATGTAAGAAATAAACGGTCAACTTGATTCTTCGTGAAAGTTAAATATAAGATTTTGTAAAGACCTTTTACAGCAACATAAAACATGTTTCATATTTGTTGAGCTATATATCATCAAAAGGAATATTTTAAAGAAAATCTACTGTTTAAATAATTATGTCACGTCTGCAAATGTTGTTCGGAAACTTTTGAAAACCACATGATCCCATACCCTGATACAATGAGTATAATTAATCCAAATTTTAGCACAAGAGTCTTGAATGAAAACTTCAATCCAAACACTGTTCACAATAACTAATCAGCTTGCTCCACAAGAGTATGTCCAGAGCATGCGCCAGTTTCTGGCACGTCCAGTTCAGTCCAGTGACAATTCCACAGCAGCCTGTGATACCTGAAAGAAATAGTACAGGTTTAAATCAACTGTTTGAATGTGAAAACAATAACTGTTGCAGTACCGTACTCCATAATCTGACTATTGTCAGCCACAGGCAGTCGTCATGATGATAGGGTGGTGTAATATACTGTTTTAACTTAAAATATGCACTGAATTTGAAATCTGGGGTTCAATACTCTTTTCTACCAAACCTACGTTAACACTCACTGTTTTGGTCTTTAAATATGCTTGTACTCGTCCACGTCAGGTGACCCCGCGGATAGTCCCTCCATTCTCTGTACGTGTCCTCTTTATATGTAGTAATTCCCTTATATTATCTATCATGACTTGTACATGGAGAGACACTTGATTACACACTTCCGGTGTGTAATCTTCCGACCAAATGTAGTTCGTCTAACTTCAGTTTCTACCAAACCTACGTTAACACTCACTGTTTTGGTCTTTAAATATGCTTCATTTAGAGTTAAACTATTTCATGCATTGTATTGAATAATCATGATAGTGGAAGAAGGTAACCGTTGATACACAAATTATTGGACGTCTTATGTAATGAAACATATCTACATTGCATACCGCTAGCTGAGTATACTGAACTGAACTTTAACAACTTAACAACATATCTTACTATACAGTAATACAATTTCACTTTCAGCAGTGTCTATGTCACTGAGTCGCCTCCAGCATTTTGGAGGTGTAAGTGCTTGGCACGCGTCCATACACATAATGATTTAGAAACACTTCACTTGTTTTCCAGCGACCTATTTTCATTACAGTTTCCGGTAGTATGCCTATGGACACCGCGTTCGTAGCTCCTGTTGGCCGAAATGATTTTGCAGAGAAACCTCGGTTTGAAAGTCCTGCTCTATCGATGGCATCCTCCAGAATATTACCTATTGTGTCGCTTCCAACTGCTTTGTATGGCGCTTTCAATGAGATGAATACTGGCAACGAGTATTTTGGTCGTACATCTGATGTCTTATCAATGTAGCACTTCAAACATTCTGCTGGGTCCATGTCCGGATCATCATTTTTCGGAACGTTTACTTCAAACCCTTGCCTATTCGTATTCTTTATACCCCAAAACCGCACTGCTAAAGAACTATCTTCATTGAAGTCTATATCATTCAGTGATATGCTTACAGGCTTTAGCGTTCTATCTGTGGGATCAAATATTTTAGCTTTCGGGGCAAGATCTGAAGGTCGGGTCATAAGCACTAATGCAAGAAGTGTTACTGCTTTCATGCCAAGGTCTTTCACTGATAATGATGTATTTGACCCTAAGTGTTCAAACAGGTTCAAAAATGCCGAGACGGGCATAGGGCGCTGCCTTGTCATCTGCCTAGTAGTTCCAGATTTAACCAGCGCCGTTACTAACCGTTTTATGTCAGAATTGTGAGAGGGCGACACTCTTCCCATACCTTCAAACAGATAGGATATCGCTGATAGCGTAATTTTCAAAACTGAATCTGGTCGGTCTGAACCATCACTTATTTGACACAAATAATCAGCTATCACATTAATGTTAGATTCATCTCTAAAATCAACACCTTTCTCGTCACAAAATTGTATGTATTTATTTACTGATCTATTATATGTGTTCAATGTAGATTGAGCAATCGCACATATGGATTGTCTTGCTGCGCGAGGTGACCAGCCTAAACACCGCAGTCGCGAAGACCAGAGAGTCTCCAGGCGTATATTCTCCACTTGGGTTTTTTTAGCGGTTCCTGTCTTGGGGCTGTGGAATATATTGTCCTGTTTGACAAAGGAAGTTCTAGTGGCCTGTCTATTAACATTTCCATCATTTCCGGAAACCAGGACTGTCCGACCCATTTTGGAGCAATAACGGTCGCTGTGGCTTTCTGTTGTTTCAGAATTTTCAAAATTTTGGGGATTAATGCGAACGGAGCATTTACGAAATTGTTCATCTGATTCCAGTCTGTTTGTGCTAGAGCATCTACACCTGACGTATACGGGTCCCAGTACATCGAGTTGTAAACCGGTAGCTGCATGGTTGTTATGGACGCGAATCTGTCTATGTCGTGCGAGCCCCACATGTCGTCCAACATCTTGAATAATCTTGAGGTGTAGTCTCCACTCGTACGTAGACTGTCTTCTGGATAATTCGTCCGCACGTTGGTTCTGTGGTCCGGATAGGTATTTTGCCGATAATTTGCTCTGCAATTCTAGCGCCTCTAGGTGTATCATTCTGGCTATGTGATCCAATTCCGGACTCGTTCCTCCCATTCCGTTTATAAACGCTACCGTAGTGACATTGTCTGATAAAACCTGAACATGTTTGTTTTTCAGTTGCTTTTTGAAGGAGAGAAGCCCCATTAACACAGCTAATAATTCGCGGTAGTTTGAACTTTTTGCTGATATTCTGTCGTTCCAGAACCCCTGTGCATCCATACCGGGAATCCATGCTCCCCAAGCTACCCCTGAAGCGTCTGTAGTTAATTGAATGTCAATGTTAATTTCCAGCACAATTAATGCATTCCAATTCGATACTGAATCGAACCACCACTGTAGGTCATTGCGTGTATATGGGTCTACTGATAATACCTGCGCCCAATGTGTTTTTGTTGCCAGTAGGCGGTATGTATTTCGAAGTAAAGTTTTGCCGGCAATACACACTTTGACATAGATACACACTGTCCCGCGATTCTCGCTAGGGCACGAGCCGTCACAACATTGTTCCTTAATGCACGATTGATGTCTTTTTTCAATGCTATAACCCTATCCGGGCATACACGAATCACCGAATGATCACCTGTGTTATCGAGAATATAACCAGTAAAAAATTCTTGGACAAAGAAGGTTTCAATGAAGATTTTTTTTAATTAATAGTCCAACCTAACTGCTCCATTAAGTGCGTAAATTCCCGAGTTTGCTTTTGTAAAACTTGCAAGCTACCAAGAATAATAAAGTCGTCCACATACAAAACAACCTTAAATCCATTAGATCTAAGAAAAGTGATAACGGGTCGCAACACTTTGTTAAAGAAAAATGGGCTACAACAATGTCCGAACGGCAAAATTGTCCATTTGTAATATATGCCATTAAATTTAAAACCTAAGAGTTCACTGTGCTGTTCATGTACAGGTATGTGGTAGAATCCATTCTTTAAATCTGCTGTCACAATGTAATCTATGTGACTTACTAATTCAATAACTTGATTTATGTCTTCATTACTGAACTTTGGAGGAACACACTTAGAATTAACATAACGCAAGTCCGTTATTAATCGATAATCTCCCTTCTTTTTAGGTATACACGAAATAGGGGACACGCAATGAGGTTTATTCTGACATATCTCAATATAATTTAATAATAGTAGATTGTTTATTTCATGGGTTATAAATGAATGCTCTTTTTTAGAAAAGAATTTATTTTCAAATTCACATTGTTCTATATTCACCTGTATAGGAAATTTAACTCCGTATCTCAAGTATTCCAAAATAGTGTTAGAAGTTCCAATGTTTTGCCACTTTTGAATATTATCTGTTAAGGGATTCCTCATTGTACCTATACTTGACCCTTACTGACCTCCATAGTTTGGTGGTTGGAACCTGGGATTACGAAAACGTGATCCTTGCAATTGTCCGAACACGTCACCCCTTCTGTCACTATAACCTCTGTGTGGACCGGAATATCCGCCAAAGCCGCCGAGAGGGCTATACCCTCTCACTGTGAAGACTGCGGTCTCGAATACCTCTTGGTATGCTACTTAGTTCTGCGGCTATTCTAACGTTATTAATTGATCTGCTGTCAAATCCCGAGTTGACTTTTTGCAAAGATCGGAACAGTTGTGCTGTTGGTTCATCAAATCGTCCCTTTACCAATAATGTTGCATACTCTTCCTGAAGGTACTGAATATTTGCGGTAAGAGTGGTAATTAACGGTTTGACATCAAAGGATTCCTCATCCTTTACTTGACTAAGAATCTTTAATGCAGTTTCTGTGTATCTCCCACACTTAGATATGACGTTTAACGCCTGCTGGTCATCCCTTTTCACACCTGAACGGGAGTCATGTAATTTCAGATATGGCGGCAATATTACCTTATCTACGGATGCCCGTATTCCGTTGAATTGTTCCTGGATCTGATCGAGTTCTTTATAATATCAGAGACATTTCTGGCAAAATAAACGTTCTTTCACCATTACACCACGTTTTGATTGGCATTATTATACATCTTATATCAGACATAAATTTCACACTGATATCAGGGGCGATAACCGTGTTTCCTTAAAATGTTAACACACATTGCTATTTATTCTATGTAGTTATATTTTGATGTGCAATGATCAAACTTTATAATCTGTCGAAACAATAATTTTTTCAGGTGACATTTAATTAGATAAATAATTAAAAAATATCATTCCTCATTTGAGTATGAAAATATCCTGATACCACCACGAGTCGCTATCAGTAAAATAAATATTACTAAATTATTTTATCTGTACATGTATATCTGGCACTCGTAATATTTAGAACCAGTGGAAAAGTGAGACAATTTAAATACACTTATTTAATTCCTATAAAGAAAAGTTTGTGCCTACTGAGTGGGCCGTGTACCTTTTAAGCAAATTAATGTTATATGGCCATAAGCGGAGCAACATACACTAAGCAACAGCTGAACTACATGTACATAGACATTAGTATATATAACTAAGTTCATTCAAAATGGAAGAACCTAACCCAAATTGTCTTGCTGTCACTCAGGGCAACTTACAGCTGGAAGGCTCACAGGTTCTTTTTATGTCAACACATTCAGTTCAGTGAGATACATGTATGACTTTAAAAAATCAACTAAATAATTCAAATATCACAATTATATTCACCGAGACATTTATCTTTTTAAAACAACATGTACTTGAAAAGACAAATCTCTTAAACTGTACTTATTCACATTATTCCAACATCATGTCAGAAGAAAGTGTTCTATTTTAGTATCATTTATATCAAAATAATTACCATTATTCATTACGGATAATTAAAGTGAATTAAAACATACATGTATTATTGGTGTTTTTATTATTAGTGTAAAACTTGCTGCATAATAATATTTGTTGTTTTGTTTACCAGAGAAATAATTTATACAGGATGATCTGCATTACAAATGCCATTAGTAATTACTGTTATCATTAACTGAATTATTCAGCCAAGTATAAAATATGCTGAAAAATTGACGCTATTTACGGAAAATATTGTAAAAGTATTTAATGAAATTACGCAGATGTCCGAAGGTACAAAATCACATGGCGTGTCCAGGGACCATACATACAATTCTTCGTCCCAGGCGTGTCTCATGATACATGTATATGATTTACATACAGCATACCGTTTCATTTTGACAGTGTCAGTGTAAATACTTTTGTGCATTCTTGCTGTAAGTCGCCCTGCGTGACAGCCAAATATCTGAGTAATGGAGAACCGTACTTTGCTTATGACATGGGAGTACATTATCAGTAAATCGTCTAAAAATATGCTGGGTCTTTTGCGGACATGATGAACAAAAACTACGGTATTGGTTTTTTGAGGTAGCGGACGAATTGACCGAAATGGCGGACAATTTGACAGCGGAAGATTTAACCTGATACCAAAAAAAAAAAAGTTTACTTTTACACAGTTTAACTAAGTTCAACTGTCAGTTGTGGTTTTTTGATACCATTTGAAACCATTTTGATACAACCATATACGACCTCTGTAATTTATTTTCAATTATTTTGTATGCGAGTTGCCATTCCGGCCAATGTGTAGTGTTTCAATGCCATATTTGTGTGTATTAGAAATGATTAATTCTATATAGTATCCGGCTCATGTAGGGGGCGGAGTTATGGGTAGAGTCTTGAGGCAATATCCTACAGCGGCATGAATATTAATGATGCATGAATATTCATGAATGACAAAAAGCGCGCGCTCAAAGCAACGATGGACATCGACAGTGCTGCTGTAGATGTCGGCATGAGGCTGAAAGGTTTCGTCAGTTCTTTCGAAGAAGCTAGGCAAGCCATGAGGGAACTGGAAAAAGACACAACAACGTCATATTCCAGTTATAAATCGGACAAAAACTTCGGAAACAACGGTAAATATTGCATAATGTGTAGAGTAGATGTAGTCCCTATTCTCATGGATCCGTGCCCCTAAGCACATAAATTCATATTGTGTGTTATATTCTGATCAATTCCTGAAAATGTATGCATCAATATAAAGTTCAAACACTTTACTATGAGTGCAGATAAGGAATTCACCAAAATCGTTGTTTATACAAGTCTTAGAGTCCCTATAATTAACCAACCCAAGTCGCCTAATTGATCTTGAAACTGCTCATCAGGTTCGTGCCCTACAACTTTCTGCACATCTGAGTGACATTCCTTGATCACTCGTACAATAAAGAAGTGTTGCTGCCTAGATGCATCAACTGTAAATATGGTGAAGTCCAGATTCATCTAGAAATCAACATATATCACATTTTATTCATAATTTACGAACAGACCCCCTTCAGATTAAGGAAATATGTAGAAAAATCACAAAGTAGGTGGTAAATCACAATTGTATGTAACTGTAACTTATAAAACCGTGGGAAACAACTTGAAATACCTTTCTAAGATCATTTTCAATTAACACTATTCTTAGAATATGCTTATTCGCTTGTTTTCTAGGGGCACGAAGCAATGAGAAGGCACGAATCCATGAGAATTGGGGCTACAACCATGCAATATCCGTATAGTGCCAGTGGTCGTGATACAAGCGTGAATAGAATGTCTGAAACTGAAACGAACGGTATAATATTTAAAGTTTACACTAATGATTGCCAACACATGAATGCGATGTTTTATATGACTTACACAACACACAGCAGTAGGCAATCCTCTACAGCGGAATATATGACATACACAGCACACGGCTGTAGGATATTGCCTACATATGGTGGCAATCCTCTACAGCGGAATATGACATATACAGCCCACGGCTGTAGGATATTGCCTACATATGGTGGCAATCATCTACAGCGGAATATATGACATATACAGCCCACGGCTGTAGGATATTGCCTACATATGGTGGCAATCCTCTACAGCGGAATATATGACATACACAGCCCACGGCTGTAGGATATTGCCTACACATATGGTGGCAATCCTCTACAGCGGAATATATGACATACACAGACCACGGCTGTAGGATATTGCCTACATATGGTGGCAAACCTCTACACGGAATATATACTCAGCGGATATATGACATACACAGCCCACGGCTGTAGGATATTGCCTACACATGTGGTGGCAATCCTCTACAGCGGAATATATGACATACACAGCCCACGGCTGTAGGATATTGCCTACACATATGATTTTCCCATGCGCCGGCCAATCAGTCTTCTCGCCACAGGGTGTCAAAGCCGATCCGTCGTCCACAATCTGGTTCTCACACTTTATGTTGGTTTAATCCTGTTGACGGTAGACTTAATTAATTGCGGGTCATTTTAATGTCTTAAACAACAGTTTAAAATAAATTACTTTAATGTTACAAACACCCAATTAAGTAATAAACGATTTATGACTAGTTCTTTGTAAATGAATTCAGCGTATGTGAAAGCTCAACTTGTTTTGTAAATGAAGTCCCACGTTGGCAAATACGGCAGAGCGCATGTCGATTTTAGTTTTATCTACATGTATGCTCTATATTTACTGCCAACTTTCTACGGTACACATTCTACACAAGCTACATGTACTATAATGCATATTTCTGTAATACATAAAATGTAATTGTCACAACCTTGCTACGCTGTTTGATCACTGGAATATACCGGGTGATCCAAAATATATGTTACATCTTTCAAATTTAATAACAATTTTATTAGACAAGGTACATACATATTTCTAACTGAATATCAGAGCAGAGGCATGTAACATTTGCTCTGCGAGTACGATACTACGATGACGATAGTACGATAGCACGATGACGATAGTACGATAAACAGTGTTCCGTTAAGGCCATCGTAATATCGCTATCGGGTCGATACTACGAGATCACGATACCACGATGACGATAGTACGATACTACGATGACGATAGTTTGTGTATCTCGGAGACGGTTATGTAATCTCAGTAGGGAGCCCAATAAATAGGTTAGTGATATGATAAGTGTCCAGTTGAGGGCCAATACAACTTGTGGTTATACCTGTGATCGCAAATGTTACTTTAGGTATGAGACGCGCCACGACATAAAGCAACTTCGTACGGTGTTCCGTTAAGGCCATCGTAATATCGCTATCGGGTCGATACTACGATAGTACGATGCTACGATGACGATATTACGATACTACGATACTACGATACTACGATACTACGATACTACGATACTACGATGACGATAGTACGATAGTACGATACTACGATGACGATAGTACGATACTACGATGACGATAGTACGATAGCACGATGACGATATTACGATAAACAGTGTTCCGTTAAGGCCATCGTAATATCGCCATCGGGTCGATACTACGAGATCACGATACCACGATGACGATAGTACGATACTACGATGACGATAGTACGATACTACGATGACGATAGTACGATATTGTATCGTACTATCGTCATCGTAGTATCGTGGTATCGCGTTATCGTCATCGTGGTATCGTACTATCGCCATCGTGACATCGTAGTATCGTCATCGTTGATACCATGTACTACACAATGTAACTACGAGTTAGGTGCAGATTGTGTAACATGTTGATACCATGTATTACACAATGTAACTACGATTTAGGTGCAGATTGTGTAACATGTTGATACCATGTATTACACAAAGTAACTACGAGTTAGGTGCAGATTGTGTAACATGTTGATACCATGTATTACACAATGTAACTACGAGTTAGGTGAAGATTGTGTAACATGTTGATACCATGTATTACACAATGTAACTACGAGTTAGGTGCAGTTTGTGTAACATGTTGATACCATGTATTACACAATATTATGTTAAATGTTGATACCATGCACTATACAATGTACATACACAACACGATATTCAAATGGTGAGGATGTAGTCAACATTCTCCTCTGTTTCTCCAGTTTTACTGATTGTATGTGTTAATTATTTTATAGCATGCATAATATAAAATTAAACTGTTGATATACAGTGCATTAACATATATATGTACATGTATATATCATATAGACACAGAGCTCCAGTTGAGTTGCGTTAATTTGACTTAATTTTCAGTATATTTGTCTGATTTCTTCACAAAAAAAATGTCAAGTTGGGAATGCTTTAGAATCGTCTCATTGAGACAACTTGAAATTCCGCTTTTACTCTTGACTTTTGACCTTATTTATAAAACAAATATCGTAGATGTTATAAACATATTTTATAAAATGACATGGCTTGTATTATATATGGGATTACAGTGCCGTAGCCAGAGGTTCGAAATAGCCGAGGCCAACATAAACGGCGGAAGACGATAATTATTGGGGGTGGAAGTGTGGAGGGCCCGAAGGGCCCGAGTTTGCTAGGCGGGTCCGGGGGCATGCCCACCCTGAATATTTTGAAATCAAAGTGGTCTGAAACGCCATTTCCTGCATTCTCAGCAAAGTCTGAGCACATACTATGACTCCCATTTTTCCTATATTGGAATAAAAAAAAAAAAAAAAAAAAAATCGTGAAAAAACGGACGAGGCCATGGCCTCGTCTGGCCTCAACGTGGCTACGGCACTGGATTATAAACATGTAACTGAAATATGTGTCACGACGTCTGTTACGCAAAATAACATGACTTTTCTGTGTAAATATCAGAGATACATGGCGAAAACACCTAGTAGATTCTTGACACTGGGGGTATCATATATTCAAATCAACTATCAAATTATATGCTAATGAAAATGTATATATTGCTATATAATATGTGAATATCGCATATACAATTACAATTACAATTGTTTATTTAGTGATGTAGGCCACCGGCCCATTACACACAACATGTATATGTAAATGATATAACAGTGCCACTGCATGTATATGATGTGAGCCATTGCCCGACGAGTTGTGATTAAGTTCCCATAAATGTATATTATATGTCATTCTACGTCAGGCAACGGGTCACATAGACAATGTTTAGGTAAACGATTTTCTTAGTTTCAATAGATGGTAGACAAATGTAGCAATTTTCTTAATAGCTGTAGGATTCTGTATTGCGATTAGTCGATAGTATTCTGTCGCAGACTTGCTTGAGTATATGATTGGGTCTAAATATTTAATACGCAAGTCAGCATATAGCTTACAATAAAAAAAGGCATGCACTTCATCTTCCACTACTTCCAAACCCTCGTGTAAAAGACAATATTGACAAAATCGTAAATGTCGTTCAATACCCAAATGTCTTCCGACTTCAATACAAAGGTTATGGTTGGAACATCTAAAGTTCGACATTGCTTTCCTAAGGTAATATGGCAAGTCGCATGAGATATAGCGTTCAACATTAAGCAAGGTTTTAAAGTTTTGATACTGATAACACCTTCCGGAGGAATCAATATCGCGACTCCAATCTTGCTTAAGGCAGTCAGCCAATCGTTGCTGAAATTTTGAAATAAATGAGTCGGTATCGCCAATAGCCTGCGCTACCCATACATAACCAAAGCCATAACGATGTAGCAGCAGTATAACATGGCTGGCCCAGTTTGTCCGTCCCATATCATCGTGCTGCCTCAGCATTATGTATGCATTTCTGGGATACTTGTGGGATTCCATGTGTATTAGTCTACACCAGTATTTAATACAGCGAACATAGTAAGTTGAGCAAAGTGGGAGTCTTCCGCATTCACCCAGTGCCATACTGTTATTGATGTGACGGGATAAACCTAGAAATGTCTTACAGAAATTAGCGTGCACAGTTTCAAGTTGTTGACAGTACTCGTACCCCCAAACTTCTCCCCCATAGCAGAGGATAAGTTTGACCATCATATCAAATAATTTGAAAATGTCGTCAGTCAAAAAAGCCGAATTTCCGTTAATAAGAATAGATCGACATGATCGCTTTACGGGCCTGCGATGCTAGTGTAGTTTTAGCGCGGGTCCAAATTAGCTTCGGTGTGAAAAGTATGCCCATATATCTATAAAATGATACAACTTCTATCGGCTGCCCTTGATAAAACCAACTTTCGTAGCCACGCAGCGGACCTCCATTTCGGAAGATAATAATTTTGGTTTTGGCGATATTCACCTGCATACCGGTTTCCCGACAAAATAAATCGACAGTATCGATTTGCTGTTTCAGCTTGATAGCGGTTTCCGCACAGTTAGCGATGTCATCTGCGAACATTAGACATACTATATCTGGGATGTCATTCGTCACGAATATTCCGGTTCCACATTGATTGCGTAGAAGTGACGGACGGACGGACGGACGGACAACCTGACTCCAGTATACCCCCCCCCCCCCCCCCACCCCCCCCCCCCCCCCCCCCCCACAACTCGTTGCGGGGTATAATAATAATGGACTGCTTATACAGCCTTGACGCGTACCGATAGAGCAAGGGAAATAACTCGTAATTCCGTTATGCGTTCTGACACATGCAGATAGTACTCCCATACATTGAATTGAAAAATATTGAGAAATCTACCGTGTACACCTTTGAGAAGAAGGCTTTAGAACCTCCCTGCTGGTTTCGTGAGATATTCCTGTGACATGGCATGTAGTGTAAAAATATTGTCAACTGTTGAGTAACCTGTACGGAATCCAGCCTGTGATTCATCGATGACGTTATGATCTTGTGACCATTTTGTGAGTCTTGTGGTCAAAATAGAGCGGTAAATATTTTTACTGATTTAGTTTGATTAAATGAGAATTCGCTCGGAAATTGTTAGGGTCGTGCTAGTTGGGGGCCTTTTTTTTGAGTTTTTTTATGGTTGGGCATATGAGGCTCTGACTCCAATTATATGGGAATTCGCCAGCATCATAAATGGAGTTGTAAATGTCAGTGAGGATTGGAGCGATGTCATTGCACGTGTGTTTAAAAAATTCTGAGCCTATTCCATCTGGGCCTGGGCTTTTTCCGACATTGAGTCTGAGAATCGATGAGACTGTCTCGTCTACAGTAAATGGGTCATTCAGGGGGCGTGCTGCATCAATTTGTGTCGTGTCGATATCATCATCGGTGTGTGCGGGTGTTTCTGGTATGTAGTTTGGTGAGAAAAGGTCCTTAAAGTATGTATACCAATCGTGTGGAGAGATGTTAGATGTCGTTACTGTTGTACGTGTGTTACGTTTGATTGTCTGCCAAAACTGTGATGGACTGTTTCTTGCATTGACAAGTATCCTGCGCTGATTAGATTCATATAACTCACGTTTTGTTTTACATAAAGCTTTAAATTTATTTCGGATGTTAATATATATGTCGAGGTCATCCCGATTGTTAGTTAAACGAAATCTACGTAATAGAGATAGCTTATGCGTTTTCAACGTTTCGCAATCCCCATCCCACCATTCTGCATACTGTGCGGGCGAATATCTACTGCTTCTAGGACGTAGCTTCATAATCACGGCTGCCTTTTGGTATACATTAGCTAAAAGATCAACTGCTAGACTCAAGTTATCACGAACATTCCGAAGTATATCATCGCGTCGTATTGCTAGTTCCGACTGAAAGTTTGTAGTAAATGTATTCGCATTTCCATCAGCCGACTTATACCGCGTGTATACAGAATCTGACAAATATTCATCATCAATATCACTATGGCCGGGTAAAGTGGAGGCTCTAACTTTGAATTGTAATATACATAACAGTGGAAAATGAACCGACTCGTCACGTTCCTGAACAGAAAAACTAGTAACATGACTGAATAGATCAGAAGATGCAATATTATAGTCTACTACGCTAGCTACGGGGCGCCATGCAGGACAGGTTAATTATGTGTACAAAATTGAGTTTTGTAACACTAAGAATCACAAAATTCAATTCTGTGTCACAAAATTCAATTCTGTCAATTCTGTGTCACAAAATTCAATTCTGTGTCACAAAATTCAATTCTGCATACGTTTCGTATACAAAATTCATTTTTGTTATAAAGGATTCAATTTTGTAAGACAGAATTGAATTTTGTGAAGAAAATTCAGTTTTGTGGGACAGAATTCATTTTTGTCCACAAAAATTAGTTTGCGTAGGAGGATAGTCTATGTCATCTCTACGTTGATTGGTTTGAGATCGGTCTTAGTCCCATTTTACTAGATGGTGGAGTACACTTGCAGGTTTAAATATTTCAATGCGAAAAAATATAACCCAATATATCAATATTATACTTCTTTATGGACAGTTATTTTGGTTATATCATGATTAAAAAATGAGTGGTCACACCATATAAGCATATATACTTTGAAGGAGAAATAAGAAAAATATTCAGAATTTTCCCTCAATTATGTAAACAGGGTCAAACATAAAGTAGCCGGGACATAGCTAGACCTGAGAGCATGCCCTATATAGAGAATACCAGGCTAGTGTATTTTGATATCAAGTTTATCAGGCAAGGCTAGGAAACGCGTAGGAATTCCGAGGTTTGCCGAGGAATTCCTACCGTTTCCGAGCCGAGCCTGATAAACTTGATATTAAAATACACTAGCCTGGTATTCTATTTATCAGGTAACGTTTTATGCTCGAAAATGATATTAGATGACGTCGATTATAACAGTAGATCTAACCTTGTGAAACAAAAGGTATTGGATCTGTGTCTACTAGTTGCGAAGTTACGTGTTCGCAACAATGTGTCTACATGCATTATTTACAGTATACACCATCTTAGTATCCATGGTATCTACACAAATACTACAAATGGTTTCCTCAAATGGCCCAATACACACATTCTGTTTATAAACACAGACAGCAGTCAGAACACAGGCCACAGCGCGTGTATTATTGATTTAACTGGGGCAGATGTACCTTGCGATACACACAATACATGACGTCAGTACTCGCGGGAGATCTACATGTACATGAATTAGTGTACAATTATAACGCAAATGAGTTTAAATACGAATGGGTTTGTCAACGTTTGACTGTTTGGAGATAGTTGAAGCAAAATGGCATAATGAGAAATGAATCATCGGCAGAATGAGAAATGAATCATCGACATTGAATGTGTAGATCGGCGACCGTGACCTATTTCTCCAGTGCAGTTTCTGACCAATGGTAGTTCTTCTTACATGCGTGTGCATAATTGACAGAATTGAATTTTGTGACACAGAATTGAATTTTGTGGCACAAAAGTGAATTTTGTGACACAGAATTGAATTTTGTGATACAGAATTGAATTCTGTGGCACAGAATTGAATTTTGTAACACAGAATTGAATTCTGTGGCACAAAAGTGAATTTTGTGACACAGAATTGAATTTTGTGGCACAAAAATGAATTTTGTTGACAGAATTGAGCCATGTCCCACTTGGCGCCCCGTACTAGCCCCTTCATTGGCAGTACAAGTATATTCACCATGTGTGTCACCTGGAACCCGACCATTTATAATATGCACATCAAACAAACAGCATAGCTCCACTAATGACACTCCAAATGAGTTGTACCTGTGAATATCTTTGGTATTTCTGGGCATGTTGAATGAGTCACCATCATATGGAACGTCACCAAAAATTGATTCGAGTGAGTAGTCAGGTATGTAGTCAAGAAAATCCTTGCATCTAGAGTTTAGATCTCCAGCAATAAACAGTGTAGATCCTGGGTAATCAGACCGGGTCGTCAACAAATAGTTCTCCAGTACCTTAATTCCATCTTTCTCATCGCTGCCACGATATATGGGTGACCCCTCGGGTGACACATACACAAAACACAATATCATATCCTGTGTACCTTCATATACTGACATATTGCATTGCAAAAATACACAATTATCAAATTGTCCGTAGATGCGTGTTATTTGTAGTTGCTCTACTAATGAATCTTTAATAAACACAGCTATACTACCACTGTTACGCCTATTACCTGGGTTACACCGTACATGAGTGAGTGAGTGAGTGAATAGGGTTTAACGTCCGCTTTTCTGACATAGAGGTACAAGCCTCAGGGAGTCTACACGCAGACGGGTCAACGGGGTCGTGTCCCGTATCCACCTGTCCGAGGGGGGTAAATTCCAACTTCAGAACTCAATATTTACAATCAAAATATATATTCAGTCCTGAAATTAGAACAACCCGATCTGGTGCCAGGCCCTCGCCACACCAGCATCATTTATCCCATCCCCTAAAAGTAATAGGATTAGCGCTAATCTTACTTTTATATATGGGGCATAGCCCGACTCAACTCTCACATACAAGAAAGCCAAAAATGTACATGAGGGTCAAATCCGGTATAGTGGGTTCCGGAAAGTATGAACCCAATCGTTAAGCCAGTTAAGTCACCTTTTACGACAAGCAATGGCTACTGACACCGTACATGATCAAAACAAGTATAGCCACCAAAAAACTGGTCAAATTCAGAGTTATAGTCCGACCACGTCTCATTTAAAGCTATGATATCAAACCCTTGTAGATAACTAGAAATGGACGCTTGTCGACAAGCGCATGTGTATCCCCCTCCCCAGATACACAAGTAGTTTGAAAAAAGGGTGTTCGAGTTATGCTCCGGAAACAAAATCAGTGACGGAAAAAACAAAGGGAGATAACTAAAAAAATTAGTGATGCAAGAGTTGTCATTTTTGCGTGACACACCTTTAGGGTTGTGGTCTATGCATGTGTGAAGTTTCATGAAAATATTCCAAAGGGTGTTCGAGTTATGGTCCGGAAACGAAATCAGTGCACGAAACAACAAAGGGAGATAACTAAACAATTAACGATGCAAGAGTTGTCATTCTTACGTGCGACACACCTTTTGGTCGTCTTCTATGCATGTGTGAAGTTTATTAAACTAGAAAATGTGTTCATAGAACACGGATGTCCCACATATCGCTTTGATAATAAATGAGGCCAAATTCCAAATAAAAATTTTCTTTTACCTGAGCATTAAAGTTTTTGAAGCACCAAGTATGTGACCTTGACCCTGGGCTTGGCTGGAGCAGGACGAACGTGGATTTGGCACAGGGCGGTAGAGGACCTTTTAGAGCAATTTGCATATATGAAATATGAAGCTGATCCGTGTGAAAGGAAAAACAGAAATTATAAGATATTTACCGGAGCGTTAAAGTTTTTGAAGCACTAAGTATCTGATGTTAACCCTGGGCTTGGCGGGGGCGGGACGAACATGGATTTGGCACAGGGCGGTAGAGAACCATTAGAGCAACGCGCATATGAAATATGAAGTTGATCCGTGAATGGAAAGAAAAATTATAAGATATTTACCTGAGCATTAAAGTTTTTGAAGCACCAAGTATGTAACCTTGACCCTGGGATTGGCGGGGGCAGGACGAACGTGGATTTGGCACAGGGCGGTAGAGGACCATTAGAGCAACGCGTATATGAAATATGAAGTTTATCCGTGAATGGAAAGAAAAATTATAAGATATTTACCTGAGCGTTAAAGTTTTTGAAGCACCAAGTATGTGACCTTGACCCGAACATATTATACAATTATTGACTAGTGAGCCATAGAATATCGGATTATATTCTATGGATCACTAGTCAATAATTGTTTTATTATATGATAATAGTCTGTATATAGCACTTACGACCTTATGCTATTAGACAAAAATTGCAAAAGGAATTTGAAAAAAAAATGAAAAAAAAAAGGAAAAAAAAATGGAAAAAAAAAGTTTAAAAATTAAAAATAATAATGCTTGCTACTGGAGCCCAGAATTTTTTTTTAATAGTCCTATATTTATCTACATATATCTGCACAGGTCCACATAATGCCATAATATTTTCAACACAGTTTACGGAAATGTAATATACAAAAAAAATAAAATAATAATGCTCGCTACTGGAGCCCAGAATTTTTGTTAATAGTCCTATATTTATCTACATATATCTGCACAGGCCCACATACTGCCACAATATTGTCAACACAGTTTACGGAAATGTAATAATGTACCTGTATAAATTACCTGTAATAAGTTAGTGGTCAGTCAAAAAATTGAAAAAGAATGTAAAAAAAATGGAAAAAACAAAAAAAAAATAAATTAAAAAAAAAAAAGAATAATGCTCCCTACTGGAGCCCAGAAATGTTTTTTTTAATAGTCCTATATTTATCTACATATCATATATACACAGGTGCCACATATTGCCACAATATTTTCAACACAGTTTACGGAAATGTAATATAATCATTTACCTGTATAAATTACCTGCAAGTGGTCAGTGGTCAGTTGCACATGCTAGCACATGCACAGGTGAATAGTCTGTATATAGCACTTACGACCTTATGCTACTAGACAAAAATTTAAAAATAATTTAAGAAAAAAAAATGAAAAAAACAAAAATGGAAAAAACAAGTTTAAAAATAATAATGCTTGCTACTGGAGCCCAGAATGAATTTTTTATAATAGTCCTATATTTATCTACATATATCTGCACAGTCCACATAATGCCACAATATTTTCAACACAGTTTACGGAAATGTAATATCCAATGTAGTAATTTTACCTGTATAAATTACCTGTGGTCAAGACTGGACATCTGCACATGCTAGCACATGCAGCACATGGACAGGTGAATGGTTCTCCAGTCTCTATTGTTCTCTCTACAGGTAAGGTGTACAGAGCACACAGAAAAGGTGTACAGAGCAGACGAGAAAACGGGTCTTCGTGCATTATTGTCCAGTTTGTAGAGTGCGCAAAACAAAAAAGGGAGATAACTCAAAAATTAGCTACGCACGAGTTGTCATTCTTGTGCGCGACACACCTCCGGGTCGTGGTCTATGCATGTGTGAAGTTTCATGAAAATATTCCAAAGGGTGGTCGAGTTATGCTCCGGACATGAAATCAGTGCGCGAAAACAAAAATGGGAGATAACTAAAAAATTAGCTATGCAAGAGTTGTCATTCTTGTGGACGACACACCTTCGGTTCGTGGTCTAATTGAATATATGTGAAGTTTCATAAAACTATTCCAAAGGGTGGTCGAGTTATGGTGAATCAGTGCGCGAAACAAAAAAGGGAGATATCTCAAAAATTAGCTATGCAAGAGTTGTCATTCTTGTGCGCGACACACCTTCGGGTCGTGGTCTATGCATGTGTGAAGTTTCATGAAAATATTCCAAAGGGTGGTGGAGTTACGCTCCGGACACGAAATCAGTTCGAGAAACAAAAAAGGGAGATAACTAAAAAATTAGCTATGCAAGAGTTGTCATTCTTGTGCGCGACACACCTTCGGGTCTGGTCTATGCATGTGTGAAATTTCATGAAAATATTCCAAAGGGTGTTCGAGTTATGCTCCGGACAAGAAGTGTCAGCGGCGGACGCGGACGCGGACGCGGACGCGGACGCGGACGCGCTGTCAAATCCATAGTACAATTAACTATACTGCAGTTGTCTAATTATTTATTAAGCCCTTCTATGTTCCATGTCAGAATGCTAATGTTTACAGATGTATTAATAGTATTCATATTCCTTGTACTGTGTCTATAATTAGAACTAGAATTCCCAATGTCAATCGGCTGGCCTCGGCCACTATCCTATATAGAGTCATTGTCGCTCATAACTGGGTCACCTGTAGTGTTGCGTACATCTCCATAAGCACGCGGTTGTCCACTCCACGGATACGGTTGGCTGGTACGGAGATCGGTACTGGGTCGTCGCGGTATGTTAGAGCCAACACTAACTGGCTGTTGAGTTTGAGCATCAAGTTTGTAAACAACGTTGTCGATGACCAGTTTATCAAATCGCATAGATGCTGTTCGACCATTTTTGCGTGCTCGAACTAGGAACGTACCAAGGACCTTCCTGGTCTCGCGAACACGCGGGGTGAAATCTTCAGACACGTTTTGTGGCGACTGGGGACCGAGTTTCTGGTATGTGGCCTTTCGCACCATTTCGCGATGCTTAAAGCTGGTAAATTTGGCAATAATGGGGCCATTGGGACGGTTACCACTAATTCGTAGTCGGTGAGTAGTAGTAAGGGAGTCAAAATGATACCACCTACCGTGATATCATTTATAACCCTCTATAATACCCCCACCACCCCCGAAAATCAAAAAATTGGTTAACGAGGAAAATTGGGTCTCCCGACAGCAAATTTATGAATTTTTGGAGAAAATAATTTTGAAAAGAGGGAGTCCCAATTATATTGGTAATTGACTTTTGAAAAAAATCGAAATCATTCATGCAAGTACAATAGTTTATATTCCTCATTTTTCTCCTCCGATATAGCTAATTTATTTCGCAGATCAGCAACTAATTCTACCAGCCATTAGGTGTACGCTCCCATAGAAAGTCGGGTACTTGTAAACCCCACTACTTCAAAGAAAACGTGGGGTCGGGAAACCCGAGTTGTACAGCTGGATACTGGAATAAACCTGTCTGCATCCCCGATACCAACCAGATGTAATGTTCCTACAGCGAGATTTAATGTTCCTTTAATGTGCCTAACACCGGGTCAAATGGCCCATTAGGCGATATGATAAGATTCTGAAATTCCCAGTTAAATTCTAAATATATTTTAATGCAAATAAAATATATAAATAATGCTATAATCAATTTTATCATTATCAGAGATGCAAAAATGCCTTTTCTCCCGTCAAAATCGGTTGACCAACGACAAATATATTGTGAAAAAAAAAAAAAAGTAAGATTTTACCAAAATAGTGTGTTCCGAAGACCTCTCCAAATCCCGCCAAAATGGTTCCAATACGGCGTAGGAATATGCAGGCCAAAATACTATCTATGATACCATTATAATATAAAATCGTATTCTATATTTATATACACAGAGGTGAATCGATATATGTATGCATTCCACTAAACAAACAAAAACTAACAAGAAGCCAAATAGCCAAACATAATCTTTATGTGCGAAAATGAAACTGGACGTGTGAGAACTATTTTGTGTCTGCGCATGGATAATGGTCAGGCGGCTTGACCACTGCATAGGACAGAATAAATATGTCTGGTTTCTGAACTAAAATGGGAAGATATAATAAATACTAATCTGTTTTTGTTATTATTCGATAGCAGAGATATGTACTAGATATTTGCTGTATTTTTATATTTTATTCAAAATGTAGCAGTAAATATGAAGAGCACATAATTATGGCACCACGATTGCAAAACCTGCAATTATCTATGACATACATGCATACATATGGCATATGTTGTCATGACGGTGAAATGGGGCTTATGATCTATGCTGCCAACTCCGCTACCCAAATCAGCCTGCATATCCGCGCAGTCTGATCAGGGTCTGCACGGTTTGCCATTCCGTCTATCTCAATTGATTTCATACATAATAGCATCCGCGATATTCAACATGTTCAAAGAATAATATTTATAACAGCCTTGTGTTTTTTAGTAAATGATGACATCTTACAATATGCTTTGAAAGTGTCATAAATATTTGTTGTCATGTACGGAAGAAAATCATAAATTATGTAAATATTTTTCATGAAACTATGACAACTGTGGAAATGTATCAAATTACTTACATGGTTGGTCTCATAACGGATCACTGTGTACATAGTATACGCATATACAAATATAAGGCCAAATATGTATAATTTGCAATTGTGTGTTATTGATTAGAATATTTGCACTAATTGACACTGAGAATGATTGGGACTTTGAGATTGAAGTAAGGTTTTGCAATGAGGATATTTATTTCTGCAAGGTGTATGTAACATACATATGATACATGTAATTATGTATCAACAGCACATTTTACTTTGTAACTTGCTAGTGTGCTGGTCAGTTTGAACCCTCAGATATATCTACACTGGTTAGAAGACTAGTGTGTTCTTGTATCATCAGCTTATAGCTGTTAGAACAAGCAATTCTCCCAGCATTATTGTGGAAATCAGCACACACATGTTGTAGGCTACCAAGAGAGCATGGAACAATACCAGGGTTGCTAATCCATTTAGACAATGATGAATCCAGTCGGTAACAGTCTAGATCCTGATGTGACTGCTCATTCTGATCTGGACCTAAGCTGCAAAGATTACGGCCATAATAGTCGCTGGTGGTAATAAAACTCACCTGTACATATTCTCATGCACGATGGTCGAGTCTGGCGGTTACTGGAGACTCCAGCTTGGCAGTGAAAGTAGTTCTGCATGCTTTGTTATCTCATTAGCTGACCCCATAGTGCAATACAAAATAATTAACAGGAACATTAACCTGTCAGAATCAGCTTGGCATTTGGCTGTTCGTTTTCTATGGGACTGTACACATAATGAGCTCTAGTCTACCACGTTCACCTTTAGCCACCTGACAGCGTAGTTGCTTATGTCTACAAAGAGTTTGGGCACTAACGAATTTACAAGGGCATCTAGGGCATTGAAATTGTGGGGGGACACAAGGAAACTTTCTACGTCTCGCTAGATGCCTTCGTAGATAGTATTTACACGTAAACGTCTTACAACAAGTCTCACACTCCATTATATATGTATATAACCTATGAAATTTATCTGTTCAATTGGACGTGAAAAAAACATTATGTAAATTTTTGACGTCCAATTGAACAGATAAATTGTATAGGTTATACAAAAGTATATATACAAAAGCATAATACAGAAAATATGATAACGCCAGAAACTAGAGCAGAAATAGAAAGTTTGAGAAGAGAAGCCGAATCTCTAGGGATTACTTATAGTACACGGTTGAGAGTTAGGGGGTTGACAAAACTGATAAATGCCACAAAGAATGAGGCGTTTATGAAGCGGTTTACCCGCGCCTATAAAAGAGGGGCATTTACAAACCTCTCACTAGCGGAGGAAGTTGGTAACATAATTCAAAAAGAAAGTATTGCGGAGTTTTAGGGCTAGTGTAATAAAACCTTCAAGCACCAATAATTTGTCCCAAATTAGACACACAGGTGGCCCAATACAAAATAATAAGAAGAAAAAATCTCTCGTTCGCGCGATAGTGGAAAAAGGTGAAGAAATATTTGGGGCTCACGATGAAACATTGGAAAAGGTAGAAAATGGAAGACGGTAGTTACATTATCCCTTCGTAAAAACATTAACATTAACGAGTCTGAACGCATGTCCGAGAAACTCGCTCCGTATCTAACAACCAATTTTTATTTGAGATATTCATATTCTTACAAGCTAGAACATATGGAGGAAATTAAAAATGGAAAAACCTGTAACTATAATAATGCACAAAAATCTCGGTGGTAGCGAACCACTATCATCAATGAAAACCGTTTAAAAAATGGCTGTCAGATAAGGAGCAAACACGAATAATGTCCGATAAAATAGACAGACCGAATACAAAGTGGAAGTTTGTAAGATGGGTAGAGGTTTTCGTAAAGCTAATACAGGGTAGTAGGGGAAAAGATTTGGGACTACAATCCAAAGAAGCAGCAGGAGGAGAACTTCCAGAATGGCTGAAGAATAAAAAAGGTATGTATTCTTTAGATAAGTATAATGACGACCTTTGTCTGTTCAGGTGTCTAGCTATGCATATGACAGATAAAAGACCCGACAGATGTACAGAAAAGGCGAAAGAACTTAGTAAGCAATATTTTGGTAGTAATGTGGTTTCACCAATTCCTTTTTCAGATCTGAAAAAGGTTGAAGAGTTTTTTAAAATCGGTATAGAAGTATATCAACCCACCGAATGTAACGTATGGTGGTTGAAAAAGGTACCAGCGCACTATAAGGCAATAGGTAATAAACCAATGACAATAGGACTGTTTAATAATCACGCATTTCTAATAAAAAAACCTTAAAAACCTATCTAAAATTTACGCCTGCGATAATTGCAAGCAGAAATTCACGAAAGCAAGTAATATGAAGAGACACGGACCAAAATGTATGAAAGGTGAGACAAAAGTAGTATGTGATGGTAATTATTTAGAACGCGCCCGTTCGTTCGTCGTTCGAGAAAGCGTTCTACCCAAAAAGTTCTAACAGTTATGGGGCGATCGATTGGATGTACTCTGTGGAAAAGCGCGAGGGAATTCACATTCACCACGAACAGTGTGGACACGTGAAAGATGGATTTTAGGAGCTCCAGTAGATGGATACTGTCCAGAAACCAATACCGTATATCAATATCACGGCTGTTACTGGCACGGGTGTGAGATTCATGCAAAGCATAGAAAAGAAGAACGCGCATCCACTATGAGAAGAGATACACTTATTAGAAGAAGCAAAGAATTCAACCTAGTAGTTATGTGGGAATGCGAATTTCAAAGAACTGGCAAAGACATAAAGATCGGTTGCGACACTACTCTTTATCCATATCAGATAGTATACGATTTTGAGGCACATCTCAACCCAGAATTTGAAACTCTCGGTAATAATCTAGAGTACGAAGCCGAGCACATTCCGGTAAGCGTTAGTATAGGAGATAATTTCTCAGGAACAGTAACTCATATTTGTGATAAAGATCCCGCAAAACTTATAGAAAAATTCGTAGAAGATTTGAAAGTCAGGGGAAAAGCTATAAGAGAAGAATTGTGGTCAAGATTTGGGTTTAATACAGAACATTTACGTAAAAACCAAATCGCCAAGATCGAACAGTGGATAGAGCAAGTACCGGTTATAGGTTTTAACAGCAGTAAGTACGATATGAACTTAATAAAGAAATACCTAGTAGGCGAACTGGCATCAACAACAAAGAAAGTAATGGTCGGAAAACGTGCAAACGCAACAATATTTATATTTACTCCAGAGTTTAGATTTCTTGATGTAATACTTTATCTATGACCCGGTGTAAGCTACGATAGTTGGATAAAAGCCTACGAATGCAAAGGACAGAAATCTTTCTTTCCTTATGAGTGGTTCGATTCTCCAGACAAACTGGATTACCCAGGACTACCGGATATAGAGAATTGGTATTCCAAACTATCTGGGAAAATGTTAATAGATGAAACAGAATTAAGTAAATGTCGTAGAATTTTCGAAGAAAATAATATGAAAACTTTCAGAGATTGGTTGAAATATTATAACGATTTAGATGTAGCACCGTTCCTAGAAGCGGTGGAAAAAATGTGTGAATTTTATAAACACAGAGGTGTGGATATTTTCAAAGATGCGGTAACACTACCTGGAGTAGCTATACAATATTTATTGAGAGGAACCATTAAAGAACAAATATCTTCAAAGACGATTTATACCGGAGGATGCTCTATATGCACCAAAACGAAGAAATATACGAAATGATGAAGGACGCTCTAGTTGGCGGTCCATCAATAGTATTTACACGATATGCAGAAGCTGGTGTTTCAAATATTAGAGTGGGTTCCAAACCTTGCAAGGCTGTTTTGGGGTACGATGCAAACGCGTTATATTTATCTACGTTAAATAAAGAGATGCCGTGTGGGAGAGAAACTATACCCCATCCATAGATACCCCACATAACCCAAATAAATTTATTAAAAAGTTTTGTAAAAGAGTATTATCTGGAGACTGGTTTGGGTTTGCGGAGGTGGATATAGAAGTTCCACACAACTTAAAAGATAAGTTTTCTGAAATGTCCCCAATATTTATAAACAGAGAAGTAGAGGTTGATGAAGTTCCCACACACATGTTAAAATATTTAAAAGATACTGGCCGAACAAGAGGAGATGGAAAAAAATTGGTGGGATCTATGACCGCCACTAAAGTATTGCTGTACGCGCCACTGTTGAAATGGTATTTAAAACACGGCCTAGAAATAACTGGAGTTCATCGTGTTATAGATTATATTAGCGGAAAAACCATTCGAATGGTTCGCAAAAGAAGTTACAGCCGCAAGACGAACAGGTGATGTAGAACCAAATAAGAAACCAGTAGCCGACATAATGAAATTATTAGGAAACTCGTGTTGTGGAAAAATGATAGAGGCGACGGGGAGAGACATTTAAATACGACATATACGCAAAACGAAACCTGTGTTGACAAAGCATTAAGATCTGCATTCTTTGACGATTTGGAAGAGATAGGAGATGCGTACGAAATATCTTCAAGAAAACCCAGGTGTGCGGTAAAGAGACCATTCCATTGTGAATAGCGGTTTATCAACTAGCTAAATTGAGAATGTTGGAATTTTACTACGAATTTTCTCGACAAATACGTAAAAAAAGAGAAGACTTTGAATGAATACAGATGGATACAGAATAGTATGTATATAGGAGTTAGTGGAAAAACGATAGAGGAATTGATTAGACCTAACTTACTAGAGGGTTTGAAAAAGAAAAAAAGAAATGGTTGGCTTGGGATAAATGGAGCGAAAGAGAGCCCGGACTTTTCAAAATGGAATTTAGCGGAGATAGGGCGATAGCGTTATCTAGTAAGTGTTATTTTATAGAAAAAATTTAATTCTATTAATAAAAACTCTGCGAAAGGAATGTCCAAGAGAACTAACAATTTAAATTGGGATAGATATAAACGAGTACTAAGTAAAACTACAGAAGATGGAAAACACATTATAGATGTAGCACAAAATAGGGGATTTAAAATGAAAGACGGTGTTATGAAAACGTACTGTCAACAAAAATTAGGACTCTCGGCATACTACGATAAAAGACGTGTGTTACCAGACGGAATACATACAGAACCTCTCTAATCATTTATTTAATAATTTTGAAAAAATTAAGAAAATTAGCAATCTAAAGACTGACCAATCTAAAGACTGACGATCCGGGGGTAGCTGGGTGTCAGAAGGCACCGCAAGAAGTTCTTCGCGAACAAACCCTCGAGATGGCCCATCATCCAAATAGTAGAGCACGGGTTCATCGGGCTTGGTAATAGATCGATCTAGATGATATACATTGAGAGACCACACGGGATCAGTCGCGCGGCGGCTGCCACCTTCGAGCTCTCCCGGTTGATAGAGGTACCGGACGTCAATATCCGATGGAAGCCGTTGCTCCTCTAAACCAACGGGTCGCCCGCGCGAGACGGCAGAGGGCTCGCTCGTCACCATTTTAAATTTGATAGCATCTACGGGCTTCTTACCTATCAATCTGGTCACCTCTCCGTTCAATGCGGAGACCACGGCGGGCAGTCTGGCCACCCACTCGGTCGATCGCGAATGAGGGTCTACAAGTTCTTTAGCGTATTGGTGTCCAAACAGTCTCTCAGCCAGAGTTCGATTGAAGCGCTCCACGATCCCCTGGTCCCGGTGGATGTTGACGCGGCCGCGTCTGACAGAAACGTCGTGCTTAGACAATATATGAGAGACCGCGCCCATGAACTCGCGGCCGGGATCGACCTGGAGAAGATTCGGCCATTTGAGAGGACTCCTCTTATATATTCGGGAGAGAGCCTCGGCCACCTCCTTAAGACTCTTTAGTGGCCAACGGCTCAGCCCCCTTATAACGACTCGCTACGTCAACGATTGTCAGCGCGTACTTGTACGTCTTACGACCGACGCGATCGTGAGGGAGAAACAGGAGAGCCGCTTGGTGAACTTGGTTCGGCACCGGCACGTCGAATTTCGGGCGCGGAATATTGTGAGGCGCGGGTAAATAGATCTGCCAGATGGCCTGCTTCTTGAGCCATTCCTTGACAGCGTTTTCTGAAACCTTGGTCGCCGCCGCGAGGTTCTTGATGGCCGCGATTCCCTTCCAGTACCCGCGGGGGCTATAGTACGCGTTCGCTAGCTTGCGCGTTAGGCGAACCGATAGTTTGGTATTAAGTTTGCGCGTGTTCATTGTATGCGATGTATTCTAATATATCGGACAATCTCCAACATGCCCTCGCCAGATCGTCCGGTAACTGCGTCGATAATAATAAACCTTTGTTGGAAGTACAAACGCGATTGTGGGTTAAGTTCTGAAGGAATTGGGAAAAATTAATCCCCCAGGATTGGTTGGAGGATCTAACTTCAGCTTTGCGAAAGGGTTTGGCGCTTGTCGTCCTCCCGCCCACGTCTTGAGAGAATCTGGGCCAGACGAATCATACCTTGCACCAAACCATGTGGTGTTTAAGGGCGGTAGCCTTACAATCAATCATTAGCAAATTAAAGTTCGTCAACGACATGTTCTATATATATATATTTATAAAAAAAGTTATTTAAAATAATTAATTTAAAATCTCGATTGGATATAGTAGCCGACGAGCCCCACCACACCCATTCCCACGACGATGAACGCGATTTCGCGGTCTTTTTGGGGCTCTGACGGTACATAGAAATCTGAAGTTGGGGCTCGCGATCCAGCGGCGCGAGACTTTTGTGCGGATATGCCAGCGCGTACTCGCGGTTGGCTTCTTCAACGTTCTGAAAAGTTTGTGCGGCGTGATTTTCGCGGCGAAGCTCTTCATTGACCCAGTCCAGATGGGCGGTTCGTTTTTTCGACCACGCTTCCTTTGCGCTATTGAGTTGTTTACAGCTAAATCGTGCGCTTACGCTCCTCATCCACGTTCGAGCTTTTTCATGTTTGAGAACATAAAGTTGCTACCGCTGAACGCAATGCGTTTTTACGAGCGCACCACCACCCTACTATTTACTGCGTTTGATCATTTATTTCCATATATTACTGGTAGAATTCAGCTTTAACTAGTTAATTATCGGGTCCAAACTGCGGCCGCTCATCTAAGGTCGCGAGCCTACGTCTCTCACAGCAAAGTCCAATTTGGGAGCGGATCCATCCTAGGGCCATCTTTGTTATTTGTCGAGCTATACCCGATACTGAACAAACCCGGATAATTCACACCCGGAGTGGGATAAAGCGCATTCACTAACATTTTACCATCTTGTTCAGCCATTATAATTATTGCATATAAAAGGGGTCGCGATCAATGTTTAAATGGGGCGCATCCAATCGCGATTGGTGTTTCGTAACTTTCTTCTGAACACTGGCTGGTTGTTATTTCGATAATATGGGGTATTTCCACACGCACAGGGCACCAACAACTGCCAGACCACCACCGACAACCCAACTCCAATTCACGAATTTGGGTTCAATCTGATTCGCCCAACTCCAACGGCAGTTGGTATTGGGTGTTGTGTGTGCTTCCAATTCGTGAATTGGGGGTGTTGTTGTACTCAACTCTGTCTTCAGATGTTTTGCTGTCTCCGTCCCCGATTGCAACGACTGTTTAGCCTCTCGAAGCTTGGCGAGTATTTTATCTTGTTTAACTTTTCGGGTGGCAGCCGCCGCCCGCCCAGCTGCCTGTCTTTTGGGATTTTTTATATGCGGTATGTCATCCAGTGGTGGAGTAACACTCGGGTTCGATTGGGTTGGAGCAATCGGGTTCAACTCCGTCACTCTCGCGGGTGTGTCTTGTGTCATCATTTATGATATTAATATTAGGGCTTATAGTTCGTGGGCATATATGTCCAAATTGACAGTGTTTACCCGTGGTCAACGCGGTTGTCAGCGGAGCTAAGTACATTACAAACTTGTGATAAATTGAGCAGCAGGCTGTTCTAAGAGTGTGACCTATAAAAGGGTCAGTCTCTAGATCGTCAATCAATCCCGCGGTGTTTGGTATAGGGAGATGTATACTAACGGCGGTTGAGGTACAAATTGAATAGCCGCCGATCCGAGAGTTTTTGTCATCTCCGCACCTAACCTAGATTCGTATCGCGCATACATTTTATCGATCTCCGCATCCGACATCTTATCCACCTGAAAAACTGAGAGACGCCTACCGAGATAATGCTCCGATTGTCCCCCAGACAACCAGCGCAGCTAGCCGCTCTCGTCGCGCCGCATTTTCATTTTCATTCGGAGTCGTTGCACTCAACCCAATACCAACCGCCGTTGGAGTTGGAGTTGATTCCGATTGCTCTGTCGGATCATTATCTTTCAGGATGTTGGCAGTCGGAGTTGAGGTTTCTTCCATTAGCTGATCGAGAAGTTCGTCGCAGTTCATTTTTCTTAAAATTAATTTCACTATTCTAACAAGTCTCATCACTTTAACATATTGCCAAGCGCACCACCCGATACTTATGATCACCATTATGCTCGCAACAAAGCTCGCAGCGGAGCACCAAATTGTTAACATTGTTAACCATTGTTCAGCATTTGTTCAACATTTGTTAAGCATTTGTTCAGCATTGTTCAGCATTGTTCAGCAATTGCTAAGCATTGTTAAGCATTTACTCGGCAATTACTAACGAGCGTTAAGTAATTGCTAATTAATTATAAAATTAATTGATAGTTTCGTAAGCAGTTGGTTGATCAGTCTTTAGCAAAAGCTGGGCGTGCTTAGTTTCCGAAAGCATCTGTCGAACCTCCAGGCGCTCCTCGCGCGTTGGGATAACGTCATTCTCTCGAAGACAGTCATCGAATGAGTCTCGGTCCTTGCAGTGAAAGAGGGCGACCCATTTCGTTTGCTCGCGCAGATCCTTGAGGACGGCGTTGTACTTTTGAGTGGATATCCATACGCTTTGCCTAGCATGGCGGCCAGGAAATGCGAGCTCAGAGAGCATGTCCTTCTTTTTGGTCATCGCCGCCTTGGCAGAGCAATCGTCAATCACGTATAGGGTGGGCTCACCCTGGAATTTTTGGTATAAACCACGCAACCAATCGTGAAGCCTATCACCGGAGTCAATAACGTATACCTCAGGGTCGGTCCATATCCACGGGCGCCGCTGATAAGTATCGTTGTGCCTCACAGTGGGACACAGGATCACAATATGACGAAAGGCATCGCGGTAGGAGCCCTCGAGCAAGTCGAGGATGAAAACCGTTTTTTTCCACATCCTGTCCTGCCCACATATTATGGCAGAGTGGGCATCTCCAATCGTGAATTGGTATTGATTGCTACTTTTCTTAATTTTTTCAAAATTATTAATTAATAAATCGTTAGATGATTTTTTTATTAAATCAATAGAGTGCTGAGACGTATCGGCCATCTTCGATGTTGAGTTGTGCGTCTGTAATTATATATAAGTACACGTTCAATGGCCCGGCTCCGTCCGCCTCTTTGGTTATCTGGATCGTCACACCCTCGCTAGCGTTCTCAACTTGGCGTCCGTCGTGTATTTGGTCGTCGTCGCTGGCTCGCATGTCTAGCCATAACGCGTATTTGGTATTCAGGAAATCCGCGAGGGAGACGGCCGAGAGATGCAGGTCTTTGGCAACTGCCGCAACCTCCGGAGACGCTTAGAGCCGGCAGCAAACTGCTTTCTTACTTCGTCCCACTGCTGGTGCGCGCGAAGACCCGCGCTGTAGAGTTGATTGGGGACTCCCTCGATCGTCACCTCTACCTTCGTGATTTGGGGTTATAGAATCTGTCGGTTTTTCTAACACGAGCGCTACCCCCGAGCCTCCTCGAACAGCAAAATCAGTATACCTTTCATCGAGCGGGCGGGTACGTTGACGTTAATATTCCACAATGTGTCGCCTTTGTCTTTCGTCATCTTGCGATGGCGAAGAACTCGGTCGTAAAGTATGGCAACGCGCCCGGCGTACTGGGTTCTGATCAATCGCGCTAGTTCGGGCATCGTGACCATGTCGTACTCCAGCGAAACATTATCGATCGTATACGTCGATAACATGTCGCTGGCTATGATAACTCGGCCGTAGTCGCTGAACGTTAGTTCGTATTCGAGGCGGTCAGCCAAAGCGCTCTGATAGTAGGGCATGTGACTCTCCAGCAACTCAAAGTCGAACGGGATGTAGAAGCGGTTGCCGTAAGCACCCGCGACCGCATTATCACTCGCGTTGTTATCTGTCTTGTTAGCAGACCCGATTCTAAGTTTGGTTACGTTCTTATTTTTGCTGGTGTCAATACCCTGATAGACAGCGTTTTCGCGCTCTTGCGCCGTCATCCATAGATCCTGATAACAATGGTAGACGTCGCTGTCATCGATCGACATCACCTCATTACCAGAAATCTTTATCATGGTCTTCTTGACGATGGCGCGATCCAGGTTCTGAACGACGGTTCGGTCCTCGTCCGTCGACGTCAGCGAAATAGTGAAAACGCGAGGCGAACAGTCCCGGCACAATGACGTCGTTAGCCTCCGAGGGTTGGGGAAGCGGACCAAGAGCTGCTGGTTCTGGTCGATCGTCGATGGGTTGTTCGTAATAACGACACTCTGTCTCACGCCTTTTGCCCCGAGGGGCTCACGCAGTCTGCGGTATGGATTGAGTTTGCGACCGTATTGACTCGAAGACATAATTTAGTGAAACTATATTAAACCCGTATGGTTTTGTCTTTAATACATAATTAATTTTAAGAAATTATAAATATGGCTGATTACGATAATGACATGTATGAAATCGGCAGAGACGATTACCTCGATGCGGATGAGGATGATTATGACATAGATGGTGACATCGATAACTATAACGATTCGACCTTCATAGATACTCCAGTTCCAATCCAATCGGGGGAATTAGGTGGCGCTACCAACACCATTAGTCAAAGTCAGGAATTACTTGATGGAGCTGTAGACGACTACTACAACAGTTTGGCAAAAAAAGATCTGGTCCCATCTGTCGGTCGCGACTACTCCAAGTTGATCTGAACGGTAGGTTGCGACTAAAATCATCAAAGATCCCAATCATCAACATGAGGAGCGGAGAACCCCTAGTGCTAAACACCATTGCCGGATACCGGGGCGGTGGTGAAATCATAAGGAACGAACTCGGATTCCCAGATTGGAAGAGGGGTAAAACAGTTATGCCGACCCGCGCTGTAGAGGCCCTACAGTCTACCGACGAAACGATGGCGAAAACGGCCGCCGCGATAGAAACGGTCGAGCTCAGCGAGGTCCCTCGTGTAGCCACCGACGCTATTAACACGATGGAGACCACGTTCGGCGAAAACGAAATAATCAACGGTGACCCACCGTTACCTCTTCGCGAACTCCGGGGACTCGATAAGGTTATGCAAACGGTCCGGTGCGAACTGGTCCGTAACCTCGCCAAACTCTCGTCGCTGGATGAACATATCGCGCTAGAAGAAAGAAAACTGGACGAAGCTGGTGACGATAGAGAATCTACCGAGCGGATCACCGAACGCCTGCGGTCGTTGCGGGATCAAAGAGAAGCTCGCTTGGAGGCTGCATCTACTAACCGTGAGGCTCTCCGCACCCAAATAAGTCGGATCCGCGAAAACAATAATCGAGGGTCCTGAACGAGGAGACGACACTCGGTGAGCGTCTTCGCACTCTGTTCAGAGAACAGGGCATCACGATAGCAAGCATCCTCGTTGCTATCAGCATGACTATATCGACCATAGTTCTAGCTTTCACTGGTGGTGCGGCGCCACCACCCGCGCCAGCACCCACACCACCACCGCCCGCGCCATCCGGTGGAGCTAAGGAGTGGGTAAAAAAACAACTAAAAGACCTCGCCAGTCTCCTGGCTAAATTAGCCGAAAAGGCGGCTGCCGCACTACCTGGACTGATCGGAAGTATCGTTTCTTACTTGCTATCTATATTATCAAAAACGGTCGGATGGCTCGCCGAGAATACCTGGGCTTTAATCGTGGCCATCGCCGGTCTCCTACTATTCTTCGCCAGAGAGTTCCTAAAACCAAAGCGTAAATAGTCCGATCGCCACGAGGGCGACGACGAGCGCTAATTTCTCCTCCTCGTGTGTTGTGCTTCCAATCTCGATTGGTGTTTCAACATTGTTGATGGAACTCGATGGTGCATCCAATTTACGAATTGGGGTACTGGGTTCGATTGTGTTGAGGGAGGTGTATCATTTTGTGTTTTGGGGGGTTTTATGAAATCTTTTTCAAATTTATTTGAATTTACAACTCCGCGCCCGATCATTTTGGGGGTGCGCTTGATGATATCCGTGTTCACGTTACCGTTGTGACCGATTTTTTGATTGGCGGTGGCGATTACGATTTGATTATTGTAACCATCAACCGGGTCGTCTCGTAGTATCATATTGCTCGGCGCCATATAAAGACCTATTCCAAATACATAGTCCACTGGGGTGCTGGCAGTCTGCAAAACGTCTTGATAATTCTGGATCGCCTTCTCCAGGTCCACCTTAGCTGAGATGGCGTCCTCGACAAGTGCCAAGAACTGTTTTTGCGCGTCAAACGCCGTTCCGACTCCTATTATAGAACTGCGAGTTTGCTTCTGTGCGCCGAGGATGGTCCAAACGTATACGCGAAATGGAGTCGTTGAGGCGGGTAACACCGGCCTGCGTAAACCCTAGACCGTCGTCCAATATAAAGGTTTCTATACCCTTATGCACGTTTTCGTCTTGTAAAATATAATCGACGTGAGCTATTTTTGGTGCATTATACCAGCAGTAATCGTAATTGACACTGTCTCTTTGTACTAACTTCAGACCCGAATGTCATTTTATTTTCATTAACTATAATCGGTGGCGGTCCAATTTTTATAACCTCTAACTGGGTTCACAACACGATTTGAATAGTAGAAACCAAAGGTTACATCTGGGGTGGCATACTTCGTGCTTGCACCGTAGTCTAGACCACTGAGATAAACAGTACCTAAACCTCCGGTGTCTGAAAATGTTTTCTGTCTCCAATCCGAATCTTTTGAAACTTTAAATTCGTCACATATCCGTTCGAACTCCTTACGGTTGTATGTGTTGGAAATGGGATTCCACCCGTCGTCTTGAGGTAGTGGAGTACCTAGTTCTTTGAGAATCCTCCTAATGGTATAATACACATGAAAGTTGTAGACGCTACTGCTTAACATGCTGTTACGGTCTGCTATGTGGTCTCTGAAAGAGACGCCACACCCGGTTGTGGCACACCACACGGCAACATTTAGTTGGTTCTGCCAGAACTGCATAAGATTGATGTTCCAGTTTGTTATGACATCCTGTGTAATGGTTTTAGGAAGTCTGTACTTTTCAAACATGTTAGTGAAATTTGTGTCGAAACCCATGCCCAAACTAGCTCTTATTGTGGGGTGCACAAGCTCACCAATGGTGTTCTTTTGAGTGTATACACCTCCAACCGCGTACTTTGCATTATAATTAAAGCTAAATGCTTTGGTATCCATTGAAAGATATTATTATGTTTGCTACTATCACCAATGTTCAAAAAGGGAGTTGTGAACTTCAAAAATTAATAAACAACTGCTGCGGACAACGCCGGGTAGGCCTTAGATCAATCACGTTCACGGTTGGATGGCAGAATGTGGGGAAGAGCGAAGGGTTTTACTATGTGAAGGATGGACAACAATTCGGTGTAAAGCTGCCTCACGGACTGTGGGGAATAAGACAGCTCAAAGATTTTGTCAACTCAGAGCTTGACGGTATAATCAACCTCACAGTATCGAATGCTACCGGGCTCGTAACAATGACCATCAGCACTGATAAATTAAGGTAGTGGTACTCCCCGGGGTTGGGTATTCAACTCGGTTTTAGAGAGACATACTCCTCAAACAAAGGAGTGTTTACCCCGGGTGAGTACGTCGGTGATAACCCGGTGGACTTCGCCTTCACGAAAACTCTCAGGGTGCACCTGGGTCGGGTGAACACATCGTACAACACGGTAGACGGCACTCCCACCACATTACTGAAAACCGTGCAAGCCAGCGACTGTTTCTATGGTGAGACTGTGACCTTAGACTTCCCACACCCCGAGATGAAAGTTTTGGAATCGGGACATATCCACGAATTTACGGTCTCTATTCTCGATGATCAAGCGAGAAAGTTGAAAAACGATTACCCGATTTCGGTAGTTCTCGAAATTTCCAATTGAGTATAGGTGCCCAATATTATAATTAATTTTATTATGAGTATATACGGACCAGGTAGTTCTTCCGATTGGGTGACAAATTCAAAGAATTTGGAACCGGCAGAAGGTGGATTCATCCCGACAGAGGGCGACTTTTTTAACTACTGGAAAAAACCAAGGCCTTGATAAATAAAACTATATCGAAGGTCACAAACGGGATTCACAGGAGTATATCAGATGTTAGAGTAGAAGTTGCTGACGGCGACTGCACAAATTGAGAAAGATCAGGCGGCTTATAAGGTGTTGCGCTCAGAGGACTCTCTCATCAGAGAAACGGAACTAAACGAACTAGGTAAAAAAATAACCAAATTTCGAAAAGAAAGCAGGTCGGATATTGATAAAGTCTGAGCAGACCGCCAGGCGGCCCTTACGTTGCGCTTAGAGGACTCTCTCATTAGAGATGCGGCATTTACCGAACTAGATAAAAAAAATAACCAAATTTCGAAAAGAGGCCACGTCGGGTATTGAGAAAGCCCGAGAAGACCACCAGGCGGACCTTACGGAAGCTTATGAGGTGTTGCGCTCAGAGGACTCTCTCGTCAGAGAAGCGGCGGTTGCCGAACTAGATAAAAAAATAACCAAATTTCGAAAAGAGACCCGGTCGGGTATTGATAAAGTCCGAGAAGACCACCAGTCGAACCTTGCGGAGGCCCTTGCGGAGGCTTATGATACGTTGCGCTTAGAGGACTCTCTCAACAGAGAAGCTACACTTACTGAACTAGACGGGAAAATAGCCGAATTTCTGAAAGAGACCAGGTCGGGGGTTGAGGGGGTCCGAGAAGACCACAAGGAGGCCATTGCGGAGGCTTATGGGGCGTTGCGCTCAGAGGACTCTCTCAACAGTGAAGCGGCACTTACCGAACTAGACGAAAAAATAACCAAATTTCGAAAAGAGGCCCGGTTGGGGGTTGAGGGGGTACAAACGGGTATTGAGAAAGCCCGAGAAGACCACCAGGTAGCCCTTGCGAAGGCTTATGAGGTGTTGCGCTCAGAGGACTCTCTCATCAGAGAAGCGGCGGTTACTGAACTAGATGGAAAAATAACCGAATTTCAAAAAGAGGTCCGGTCGGGTGTTGAGAAAGCCCGAGAAGACCACCAGGCAGCCCTTGCGAAGGTTTATGAGGTGTTGCGCTCAGAGGACTCTCTCATCAGAGAAGCGGCGGTTGCTGAACTAGACGGGAAAATAACCGAATTTCAAAAAGAGGCCCGGTCGGGTGTTGAGAAAGCCCTAGAAGGCCACCAGGCGACCATTACGGAGGCTTATGATGCGTTGCGCTTAGAGGACTCTCTCAGCAGAGAAGCGACACTTACCGAACTAGACGGAAAGATAACCGAAGTTTCCGATAAACTGAAACATGATCGTATAGCCGCGACCAAAGCTCTTGAGGAGGCCTCTTATAAGATTCGTACTGAGGCATATAACGCAAACAGTGCGCTTGCCGGAATAGTGCGAACAATGAAAACGCTAAAACGTGCCATAACAGTTTGGGCTGAGAAGCGGGGCCCATTGGTTGAGGGGCACTATGAATATTCGTTCGGTGCCAAAGCGAGTAATAAATGTGGGGGATACACTATGACAGCCGCAGGTGAAGTTATCCAAATGGCGGTCTGCTCGGTTAATGGTAGTGGTAAACCTGTGGGCGCGGTCGCAATAAATATTGTAGTAGATGGGGAAGAACGGGGAGTTGGAGTCACTAAAATCTCTGGAGATAGTTCGACGGTGGTTTCGTTCTCCGGTGATGATCGAATTAGACTTTCCAAAGGTAGTGTTATTAACTTTGTTACGAAAATCGGTGACCCAGAGAGTTCTTCCACTATTGTCTCATTGTTAATTGAACTTAATTTGTAAATACTAATATATTGAAAATCATGAACGAATCACCGCTTCCAATTGTCAATACCACTCCATCAACACTGTGTACAATTAACGAAAGAAGTTCAGATTTTAGGTTGAATAATATCGTCGCTATGCAGGATATTTTAGTTAGAGAATATACAAATAGAAAAAGAAACGCTAAAAAATATAGACGCGCGGTGAACACGGCTGAAGCATCTAGCACGGCTCTAGCGAGTGTTTCTGTGTTGTGTGGGGCGGGGACAGCTGCAACTATATCCACCATTATAACGGTTCCTGTAGAGGGGATTTTATGTGCGGTGTCGGCCGTTTCTGGGTTGTTGTGTATGGTAATTAGGGCGTCGGATGGAAAACTCGAGAAAAAATGTAGAAAACATGATAGAATATCCGTTCTCGCCAGGTCGAAGAAAAATACCATCGACGTTATGGTGTCCAAAGCGTTGGCCGATAAGAAAATATCAAATTTAGAGTTTGAATCCGTGGTGGAAGAAATGGGGAGATATGAACAATTAAAAAATGATATAAGAATCAAAGCGCGCGCCACCATGCCCAAGATCGAGTGTACCGATTGGGATAAATTTAGGGAAACACTTGGAGATAAAGTCGGAAGAAATGTTACAGCACCATTATAAAATAATTAAAAAAAAAAAAAAATTCTTATATTGGTGCAGTAAACAAATTTACATACCTATACAACATGTGTTTTTCACTGATAATTACGCCGTAATCGCATAACAAATTCAGTCTAGGATTACACTGTAATCGCCTGTTTAAATTGATACACTCGGCTATAAATAACTGTCTGTTTCCCTCGGCTATCAATTTACGCATGGTTCATAACCCGTGTAATTGAAACATTGTCGTAAATCGATAATTGTACAACACTAGGTAATGTTTATCATAACAAGCCTACATGGTCGTGTAGGTTAAGGCGATACTCTATAGAGACGAGGGTCGTGGGTTCGCGCCGCGGTTGGAGCTAAACATTTTTTATTTCTATCCCTACAAATGTGGTCGCTATGGTAAACAACTGCATGACAACGGCGTTCCTATCCGACCGCTCGAGGTTGATAAAATTAATAAATTCAGATTGCCAGTTTACATACCTTCGATAAGGAAAAATACACTCGGCTATAAATTAATTACATAGTAGTTGTTTTTTTTTCAATAATAATTTTTCAATATCTTTATAAGCGATATCGTAGAAATGTACATTCGTAAACGAATCGTTGGGTTTTACATTTTTTGTATAATACACCTTAGTTTCATATCCGATACGCATTATCTGTCTTAATGTTCGTATTTGCTTCTTGTATAGTTGACATAATTGCCGGTATAATATTGTAAATGCAACGTTTTTATCGGAGCGTAATAAATTACGCTGGTATTTCATGTATTCGATATCACCTAGTGTTCTCATTTTATAGAATTTATATACAGGATTATAACCCCCGTAAGCTTCGTAAACTTCCTTAACACAGTCATTAAAAATTTGCAATTCAAATTGTATTGTATTATCCATTTTCTCTAATAATATTGGTACTTGTTTTTTCTGTTCAATTGGACGTGAAAAAAAACATGATGTATTTATGACACCAATATATACTTTCAAAAGTCAATTACCAATATAATTGGGACTCCCTCTTTTCAAAATTATTTTCTCCAAAAATTCATAAATTTGCTGTCGGGAGTCCCAATTTTCCTCGTTAACCAATTTTTTGATTTTCGGGGGTGGTGGGGGTATTATAGAGGGTTATAAATGATATCACGGTAGGTGGTATCATTTTGACTCCCTTACTACTACTCGGTGAACTCTCTCGATTCCAAGTTCTGCTTCGCCAGACGGCAGATCCAATTTGTTGGCAACAAAGCTTCGAATTTTCTGTTCGCATTCGTTCCCATTTTCATTAGCCGGACCGTCGATTCCACGAAATATCAAATTGTTCCTCCGGGATTGACCTTCAACGTTGTCAAGGCGTGACTCAAGGTCGCCAACTTTCTGTATCATTTCTTCATTCTGTTTCTTTAGTTTGTCATTTTCAGTTTTCAGTTCATCACATGTTTTGGAAATACGGTCCACCTTGTCATTTAGTCCTGTGAGATTGATCTGTATATTGGACATATTTTTGTTCATGTCAGATCTCATATCTGTTAACAGTTGGGTCACACTGGGCTCGTCCGAATGTGAATGGGATCTGGTAACGCGCATATCGCCAGCATCGTCAACATCAAGCAGCGACTGGCTACAGACACCCTGGCTGGGCGTTAGTGATGCTCGCTGGGATTGACGACTAGAGCTTGTTTTGGATGTCCCCCTCCCTGTGGGCCCTGGGTTAAGTTCCACTCCTCCGATTATCATCAAAATACCCATTGCCAGAGATAACCTGATCAGACTAGACACGTTCATTGTTAGTTTGGGGCAGCTGAATTTATCTTTAGGCCCTGGCATCGTGAACGATCCTATGCGGCACCTCCAGCTTACAACGCATATTCCCATTGTGTAGGCTAGACGCGATAACTACTAGTTCTCAATATAGTCATACAATGGTTATCTCCCTTATTACAGTAAAGTTTGGCGTGGGTCGTAGGCATTGGTACGCTTCAGTGAACTTTAACAATAAACTGACCGATGGGCGAGTTAGTATGGCCGCTGTATATACATGTGTGAGTTAATTTTCACAAAATTTCAATTCAGAAATTCACAAATACCCGCTTCAATAATGGTGTTGTTATCCGACACATACAATATCACATCGTTTAGGAATACTAAAGTCCAATTATATAGAGTGTCCTTATTCCAGAATCAGCTGAAATTATTATAAATTATCTCCGGTAAGATTGTTTACACATTCGTTATTGGTTCCCGGCACTTGTCTTTTCATACCAGCAAAATGATTAGCATTTAATCATTTTGATCACATTTCAGGTCTGCGATGTTTGGTTCCACAGACAGTGTCAATCACTATCAGAAGATGACTTCAAAATTTGGGGTACAATCGATGCACCGTACATATGTGATCAGTGCAAATTGGACGACGACCACTTTGACTACCTACGGAGGATGACACGACTGCAACGAGTACGTACATTTTATGTGCATGTTATATGAGCGTCCGTCCGTTCGTTCGTCCGTCCGTCACACTTGCGTTAAAGTTTTCGGGTACCCATTGTCTATGCAACTTTGAGGCCAAATTCCAAGTCAAAATTTTCTTTTACCTCAGCGTTAAAGTTGTTGAAGCACCAAGTATGAACGTGGATTTAGCACAGTGCGGTAGAGGACCATTAGAGCAATGCATATGTGAAATATGAAGCTGATCCGTGAAAGAAAACAGAAATTATAAGATAATTACCGGAGCGTTAAAGTTTTTGAAGCACTAAGTATGTGATCTTAACCCTGGGCTTGGCGGGGGCAGGACGAACGTGGATTTGGCACAGGGCGGTAGAGGACCATTAGAGCAATGTGTATATGAAATATGAAGGAGATCGGTCGAAGGATGAAGAAATTATGAGACATTTACCCGAGTGTTAAAGTTAATGTGTGAAGTTTCATGAAAATATTCCAAAGGGTGGTCGAGTTATGCAAGAAGTGTCTGCGGTGGACGCGGACGCGGCCCGCTGTCAAATCCATAGTATCCCCCGACGGAGTCCGGGGGAAACAATTAAATATATTCCGCATGTGCTATGCAATTTGTGCCAAGTACAAGTTCTGATGCCATTTGTGAAAAATATCACGTTTTCTGTACATATTGTTTATGGAAGTACGCTGATGCCCGAAGGTGAAAAATGATATGGCGTGTCTCAAATAGATTGTGATTGTGAGTGGAGAAATAGGGCCGAAGGCAAATCTCTAAGTATGGATTGAATGTTGCGATTCTTTCCGATTGTCAATATATCAGGTACCAATTACACCAACTACACAAGACAAATCGGGTGTACAAGATAGATATATTGATTGAATATTGATTATTAAAGGCATATTGAACAGCTAATGCCATTCAATATACACCACTCTCGCCTTATTTTCCACTATTACGTCGATAAATTAGCTCATTAGCCAACTTTCTCGGTCATTGCGCAATGACGGAGAATGACGGAGGATGACGGAGAATGTGGCGCAATGGCCGAGAAAGATGGATAATGACCAAATATAACTATTATGCACGACTCTCCTCACATTTTCCACAATTGCGTCGATAAATTTGGTCATTATTCATGCTTTTCCGTCATTGCGCCCATGTATCCAACCAAAAAAAACACCCACCAAATCCTTGCACATGAAATTTTCCAACAATGATAACAGTCTACCTGTGATTGTAAAAATATAACGCAAGAACATAACAACATAACGATTATGCATCACACACCCCTCCACAATTGCGTCGATAAATGAGTTCATTAGCCAACTTTCTCCGTCATTGCGCCCCTATCTCCGTCATTCTCCGTCATTGCGCGTCATTCTCCGTCATTGCGCCATTTCCCGTCATTGCGCCAATTAGGCACACCCCAGCTAGCCGCCAGTTTCGTATAATGGCACAGGGTCTGCACTGTTTGCCACACAGCTGGCGGAACATTATACCTCAAGTATGCTAGATGACAATTGTTTATGGTACCCAGAGCTTCAGATAAGCTGCGTATTTGCTTAAATACCCAATTAAATTGTCAAAAAAACTCAATTGAAATCAGAAGTAGCGAGTATCAAAAACGTTGTGGTACCTTTATCATGCTGCAGAAAACAATAAACAGACCACAGATAAAACATATTTTTTCATATTTTCCATGAAAACACATCTTGGTATTTCATTAGAATTGTCTCCAAAGTTGGCAATTCTAATGAAATGCCAAGACATGTTTTCATTTCGAAGCAAACCATTCAATAAATGCTGTCTGTTGATGTGTAAACAAGTGTGATTTTATTTTACCCAATTAAAATTTTGAAATACCCAATTGCTTCAGAAATGATGGAGTGACAATACTCAATTACAAATTCCTTATCTGGAGCCCTGGTACCCACCGTAACTGATATCTCGTTGTGATCATGATTAGTCAGCAGGGAGTCGGTTGCACCATATTGTTCATTCATTGTTCATATTTGTGGCTGTGAATGGAGATTCGTCACATTTGTAACCAGTGTCGCTCTTGATCAAATAGCGCACACCTGTAACCTGATAACGATCAATATTGCTTGCTAGAAGCATGGCAGGCGTTTCATTGATGGAATGGCGAACAGTGCAGATCATGCGGATGCACAGGCTGATCTGGATCTACACTGGTCGCACAACCCATAAACCCAATTTCTCCAGTCACTGCCACATTTTAGTAAGGCTGCAGATGTCGGGTACTATACCAGTAGCCGATTTCACCAACATTGCAAAGTATACTTTTCTAGCAAAGCATACTTTGAGGGACAAATTTTCAATTTCAAGATAAATTTATTAATTTTTTATTATACTGAATTTATTACATTATCACAGCCATTTTGTCTGTGATAATGTAATAAATTCAGTATAATAATTCTGCATACTTGTAATCATCAAATATATACAGTCGTTAGTTCTATATGAAATAATGCATTTTAGGAAAAATAAATGATTACTCCCTCAAAGTATACTTTGCTAGAAAAGTATACTTTGCAATGTTGGTGAAATAGGCTACAGGTGCCACACTGCCAAAACACATCAAAGTACTCATAGCTGGTCACACACTTGTTCTTAAAGCAATTACAGATCAGGCCCATAGCCAGGGGGGGTCGGATCGGTCGGACGACCCCCCAGCCAAGCCTCGAGGTCCACTTTTTAGACCCCGCTAGATACCTCAGGCCCCTTGGGCCTTCGAAACGACCCCCCTTCAAACAGGTCTGGCTACGGGCCTGCAGATGTATAAATATGGGTTTAATGCATATTTATAAATATGGGTTTAATGCATATTTATAAATAACTGTTGTTTATTATTAACCTGCATATATTAATGCACTATATTTGGAGTATTACATCTACTTGTATAAATAATGTATGACATGGCAATTCTGTTGTTATATGATTAATGTGCAGTGGCGGATCCAGGATTTCACCGAAGGGGGGGGGGGCAGTCGAAATTTGAACAACTCATATGTGATAAGTCACAAAGGTAATATCTTCTGAGTGTGTTCTGACAAAATCACCGTTATTTGATAGTTTGCAATTTTTTACGGAATCAGACAGCTCCTCTATTGCAAAAAAACAAGAACCCAGGGCCCCCCCCTCCCTGGCCACGCCCCTGATTCCGCCACTGTTTTTGTGTATATAATAAAACATAGTTGGATTGATCACATTTCTACCATTTTGTTTGTTTAACCTTTAAAACTGGATGCTTTGAATGTTAACAACTGTGTGTAACAACTGTCATGTATACATGACTACTGTCTCTTTCACGAAACCTGCCCATTTTACAGCTATATAAACAATGCAAAAACAATATTTTTTTCGATAATATTAAATCTTAGCAAAATTTAAGACGGAGCCTTCTTTTTATTTCATTAAATTTGGTCCAATATTGATTTTATTGTAACAAAGATAAAATTTACATATCGTTTAGAAGACACTATTTGACAAACATTTGGTGGACTAGAAATTGGCTGTGATAAGATCTACATCTGTGCAACAAATTCTGCATTGTAAAAATCATGCATATCAATGAATAATATTTTCACGAGCGGGCGTAGACATGTGACAAGCTCCCTCTGCTGTTGTCGTGTAATCCTGTTGTTGTCGATATTCAAGTACGTGAGAATGTAGCCGCCGTGTTGACCTTTGATTGTCGGTCGATGCTCAGGAAGGTTACGCACCATGTGAGTCATCAGAGCGGGTCCAGGAATGTAGCAGTGACTGCAAGTGTAAGTGAAACTCATTAACCCTTTCACCCCTAAGTAACTCGAATGGATTTTGATATGTTAATTTTGCGACTAATCCAATCGTCACAAAATGATTTTGAGACTTGTCCATTTATGAAAAGGGGGTGTTTTTGTTCTCAAACTTATGAAAATTACAAAAAGTGCAGATCCTGATGAGACGGCTCGTCACGAGCCGGCTCATCTGGATCTACACATTTTGCCTATACCACTATACAGGCCTGTGGTGTTGAAAGGGTTAAACCAATCTATGAACACTTGCAGAATGGGTTCATCGATTGATTTTATGATCTGGGGCTATGGCCTCACCGCCAAATAAGGCCTACATAACTGGCTTTTCCATTACAAGTTGTACCAATTTGTATCCAGATTCTTTCTTAAAGGTACAAGCCCACTCAGTAGGCACAAAATGTTCTTTATAGATATTAAATAAGTGTATTATTGTGTCACTATTCCACCAGTTCTACAAATTATGAGTGCCTGCTATACAGACACAATCATATTTATTTTACTGATAGTGACTTGCCGTGGTATCAGGCTATCTTCATATGCAAATGAGGCATGATATTGTTTAATTATTTATACTAATTAAATGCGTCACATGAAAAATAATATATTCAACAGATTATAAAGTATGATCATTGCACATCAAAAAAATAAATACAGAGAATAAATAGTAATTTCCGTTAACATTTTAATGAAACACGGTTATTGCCCCTGTTATCAGTGTGGAAATAAAATGATATAAAATGTATAATAATGCCAATCAATGTATGGAGTAATGGTGAATGAATGTTTATTTTGCCAGAAAATGTCCCAGATGATGTCCGATATAAAGAACAATGTGTGCCTACTGAGTGGGCATGTACCTTTAATGTGACTGGGGAATATTGGGGTCTAGATAATATTCCACCAGTGCACACTTGTAATCTGATAATGATCCATGCTGTTGGTAGGAAGAATGGCGGACGTTTCACTGACTAAATGGTGAACAGTGGAGACCTTGATAAGAATGTGTGGAAGCACATGCTGATCTGGGTCTACATTGGATGAAAAAGCCGCAACCCACATTCCTCCAGTCACAATTACATATCTATTTCACTTTTGGGGCTGTAACTGGAGAAATGGGGCTTATGAGTTTTGCGACCAGTGTAGATCCAGATCAGCCTGCAGTCAGATCAGGATCTACACTGTTCGCCATTCCATCAATGAAACATCCGTCATGCTGCTAACAAGCAATATAACCCGAAATGTATTATGTCTGTAACGCAGAGCCATGTAAGTCGCCTGCCTGCATTATGGACAGACATTTCGGATTACAAGCAATATAGATCGTTATCAGGTTACAAGAGTGTAGTATTTGATCCGGATCTACTCTGGTCACGAATCCCATAAACCCCATTTCTCCAGTCACAGCCACATTTACTCTAGCAGCTTCAGGCTGCAGGGTCTCACCAATTCGAACCTACCTCAATGTCACAGATCTCAGGCTTGTGGGCTCAGAACAGAGAATCTGCTTTAGCAATACCGCTCCACTCTCTCCTGAAACACAGAACAAATCACAGGTTGAAGTAACGGACCGAGGTCTATAAATACATTAAATATGCCTAAAAGCATAAATAAATGAAAAAAAAACAGCTAAATTTTTTGTTTACTCCCTCCATATAGTCTTAGGTATAAGCCTATATGGAGGGAGTAAAAACAACATTTTTTAGCTTATTTTTTTTTAATTTACTGATGCTTTTAGGCATATTTAATGTATTTATAGACCTCTGTCCATTACTTCAACTTGTGGAACAAATGTGTAGCGGTGATACAATGTACATGTGAAATTGAGATTAATAGTCCACCACCATCACACAAAATGTTCCACATGTTTTTCACATGAACAGATTCATCTGCATCACAAATACGAAAATGAGAATAGACAGCATCGCTCCAGATAAGCTGCGTATTTGCGTAAATACACAATTAAAATTGCCAAAAACCCAAATGAAATCAGAAGTATCAAAAAGCAATACAAAATTTAAGGTACCTTTTTCATGCTGCAGAAAACAATAAACAGACCACAAATATAGCATATTTCTCTTATTTTCTAAGAAAACACATGTTGGTATTTCATTAGAATTGTCTCCACGGATACAATTATAATGAAATGCCAAGACTTGTTTTCATTTCGAAGCAAACTATTCAACAATTGCCGTCTGTTGATGTGTAAACAGTAGTGTGATTTTATTTTACCCAATTAAAATTTTGAAATACCCAATTTCTTAAGACATTATGGAGTGACAATACTCAATTACTAATTCCTTATCTGGAGCGCTGAGACTAACTATTCTAAGGTGAAAACATCCTGTAACAGTAAGTAGCGTTACTGTGGTTATGAAAACAATTCCATAGTAATACGAGGTGAGGGTGTGTGAAAGGATAAGGATACAAGAACACAACTGGTGACCTGGGGCTCACAGATACCCCCAGCTGCCACCAGGTCCGACCATCAAATATGTTCGATATAAAAGGGCAATAACCTGACTTTCTCTATTTTGCTCTGCATCACTGGTGCCAGGTTCTACCCAGTTACCCCCTCTCTTCTGCCCGCCTCCCGTGCACCGGGACACTGCGCGGAATTACAGGACCATATTGGACCTAAGCAGTGTCCCATTTCGGCATACATCTATACACATCTGTCCGCCTTGCACCAACATATATCACATAAAACACTTCAAAATTCAGCCTTTTTGGACTTATATGTCCGGGTATGGAAGGTCATCGAGCCAATTCCCACCCTTAAATATAAGATAAAAAGAAAGAAAGTTTTCTCCATAAAGATACCACAAATTTTTCATTGCTTTTTGATACTCACTACTTCTGATTTCAATTGGGTTTTTTGGCAATTTAAATTGGGTATTTACGCAAATACGCAGCTTATCTGGAGCACTGCTTTCTCTATTTGACCAGCTTGCATATCAGTACAACCAGGATAACCATGATCAGAGCTCCCAATATGTTTTGTATCTAAAGAGTATTATACCCCTATATTTCAAATTCAATACGTATTTTACTTTTACAAATGTATTATTGATTTTCTTATTAAATAGGGAACAAATAATAACAAGAGTTGTCAGAAGACAATGAAGCTCGCCTGTTGGCAGCATTCACTCAAACTTGGCACAGTTGCATAAAAAACCATGAATATTATATAACTTGACTTTGGGTTAAGGGGTGTGTGGTGGACCTTGACATTGAGGTCAGTGGTGGAAGGTGGATCGTTGCTTTGATATAGCATGATATAGTATATTAAGATGAATGCATGTATGAAATATCAATGCGCTCCCTGAAAACAGAAGTAAAACAAAATTGAACCCAACGTTAAGTTTATGAACGCACGAAGTTGGTGATTTTCTACAGCATGATAGCTATTCACATGAGGAATGCATGTATGAATGTGCTAAGTTTGTGACCTTGACCTTGTGGAAAGGGGTGGGGTGGGTGGGTCATGCTGTAACACAATAGAGAATCATCAGATGAATGCATGTATGAAATAACAAGGTGTTCCCTGTAAAGAAACAGAAGTTATAAAAAGACATTAACTCCAACGTTAAGGTTATGATGTTGATCTTGGGGAAAGGGGTGGGTCATGGATTTGCTGTAGCACAATAGAGGATCATCAAATGAATGCATGTATGAAATATCAAAGCGTTCCCTGTAAAGAAACAGAAGTTACACAACATTTACCCCAACATTAAGTTTATGAACATGCTAAGTTTGTGACCTTGGGGTAAGGGTTGGGTGGTGGGTTGTGGGTTTGTTAAAGCATGATAGAGGATCATCTGAGGAATGAATGTGCTAAGTTTGTGACCTTGGGGAAAGGGGTGGGGGGGGGGTTGGGTCATGGATTTGCTATAGCAGGCGTTCCCTGTAAAGAAACAGAAGTTATAAAGAGACATTTACTCCAACTTTAAGTTTATGATGTTATCTTGGGGAAAGGGGTGGGGTGGGTCATGTATTTGCTGTAGCACAATAGAGGATTATCAGATGAATGCATGTATGAAATATGAAGGCGTTCCCTGTAAATAAACAGAAGTTACACAACATTTACCCCAACGTTAAGTTTATGAACATGCTAAGTTTGTGACCTTGACCTTGGGGTAAGGGTTGGGTGGTGGGTCGTGGCTTTGCTACAGCACGATAGAGGGTCATCTGAGGAATGCATGTATGAAATATCAAGGCGTTCCATGAAAGGAAACAGATGTAGTATTAAGACGTTTACCCCAATGTTAAGTTTATGAATGTGCTAAGTTTTTTACCTTGACCTTGGGGTCAGGGATAGGCGGTGGGTCATGGATTTGCTATAGCATGATAGAGTATCATCAGATGAATGCATGTATGAAATATCAAGGCGTTCCATGAAAGGAAACAGATGTTATAAGACATTTACCCCAACGTTAAGATTATGAATGTGCTAAGTTTGTGACCTTGACCTTAGGGAAAGGGGTGGAGTGTCATGGATTTGCCATAGCACGACAGAGTATCATCAGATGAATGCATGTATGAAATATGAAGGCGTTCCCTGTAAATAAACAGAAGTTACACAACATTTACCCCAACGTTAAGTTTATGAATGTGCTAAGTTTGCGACCTTGACCTTGGGGTAAGGGATGGGTGGTGGGTCATGGATTATATGGATATAGGACGATAAAGTATCATCAGATGAATGCATGTATGAAATATCAAGGCGTTCCATGAAAGGAAACAGATGTTATAAGACATTTACCCCAAGTTAAGATTATGAATGTGCTAAGTTTGTGACCTTGACCTTGGGGAAAGGGGTGGGGGTGGGTCATGGATTTGCTATAGCACGGTAGAGAATCATCAGATGAATGCATGTATGAAATATCAAGGCGTTCCATGCAAGGAAACAGATGTTATAAGACATTTACCCCAACGTTAAGTTTATGAACTGCTAAGTTTGTGACCTTGGGGTAAGGGCTGGGTGGTGGGTCATGGATTTGCTACGGCATGATAGAGGGTCATCTGAGGAATGTATGTATGAAATAACAAGGTATTCCATGAAAGGAAACAGAAGTTATAAGACATTTACCCCAACGTTAAGTTTATGAATGTGCTAAGTTTGTGACCTTGACCTTGGGGTAAGGGATGGGCGGTGGGTCATGGATTTGCTATAGCACGATAGAGTATCATCAGATGAATGCATGTATGAAATATCAAGGCGTTCCATGAAAGGAAACAAATGTTATAAGACATTTACCCCAACGTTCAGTTTATGAATGTGCTAAGTTTGTGACCTTGACCTTGGGGTAAGGGCTGGGTGGTGGGTCATGGATTTGCTACAGCATGATAGAGGGTCATCTGAGGAGTGCATGTATGAAATAACAAGGTGTTCCATGAAAGGAAACAGAAGTTATAAGACATTTACCCCAACGTTAAGTTTGTGGACGCCGACGACGCCGAGGGTATGCCATAAGCTCTTCTGCACTTTGTGCAGGCGAGCTAAAAAATGAATTAAATTTAAAAATTCACTTATTTGAGCTGCAAACAGCAAACAGTTTTTTTGCAGCTCAACTATTGAAGTAAATTTTCAACTTTATTACAGTATTTTCACTCGTCAATTTGAAAATCAATGCATATTTTCGCATTGCTGTGAGCATTTTGTACTCCCACTTTTGATAATCAATGCGTATTCTGATAAAATAATTGTGTAAAATACGCCAATACGCACGTTATCTGAAGCTCTGCATGATTTAAGAGTACATGTATATAACTGCCAAGTCATTCAGGCAGAAAAGTACATCAAGGGCATTGGTGGGCGGTCTTTTACAGTATTATCATGCAGCGCTCCAAATAAGGAATTAGAAATTGAGTATTTTCACTCCATCATATCTGAAGTAGTTGGGTATTTCAGTAGTCAAACTTGCACAAGCGACCACATGCATTAAGAGACTTTTGTCTTAAGTGACCACTTTCAATTCCCCCCAACCATTTGGCCTATATAATGAGTGTATTAAGCGACTTTCCCTTAACGCGACCGCCGGACACTTATTTTGTAAACAAAAGCAATTTTAGTTTGTATTAAACGACCATTAATTGACAGGATGTCACTTTCTCCAGGTGAAATTAGCCTCAAGCGTGTGACAAACAAAGGAAACAAATCCCCTGTCACTGTCACTGTCAAAGTGTGAATGTTGCATTGTTCATGATTATTGACCTGAAACCTCGTTCTGAATCGCTAGGTTCCTTAGAGCGAGTTCGGTTCGTACTATAGTTTAACTATAGTCGATGCATTGCGCATATGTCTAGTAGAGAATTTCCATGTAAATTTCCCGCTCTCTAGAACTTTTTACCTATTCGCCGCCATCTTGAAACTGGAGGAACAGGCGTCTTTTGGCTAGTCAAACCATAGTAGACGTATGACGTTACTGGTCGAACCAGTCTGCATTCGCGGTTGTTTAGTTGAAGTATAGTTCAACTATAGTAACCATAGTTTAAGCTCGAACTCACTCTAATGATTACTAAAGGGAATTAACTCATGCCTATTTGCGATTTCAGCTGGGCGATTTTATTTCGCAATAACATTCAAATTCTGAATAATTCAGAAAAGTGCACAGTAAACATTACCGGTAGTATTCCAATGTATTTATTTCTATGTTAATGTTTAATATTCGCGATTTGCTGATTCCGAATATTAAACCATATAATCGGACATACTAGTACCCGGATTTCCATTTCTTTTTCGTTTTTGTGTTAAGAGACCATTGTTCTAAGCGACCATTTTTGGTGTCTCCCTTGGGTGGTTGCTTAATGCAAGTTTGACTGTATTTTAATTGGGTAAAATAAAATCACACTACTGTTTACACATCAACAGACAGCAAGTATTGAATAGTTTGCTTCGAAATGAAAACATGTCTAATGAAATACCAAGATGTGTTTTCATGGAAAATAATAAAAATATGCTACATTTGTGGTCTGTTTATTGTTTTCTGTAGCATGATAAAGTTACCACAAATTTGTTATTGCTTTTTGATACTCGCTACTTCTGATTTCAATTTGGTTTTCGGCAATTTTAATTGGGCATTTACGCAAATACGCAGCTTATCTGGAGCTCTGATTATGATTATATGATGCAAAGTGGGAATAGAGACCAACTTATGGCATAGTCTAAATAGTAAAGAAAGTGACGCCCTTGTGATCACTAAGCGAAGCTTTTCGCAACCTAGCTCGACAATCAATCTACCAATATATAAAACAATCTGTGGGCTGAGTATCCACGGTTACCAACCTAGACTGTTTCCCGACAGAGACAATTGGTCCAGACATCGAACGATGGAAAGGAAATCTGCATCTGATACTGAAAACAAAACGGTATACCAGTTACATGTAAACTACACTACTGACACAACGTCATGCAGAGCTCCAGATAAGCTGCGTATTTGCTTAAATACACTATTAAAATTGCCAGAAACCCAATTGAAATCAGAAGTAGCGAGTATCAAAAAGCAATACAAAATTTGTGGTACCTTTATCATGCTGCAGAAAACAATAAACAGACCACAAATATAGCATATTTTTTCTTATTTTCCATGAAAACACATCTTGGTATTTCATTAGAATTGTCTCCAAGGAGACAATTCTAATGAAATGCCAAGATATGTTTTCATTTCGAAGCAAACTATTCAATAATTGCGGTCTGTTGATGTGTAAACAGTAGAGTGATGTTATTTTACCCAATTAAGATTTTGCAATACCCAATTGCTTCAGAAATGATGGAGTGACAATACTCAATTACTAATTCCTTATCTGGAGCCCTGGTCATGCATACAGTACTTATCGCAGTTGTTCTGTGGTCCAAGTATGTGTGAAATGAAATGAATGGGGTTTAACGTCCCAGCAACGGCTATGGGCATATAGGGACGAGACCACAGTTTAAAGTCTCATCCGACACACCAGTTGGATGGAAATACTATGAAAGTATTCTTCAGGCCCTGGAGTGGGTTTTGAACTCGCAACCTTCAGTATTGAAGGCCTGTATTATACCTCTCAGCCACAACCCAACCCTACCATGTATGTGTGAAGCTCCATTACTGTAATGTATTGAAATCAACGGAAAATCAGGAACTTTAGGCCAGGGTGCTCGTAATTCTAGCAACTAGACATTATGTTTGTAAACATAGATATGACCTTGTGGCATACTGGACTCTTAACTGGAGAAACTCTTACTAATTTTTCGACTTTTAGGCAGGCAGGCAGGCAGGCATCCAGGCAGGCAGGCAGGCAGGCAGGCATAACCTTGAGAGCAACGCAATGTGCCCCCTTGCAATTGCACAGGGGGCATAATAAACTGATTTATGCCAAATATGTATTCATATAATAACAACAGAATGGGCCAATTCATGGACATTGAGTATAGCCAATATGACCACAGATAGATAATGGAATTCCTAATGGACGGTTTCCTATTAACCCGAATGGCAAACCCAGATATTGGTACTCAATGTTTGCAATGGCAATAAACCCGGGTTTTCATATTATATTGTGTCCCATAATATACTCACAGATTGGACCGAGAAGTTGAATGTTAGACAACTTACTAAACGAACTGGGAATCTCTAACCACTCCAACTCCAGGTTCTTCAGTGATTTCAGAGACAATAAAACTTCAGTTAGTTCTCTCCTGTTGGCGTCGTCAGACAGATGGAAGCTGCGACCGTGTCTTACAACCAAACTCTGAAGGCACTTCAAATTGCGCAAACATTTGTATGGAGAGCAACTCCTGAAAATAAGCCATGTTGTCAGTAGACCCCCATTCAGTAGCCTATTTCACCAACATTGCAAAGTATACTTTTCTAGCAAAGTATACTTTGAGGGAGAAATTTATTAATTTTTATTATACTAAATTTATTACATTATCACAGCCATTTTGGCTGTGATAATGTAATAAATTCAGTATAATAATTCTGCATACTTTTAATCATCAAATATATGCAGTCGTTAGTCCTATATGACAAAATGCATTTTGGGAAAAAGAAATGATTACTCCCTCAAAGTATACTTTGCAATGTTGGTGAAATAGGCTACCACTGTAGGGAGAGAACATTGGAATTCAATACAGGGGGTAGTATGTTTCTGTCTCATATCTGGCTGTGACTGGAGAAATGGGGCTTATGTTATTTCTGACCAGTGTAGCTCCTGATCAAATAGCACACACCTGTAGCCTGGTAACGATCTACACTGCATGTTAAAAACATGACAAGTGCTTCACTGACTGAATTGGCTTATGTTATTTCTGACCAGTGTAGCTCCTGATCAAATAGCACACTCATGTAGCTTGGTAACGATCTACAATTGCAGTTAATAAAAACATGACAAGTCTTCACTGACTGAATGGGCTTATTGGATTTCTGACCAGTGTAGCTCCTGATCAAATAGCACACTTATGTAGCTTGGTAACGATCTACACTGCATGTTAAAAACATGACAAGTGCTTCACTGACTGAATGGGCTTATTGGATTTCTGACCAGTGTAGCTCCTGATCAAATAGCACACTTATGTAGCTTGGTAACGATCTACACTGCATGTTAAAAACATGACAAGTGCTTCACTGACTGAATGGGCTTATTGGATTTCTGACCAGTGTAGCTCCTGATCAAATAGCACACTTATGTAGCTTGGTAACGATCTACAATGCATGTTAAAAACATGACAAGTGCTTCACTGACTGAATGGGCTTATGTTATTTCTGACCAGTGTACTCCTGATCAATTAGCACACTTATGTAGCTTGGTAACGATCTACAATGCATGTTAAAAACATGACAAGTGCTTCACTGACTGAATGGGCTTATGTTATTTCTGACCAGTGTAGCTCCTGATCAATTAGCACACTTATGTAGCTTGGTAACGATCTACAATGCATGTTAAAAACATGACGAGTGCTTCACTGACTGAATGGGCTTATGTTATTTCTGACCAGTGTAGCTCCTGATCAAATAGCACACTTATGTAGCTTGGTAACGATCTACACTGCATGTTAAAAACATGACGAGTGCTTCACTGACTGAATGGGCTTATTGGATTTCTGACCAGTGTAGCTCCTGATCAATTAGCACACTTATGTAGCTTGGTAACGATCTACACTGCATGTTAAAAACATGACGAGTGCTTCACTGACTGAATGGGCTTATTGGATTTCTGACCAGTGTAGCTCCTGATCAATTAGCACACTCATGTAGCTTGGTAACGATCTACAATGCATGTTAAAAACATGACGAGTGCTTCACTGACTGAATGGGCTTATTGGATTTCTGACCAGTGTAGCTCCTGATCAAATAGCACACTTATGTAGCTTGGTAACGATCTACAATGCATGTTAAAAACATGACGAGTGCTTCACTGACTGAATGGGCTTATTGGATTTCTGACCAGTGTAGCTCCTGATCAAATAGCACACTTATGTAGCCTGTTCAATGTTAAATGCAGGACAAGTGCTTCACTGACTGAATGGTGATCAGTGCAGATCCAGATCAGACTGCGCTGATGCACAGGCTGATCTGGATCTACACGGGTCGCAAATCCCATCTTCTCCAAAATATAGTTTTAATGGTGTTTAATGGCCTGCCAACAGTGGCTGGAGAAATGGGGCTTGTGGATTTTGAGACCAGAGTAGCTCCTGATCAAATACATGTTGCACACTCATGTAGCCAGATAACGATGTATGGTGCTTGTTAGAAGCATCACAGGTGTTTCATCACTCATTTCTTGTTCTTTTTTATGTGCCAGTATACGAAGGGGCATATGTATGTTTTACAAACATAATCTCTAGTTTTTGATGGCTTGATTGTGTAGCCTACATTATCCAGCCATTTTCGTCTTGTGTGTCGATCCACTCAATGTTGAGTAACATCTTTGCATTGAACACATGTGGCTGTGACAGGACGAATGGGACTTCTGGGTTCTTCCGACCATTGTTGACCCAGGTCAGCCTGCGGACCTGATCAGGATCTGCACTGGTCGCCATGCCATTGATGAAACATGGCATGCTTCTAACACGCAGTATACATCGTTATCTGGCTACATGAGTGTGCAACATGTATTTGATCAGTAGCCAATTTCACCAATCTAGCATAGGTATACTTTGAGGGAGTTTATTTATTTTTCCCGAAATGCACTATTTCATATAGAACTAACGACTGCATATATTTAATGACTAAAAGTTTGCAGAATTATTATACTGAATTTATTATTACATTATCACAGCCAAAATGGCTGTGATAATTTAATAAATTGAGTATAATAAAAATTAATAAATTTATCCTTAAATTGAAAATTTCTCCCTGCTTTGCTAGATAAGTATACTTTGCAATGTTGGTGAAATAGGCTACAGATCAGGTGACAAAATGACCTTCACATAATATTAAAGATGTTACATGTTGGAGAAACTGTTCGACGTAACAAAATGGCTAAGTGTTTGAGCGATATTTTGAAAGGTCAAGGTTGTGTTGATGGTGGCGCGAGTGTGTGAAAAATGTTCAGGTGATTCAAGTTATCCAAGTATTGAAGCAATCCTTCAAGTAATGTTGAAGTTAATTACATATTCAAGAAACTTACAAACTTGTACACGTACATACAGACAGCAGACGTACGCACAGATGGAACCTCAAGAGCAACGCAATATTCCAACTTGCTATCGCATAGGGGGCATAAATATTACAGAAACTATACCACATTGGTGTGAAACTGTCATCCAGGTGTGTAGCTTCTATGGACGAGGTAGACCATGAAAACACAACACTATCTAGAATAAGATGAGTCAGGCAGTTGTTCTTGTCAAGAAAATGTAGAATGCTCTGGCCGTCTATATCAGAGAATAACATCTCGGTCAGCTTCAGTCGCTTTACAGCATTCACCATCCCTGAAAATACATGGAGGGTATTTGTTGTATACAGTTTATCATCTATTTATCAATGTGGCCTGTCCGCATGCGAATTCCCCTGCTGGCAGTGAAAGAAAATGAGGCACATTCAGGGATTCCGCTGGGGAAAATAAAAAAATCGCCACTTCAAAAATAAAAATATTAAAATCGCCAATTGTTTATTTTTATCGCCAATTGTGAAAGTGGCGATCGCCAGCGGAATCCCTGCACATTTGAAAACACAGAGGGGCATAGAAGCGTGCATTTGTCACAGCAGGAAAGCAGACCACCAGAGCAATGGGTGTATGAAATATCAAGTAGATCCATGCAAGGAAACAGACATTATAAGACACTTACCCGAGTTTCAAATGCACCAAGTATGTGACATTGACCCAGAGCTTAGCGGGGGCGGGACGATCGTGGATTTTTCACAGGGCGGTAAAGGAACATTAGAGCAATGCGTGTGTGAAATATCAAGCAGATCCAATGATCCATGCAAGGAAACATTTACCCGAGCATTACGGTTTTGAATACACTAGGCGACCTTAACCCTGGGTTTTAGCAGGGGCGGGAAGATCGTGCACAGGGCGATAGAGGACGATTAAAGCAATGTGTGTGTGAAATATCCAGCAGATCCAATCAAGGAAACAACCATTATAAGACATTTACACGAGCATTAAGGTTTTGATCGCACCAAGTATGTGACCTTGACCCTGGGCTTAGCTGGGGTGGGACGATCGTGGATTTGTCACAGAGCGGTAGAGGACCATTAAAGCAATGTGTGTGTGAAATATCAAGAAGATGAGTGCAAGGAAATAGAAATTATAAGACATTTACCAGAGCGTTAAGTTTCGAATGCACCAAGTATGTGATCTTGACACTGGGTTTAGCAGAAGTGGGACGATCGTGGATTGGTGGTAGAGGACCATTTAAGCAATGCGTGGGTGAAATATCAAGCAGATCTGTGTAAGGAAAGAGAAATTATAAGACAAATACCAGAGCATTAAGGTTTTGAGGTGGGGGGGTGTACGTACGTACGAAAGGACAGGACGTACGGATGCTGGTAACACTATATGCCCCCCTCATCATTCGGTGTTGGGGGCATAAAAATGGGGAAATAATCCTGGAATCAGGGGAAAAAATACCAAGAGGCGCAAATCGGCCTGTATAGCTCACCTGAAATTATTATCCCCATTCTCAAGACTAGATTGGTCAGTAAGCGTGGCTTACGAAATAACCCACTCGTGGGCGCAGGTACCCCTAAATATGTAAAAAAAATCAAAATGTGTGGGCTTGTGACCTTGACTCTGGGCTTAGCGGGGCGGCACGAAAGTGACTTTGACACAGGGTGATAGAGGTCCATTGGAGCAATGCGTGTGTTAAATGTGAAGCAGATCCGAGCAAGAAAATAGAAGTAATAACCGATTTCTCTGATGTTAAGTTTTGTAAAGAGACTAAGTATGTGATCTTGACTTTGGGATCAGCAGGGGTTGGATGGTCGTAGATTTGTCACAGCATAATAGTACAACCTTAGAGGAATGCACGAGTGAAATATCAAGAATTTTCAACGAAGGAAATAGAAGTTATAACTTATTTCGCTGATGTTAAGTTTTGTAAAGAGACCAAGTATTTAACCTTGACCTTGGGATCAGCGGGGGTTGGAGGGTCGTGGATTCGGCACAGCATGGTAGTAGAGCCTTACATGAATGCATGCATGAAATATTAAGCATTTTAGAAGAAGGAAATACAAGTTATAACATATTTCTCTGATGTTAAGTTTTGTAAAGAGACTAAGTATTTGACCTTGACCTTGGGATCAGCGGGGGGTTGGACGGTCATGGATTTGGCACAGCATGGTAGTAGAGCCTTACAGGAATGCATGTGTGAAATATTAAGCATTTTAGATGAAGGAAATAGAAGTTACAACAATATTTATCTGATGTTAAGTTTAGTGACGGACGGACGGACGCACACCCACACGGACAAACGGACAACCTGACTCCAGTATACCGCCCCCCCACCTCACAACTTGTTGCGGGGGGGGGGGGGGTATAAAAATCAGCAACGGCCGATCACCGGTAGAATTGTACTGGCAGTGTGCTATGAGATTGGGCGCTATATGTAGACTGACAACAAAAGTCATAAGTCACACATCTCCAGGGCTCCAGATAAGGAATTAGTAATTGAGTATTGTCACTCCATCATTTCTGAAGCAATTGGGTATTTCAAAATTTTAATTGTGTAAAATAGAATCACACTACTGTTTACACATCAGCAGACCGCACTTATTGAATAGTTTGCTTCTAAATGAAAACACATCTTGGTATTTCATTAGAATTGTCTCCTTGGAGACAATTCTAATGAAATACCAAGATGTGTTTTCATGGGAAAATAAGAGAATATGCTATATTTGTGGTCTGTTTATTGTTTTCTGTAGCATGATAAAGATACCACAAATTTTTCATTGCTTTTTGAAACTCACTAATTCTGATTTCAATTGGCAATTTTAATTGGGTATTTACGCAAATACGCACCTTATCTGGAGCCCTGCATCTCCATTCGCATACACATATGGGGGCTGTGACTGGAGAAAAAACGGGGCTTATGGTATCTGTGACCAGTGTAGCTCCTGGTCAAATAGCACACTCCTGTAACCTGATGACAAACAATATTTCTTCTTAGAAGCATGATGGGTGTAACCGGGTTTCATAGATGAAATGGCGAACAGTGCAGATCCAGACTGTGCGGATGTATACATTGAGGGAGTACTCATTTATTTTTCCTGAAATGCACTATTTCAAATAGAACTAACGACTGCATATATTTGATGATTAAAAGTATGCAGAATTATTATACTGAATTTATTACATTATCACAGCCATTAAATGTTTAATAAAAATTAATAATTAATAATTTTATTATTTATTTTATTTTATTATTTGCTAGATAAGTATACTTGGCAATTTTGGTGAAATAGGCTACTGGATCTACACTGGTCACAGAACCCATAAGCCCATAATCTGCAGTCAACAACACATTTTATGGTACTCACATAAGTATGACGTAATACTGTTTGTCGACCTGAAATTTGAATGATTAAGCTCCAATATTTCCATTGGCTTGCCACCATCTTCCTCCCTGTAAGCAAAACAACATGCTAGAGATAGCATGGAATGCAATTGATCATTCTGAAAGGAAATGTAATTTTAATATGTAATTTAAATGACATTTGTGACAAATTTCATTATCTAATAAAATGTCCCTTTTTTAGCACCGAAAGAGAGAAATATGTCAACCACTACTATTTCCGTCGGCCTAATATGATAAAATTCAAAGAGCTATTAATCTCTCATTCAGAAATTAAACTAAAAAAAAAAAAAAATATGTGTATTTATAAATATAATAATACTTCCAATAACTTAGGACAGATCTTCAGATAAGCTGCGTATTTGCATAAATACCCAATTAAAATTGCCAAAAACCCAATTGAAATCGGAAGTAGTGTGTATCAAAAAGCAATGAGAACAATTGTGGTACCTTTATCATGCGGCAGAAAGCAATACACAGACCACCAATATAGCATATTTTTCTGATTTTTTTCATGAAAACACATCTTGGTATTTCATTAGAATTGTCTCCAAGGAGACAATTCCAATGAAATGCCAAGACATGTTTTCATTTCGAAACAAACTATTCAATAATTGCTGTATGTTGATGTGTAAACAGTAGTGTGATTTTATTTTACCCAATTAAAATTTTGAAATACCCAATTGCTTCAGAAATGATGGAGTAACAATACTCAATTACTATTATTCCTTATCTGGAGCACTGTTAGGAGATCAGTGAACTCGTCAATGCAATGTGTTCCTTCAATTATCTGCCCATACTTTATGAAGACATACATGTATATGTGCATGTATATTGTGTTCACCATATATTTGAACCCTTTCTCCCCAAAGCACTGAAACACTACCAAACTTATCTGGAGCGCTGTGTTCTTGAATTACCTGTAGAACTTGAAGAGAACAGACAGCAGCAGAGGGAGGGAGTCTGTCCCGTCCAGCTCAGTGAGACTCAGGTGAGTCAGCTGCCGGCAACCAATCTTAACAAGAATCTCACGCAAATGAGCTGAAAATGAACATCTAAAGAGTATTAAACCCCATATTTCAAATTCAAGGCGTATTTTACTGTAACAAATGTGTTGTGCATTTTGTACTCCCATGTTTGCTAACTAGAGAAAGTGAGCAGGGGCTCACGTATACCCCCAACCGCCGTCTGGACCGACAAATAAAAACTTCAAACACAAATATTTAAAAATAACTTTAATGCAAATTTCTAAGTAATTTGACCTTGTCCTTGGACATGAAGGCCGTATGGGTGTGGTAGGGAATGAAACTATGGATGATAATAAGGAAGTATATGAAGTTTGAAGTCAATCCAACTTACCGTTGCAGAGATAATGGGTACCCGAAAACTTTAACACAAATCTTATGGACGCAAATTTCTAAGTAATTTGACCTTGACCTTGGACATGAAGGCCGCATGAGTGTGGTATGGAATGAAAATATGGAAGGTGATAAGGAAGTATATGAAGTTTAAGGTCAATCCGACTTACCGTTACAGAGATAATGGGTACCCAAAAATGTTAACGTGGACGGATGGACAGAATTACGAAAACTATATACGCCTCGACATACTTTGTATACCGGGGGGTAATTAATCCGTATTCTGCTAAAATAAGTGCGCAAAATATGCCAATACGCACCTTATCTGGAGCTCTGTCATTGATACTGTATCACAGTTGGTCAAAGGGGGTTGAATCATAAACATGCATATGAAGTTTTAAGCCAATAGTTGATACAGTAAAGAAGCTAAAGGAGAATGGAGAAAAGTGCATGCATCTACTAGATGGGAAATTTAAAGTGATTTGACATTGACCATGGGCATGGGGGGGGAGGAGGGGGTATGTGTGGGGTGGGGAATTAAATTATGAATGATGAGAAACATACACATGAAGTCTGAAGCCAATCACTGATAGAGTAAAGGAATAACTCCTTTACTCTATCAGCGATTGGCTTCAGACTTCATGTGTATGTTTATGTGTATGGTGTATGTGTATGTGTTATGTGTTATGTGTATGGTGTATGGTGTATGTGTTATGTGTATGGTGTATGTTATGTGTTATGTGTTATGTGTTATGTGTATGTGTTATGTGTATGTGTTATGTGTTATGTGTAATGTGTATGTGTATGTGTATGTGTATGTATGTGTGTATGTGTATGTGTATGTGTATGTGTATGTGTTATGTGTTATGTGTATATGTGTATGGTGTATGTATGTGTATGTTATGTATGTGTTATGTGATATGTGTAGTGTATGTGTATGTTGTGTATGTGTATGTATGTGTTGTGTATGTGTATGTATGTGTATGTGTTATGTTATGTGTATGTATGTGTATGTGTATGTGTTATGTGTTATGTGATTTGTGTTGTGTGTGTGTATGTGTATGTGTATGTGTATGTGTATGTGTGTGTATGTGTATGTGTATGTGTATGTGTATGTGTATGTGTTATGTGTTATGTGGTATGTGTATGTGTTATGTGTATGTGTTATGTGTTATGTGTTATGTGTAATGTGTATGTGTATGTGTATGTGTATGTGTATGTGTATGTGTATGTGTATGTGTATGTGTATGTGTCTGTGTATGAATAGAGAATCCATTTGTAGATGTAAAATACGCAATGATTTTGAAATCAGGGGGTATAGTAAGCTTTAGACACAAAGCTTACACATAGCCTGTTCCATCAACATTGCAAAGTATACTTAGCTAGCAAAGTATACTTTGAGGGAGAAATTTTCAATTTTAGGAGAAATTTATTATTTTTTATTATACTGAATTTATTACATTATCACAGCCATTTTGGCTGTGATAATGTAATCAATTCAGTATAATAATTCTGCATACTTTTAATCATCAAATATATGCAGTAGTTAGTTCTATATGACATAATGCATTTCGGGAAAAATAAATGATTACTCCCTCAAAGTATACTTTGTATTTTGGTAGATAAGTATGCTTTACAATTTTGATGAAATCGGCTACAGGAGCTCTGTAAAGGAGTTATAGATGAATAGAGAAACATGCATGCATCTACTGGACCTCGAGGATGGGGGAGCATGGGAATGAAAATACGAATGATAATAAACACGCATATGAAGTTTCAAGTAAATCGGTCATATGGTAAACAAGTTATAGAGATTTAAAATCTACTGGATTGAAAAGATATACCGGTACTGTATTTAAAATCTACTGAAAATTTCAAAATGATTTGACCATGATCATGGGGGATCATCGTTGTGGCGGGGAATGAAAATATGGATGATAATGTACATGTGTGAGAAGTTACATGGTAATCGGTCATACGGTAAACAACTTATAGAAGAAAAGAAAACTCTGGCAAACTTCTTAATGTGTGAAAAAGTTCAATGTTCAAAGTTCTGAAGGTCAATGTCATATTAAGGGCAGAATGGATGTGTGGCATTTATCCACAAGTATGCTGTGTTGAAATATTTAAGTAATCCTTCATGGGATATAGAAGTTATGGCAGAATTGAGAAACTCTGGCACACAGTTCAAACACTTCATGCATCCGGCTCTACCGAGACCAATAGCTGGCGACAATTTCGGTTTCCCGCATTTGAAGGGTTAAACTCACATGCATCCACAAGTTCCCAACCATTCTGATATTTCAGTTTTTTCAGTGTTGTGCAACTTCGTAGAATGTTGGGCAACAGTGTTTTCTCCATGACGTCCATAACATGGTCTTCCCTCAGAGACAAGATAAGACTCTCCATCCGTGAACCAGCACAATCTGTATCTTCTTTGTCAGCTGTAGTGGCTTGTACTGAAAGTATAAAAGTGTCTGTAATAAAAAATGCCACCAAAAGGCTCAAAACAAAACAAAAAAAACAACATTGCCTACAATATGAAATGACAACACATGTAAAACATGGGTATGCCCCTTTAGCATTCTTGACCCTAAACAAGAATTCCGTCACGGAAGCGGTGTCGCACCTGCCGAGCCATTTGACCGTAACATGATCATGGGCATGTGCTAAAGTAAGCATCACAAAAACCGTCTGAGAAGTGCAGCTTAAAATACGAAAAAGGTCAAGGTTGATAAACCTTTTTGACATACAAACATGGCTATGTGTTTCCACAACCATGTGAAGGTCAAAAAGGTCAAGGTCATGTTAATGGCGACACGAGTGTGTTCCAAATGCTTACATGTGTCAAGTGTCCAAATATTGAAGCAATTCATCAAGTAATATTAATGTTATACGATGATGAAGAAACATGTACAAACTTTTTGACACAAAAAATTACTAAGTTTTTTTGCAAACACGTGAAGGTAAAAAAGGACAAGCTCATGTTACTGGCGGCACGACTGTGTTCTAAATGCTCACATATATCAAGTGTCCAAATAATGATCTGTCAAGAAATATTAAAGTTATACCATGATGAAGAAGCGTGTACAGACTTTCTGATGCAAAAAAATAGCTAAGTGTTTCCTAAAAAATGTGAAGGTAAAACAGGTGAAGGTCATGTTAATGGTGGCATAAGTCTGTTCCAAATACTGACATGTATTGAAGTAATTCATCAAGTAATACTAAAGTTATACAATGATGACGAAACTGGTACCAACTTTTTGACATTTCGGACGATGACTACGCGGATGAGGAAAAAGCGGCGACTATAGTCACGCCTTCTACTAAAGCAGGCGTGACAAAAATGTGGCCTGTTGGTAAACACATGCCCCTAGTGGTAGATTGGAGAAACTCTGGATCTACACTGTTTGCAAACACCGCTATATAGGAAAGTGTTAAAGCATGACATATGAGTAAATGCGAAGAAATGTAAGAAAGGGAATTTACCGTCACCATAGCCAGTCCCACTAGAGAATGCATATAATTCATCTTCAGCTTGCTGTTCTGAATGAAGCGCCATCTGACTGTGGATTCTCTCTTCAATTATATCTAATTCCCGGCTGCACGGAAAACTTTGGCAAGTAATAGCATCATCAAACAGCTCACAATCGCAAAAAATGCTAACATTATTGTGAACACAGTCATCTGACGTCTCTGAACTTGTATTCTCCACAATTCTACATGCATGAGGCACATTGAAAAGATTAGTGAGAAAATAGCAATCACTAAGTGTGATTTCGATGGTCTTGAGGTTTCTATTATGCAGAAGCAAATCTTTCACCATTTTAAGGATGTCTAGATGTAATGAGGGACTGAAGCATGTCACAGCTAGGTTGGAAACACATTTAAAAAGAATATTCTTCGCTTGGTCGAATGAATATTTATTTATATGTTTTAAATGTCTGTTTATAAAATCATGTGAACTGATGCATGATAAGCATATCATATAAACTTCGCGGAAATATGGAAGATCTTCACGGCTGCAATTGGGGTTGTCATCTGAAAGTAAAAAACATTGAAATGTCAGAGCTCCAGATAAGGTGCGTATTTGCTTAAATACCCAATTAAAATTGCCAAAACCCCAATTGAAATCAGAAGTAGTGCGTATCAAAAAGCAATGCAAAATGTGTGATATCTTTATCATACTACAGAAAACAATAAACAGACCACAAATATAGCATATTTTTCTTATTTTTCCATGAAAACACATCTTGGTATTTCATTAGAATTGTCTCCAAGGAGACAATTCTAATGAAATGCCAAGACATGTTTTCATTTAGAAGCAAACTATTCAATACTTGCGGTCTGCTGATGTGTTAACTGTAGTGTGATTTTATTTTACCCAATTAAAATTTTGAAATACCCAATTGCTTCAGAAATGATGGAGTGGCAATATTCAAATACTAATTCCTTATCTGGAGCCCTGAAATGTAATTAGTAGTCAATACGGAATGTGGATTGATTGATTTATTTATTGGTGTATAACGGCCTATCAACAGCTAAGGTCATTTAAGCCCGGGTCAATGGGTTCGATCCTGTATTGAACCTGCAAAATTGGGAGAAAATCACAAAATCAGAACGGAATATTTGAATCGAAATAAATATATATTCCGCCCTGAAATTAGAATAACCGGACATGGTGTCAGGCCCTATAAGTTATAGGAGAATGGAGAAACACGCACGCATATACTGAATGTGAAATTTTCAAGTTAAAAGACCTGGAGTGTGGGGAGCATGGGTGGGCGGCAAATGGTAAAATGTGTGAGAAACATGTACATGAAGTTTTAACTCAATAGCTTGTACACCAAAGACGTCATAGGCGAATAGAGAAACGTGCACAAAACCTACTGACTGTCAATTTTCAAAGTGATTTCACCTCGAGCTTTTGGGGCGGGCGGGGGAAAGCATGGCTGGGGCGGGGGGAATGAAAATATAAATGTATGTGAGAAACATGCACATGAAGTTTTTAACTCAATAGCTTGTACACCAAAGACGTCATAGGCGAATAGAGAAACGTGCACAAACCTACTGACTGTCAATTTTCAAAGTGATTTCACCTTGAGCTTGTGGGCGGGGGAAGCATGGCTGGGGCGGGGAATGAAAATATAAATGATGAGAAACATGCACATGAAGTGTCAAGACAATCGGTCATACGCTAAAGAAGTTATAGCAGAATGGAAAATGTGACGGACAGACGACTTTTGTATCTCTATATCCCATTTTCACTACACGATGGGATAAAAAAAAGTTGCAATAACAATGCGAGAACTGAATGTAATCGCTGACATGGTCGATGACATAGTGGCCAGTTAAAACAAGTTTGCCAAGCGTCGCAGGATTATCAGCGAGAAATTTGATTTAGCAAAAGTAGCATTTGCCGCTATTTATTTCCCCAATAATATTTTTGTTTTCACTTTCTTTTTTCAGGTCACCCAGGGTCATAATTATATGTTCCGAAAACCGATACAAATCCACCGTAAAATGCTCTGTTTTCCTCACATTTCATCAACATCACGGGGCCATCTCACTAAACTTTGTAGACTGAAATGTTCGTACATGTAAGTGCAAATTTAGGATCAGGAGAATGGGTGGATTGTGGTGACGACACGGGTAACAGTGACTTGTCTGTAAATGTCTTTGTTAACCCCGTAGGATTACTCAGTATAGACAAGCGTGTCTATACTGACTGTTGCTGTAGCCTATTTCATCAACATTGCAAAGTATACTTTACTAGCAAAGTATACTTTGAGGGAGTACTCATTTATTTTTCCTGAAATGCATTATTTCATATAGAACTAACAAATGCATATATTTCATGATTAAAAGTATGCAGAATTATTATACTGAAATTATTACATTATCACAGCCAAATTGGCTGTGATAATGTAATAAATTCAGTATAATAACAAGAAACGAGGCAAAGCCACGAAGGCCAGGTTTTTTCCAAGCATGGACACTTGGATAACTTAATTATACCCACTTTTTGTAGACTAGACGGCCGTGACCTGCATGTCGCGCCTTGGGGCGAGGCATGGACACTAAAAAAATAGATATAGTAGATGGAAAAACTTTAACGAAAAAACTTTAACCGGACACTCGGACGTACGGACGGACGGATGGACGGACGTATGCCAAAATGCCGACGATATTGCGCTTTCCGCAAAGCGGGTGCGACAATGATGATAAACCCATGTGAAGTATCAGGTAATGGGTGAAGCAGTTGCAGAGATATAGTACACGAAAAAACTTTAACAAATAAATTCAAAGTAATTTGACCTTGACATTGATCACAGGGGCCGCACGGTTGGGGGTTAGAATGAAAATATGGACGATGATAAACACCCATGTGAAGTTTCAAGGTAATGGGACAAGCAGTTGCATAACGAAAAAGTTTTAACCAAAAATTTAAACCAGACGTACGTTAAAAAGTTAACGTTGAAAATGGCTAAGTCAAATTAATTACGTAGAAATAATAGGTGAAGGTAAAAAAATGGTCCCATGTTGGATAGTTGTATGTGGAGGCACCCCTTGGTTATGAAGCTGTGAAAGTTTGGTGGTCCTAGGTGGTACAGTACCAAACCAAAGAAATGGACTTAAACACGAAAACTTAACATTGTAAACTCGAAAACTTAACATTGAAAATGGCTAAGTTGACTGCGCGGAAAAATGGGTCAAGTTAAAAAAAAAGTAACATGTTGGATAGTGATATGTGGTAGGGGGCACCCCTTGATTATGAAGCTGTGAAAGTTTGGTGGTCCTAGGTGGTACAGTACCAAAGTAAATGGACTTAAACACGAAAACTTAACATTGAAAACGCGAAAACTTAACATTGAAAATGGCTAAGTCGACTGCGCGGAAAAAATGGGTGAAGTTAAAAAAAAAGTAACATGTTGGATAGTGCTATGTGGTGGGCACCCCTTGATTATGAAGCTGTGAAAGTTTGGTGGTTCTAGGTGGTACAGTAACAAAGAAATGGACTCAAAAACGAAAACTTAACATTGATTGTGGACGCCGCCCGCCGCCGCCGCCCGCCCGCCGCCCGCCTTTCGCCAATCCAATAGCCTGGATTTTTTTTCAAAAAACCTGGCTAAAAATTAATAAATTTATCATAAAATTGAAAATTTCTCCCTCAAAGTATACTTTGCTACTAAAGTATACTTTGCAATGTTTATGAAATAGGCTACAGGTCTTCAGCTTATCGGGCATGAAGTGTCTTCCTCGTCCGTGCTGGGTAGATATTCTTTGTTGCTCTTCGGGCGGGAGATGTTACCCTTCCTCGGATTGTGGGGGTGTAATTACCGATTCCGTATACGATGCATATTTAGCATCGTCTGGAAATTTCAATTGATGGATTTACATTTATTGAACATATGCAGCCTATGCTCAATAACAGTAAATCCAATAATTGTAAGAACACATTGTTAATGTGAAATTTTGCACCTACGTACAACATTTTAGTGAAACGGCCTTCTGACACCCAGGGCGTTTAATGCCATTTAACATTTTCTGGACGTCCAGTTCGGAGAGGTTCTATTGGAGAAGGTTAATTCGTCCAATTAATGCCAGTTTATGGACAAAGAGATTACCAATTAGATAAACAAGAAATGTGGCTGTGACTGGAGATATGGGGCTTATGGGTTTTGTGACCAGTGTAGATCCAGATCAGCCTGTGCATCCGCATAGACTGATCACGATCTGCACTGTTCGCCATTCCATCAATGAAACACCTGCCATGCATCTAACAAGCAACATGTCTTTGATCAGGAGCTACACTGGTCACAAATCCCATAAGTGCCATTTCTCCAGTCACAGCCACAGATCAGTAACCCTTATGGAGGATGTACCTCTCAGACATTAACGCAAATTCAATCGACCTTGAGCACAGGGGCAGCATTTCTGTGTTATAGATTGAACTTATGGATGATGACCAATAGGTATAAAAAGTTTCAAGCCAATCTAACTTAGGGTAACAGAGACACTAGGTAGCCAAAGACTTTAACGCAAATCTCGGACAGACAGACACAACTACTTACTAATACAGTCGAACTTCGATGGGTCGAACCCTGGTAAACTCGTCAGCCATGCTTGCCTCGAACTAGCCTTTAGGTCCCGGCAGAATTCCTATATAAATACGTTAAAACTACCCGGTATAGGTCGAACTTGTGAAAGTCGAACAACCCTCAATGCCTCGAATCGCTGTCACCCCCGGTCGTGTATAAATCCACTATAAACACCACAAAAACTCAAACATGTCAGACGATTGTCTCCAGACTAGTTGATTGACTTTCACACCTATTGTTAACCGGTTGTCAAACAAATCTCAAGTGGTCATTTGAGCATATATCAACGGCAGTCGTGACCAGCATACGTGGTAATTATGCATTGACCAATGTCGGCGAAGTTGTTAGTTAATTAAAGTGGTAATTTATGGGACATGTGGGAATTAAATATCGCTCAGTTTTAATTAATGACCCAAGCATCTGGCCTTTTAAGTTATAAATCAACATGAACTGTTTTTACTATGATCAGTAATGAGTGTGATGTGCCATCGATTTATTCGCCATATAAGCAGGTGAACGCGGAAGAACTACGAAGCAAGGCGAGATAACAGACTTCTTCAATACCGGACGTGTATAACTTTCATGTATAACTTGTACTGGGTTCCATGTGATAGTAAATTATGATATGCAGTGAATGTGGTTCCGGGTCCGAAGTAGTGATGGGGCGACTGGGCATGATCGTATCGGACGGGGTAATCAAGTCCGCCAATTGTATTTCGTAATCATTTTCTGTTGTTCTCATGTTCTATTGCTGTATAATGGCTATGTAAATAAAAACACACATGAGTTTGCCGCTTTCTTTATTTTTATTAAAGCCTGTTTCTGTTAATAAACGACTGTGACAATCAACCGTAAATGCAAATGTAAGCGCATTTATATGAAACAACGTGTCGTAATGACGACTTGTTTCACTTAGTACACTGACCAACTCGTCGATCTGTAATGGTTACAGTAGAAAATCCCGATGGGTCGAACAACGGATGGGTCGAACTAAAACTTAACCCCGCAGGCAGTTCGACCCATCGAAGTTCGACTGTATATATATCCTAAAAATGTGGAGTGATGAACTACAGTGAAAGCTATCTAAATTGGGACAGCATGATTCAAGTCACATGTATTACTGTCTGTTTCACGAAAGCTGCCCAAATTTTTCGGCCATATAAACAATTCAAAAACCATTTTTTTTCGATAATATTAAACTAAAGGAAAATTTAAGAATGAGCCTTTTTATTTCGTGAAATTTTGTCAAATATTGATTTTATTGCGAAAACAAAATAATTTTTTAGAATTTCAGAAATACTGGACCGATTTTTAAAATTTAACTTTTGTTTTCTTAGTTGGATCATTTCCAAGCTATCTAGCTAGGTTTCGGAGTCAATTTCCAATTGTTTTCGTTTTTTGACTCCTCCCACAACTCCTCTACCTTTTTCCCCCCATGTTAAATTCCCATACACAAATCAATTTTTCGTAATAAAATCAATATTTGACCAAATTTCACGAAATAAAAAGAAGGCTAATTCTTAAATTTTCCTTTAATTTAATATTATCGAAAATAATATTGTTTTTGAATTGTCTATATAGCCGTAAAATGTGGGCAGCTTTCGTGAAACAGACTACCGGTATAGGTAACTCGGTATGTGATGACGGACGCCGACTGTTAACAAATTGTGGTATTCAGCATTAACTAAAACTACTATTGCTGATGTTCCATTGGTTGGACGGTGTCACATGACTGAATGTCGTCAGTGTAGTGATGCAATGTAAACAAGTACATGTTCTGTCAATGAAAACATTGTTATATTCATCCATCCTACAGAGCTCCAGATAAGTTTTGTATCTAAAGAGTATTATACTCCCAGATTTCAAATTCAATGCGTATTTTACTTTTACAAATGTATTATCAATTTAATTCCTTATTCAATAGGGAACAAATGATAAAAATTCAAAAACAAATTTAAATATTCACGTATTTGAGCTACAAAAGGCAAACAAATGTTTGCTTTTTGTAGCTCAACTAAGTAAGTAAATTTTCAACTTTAGTACCATATTTTCACTACTCAATTTGAAAATCAATGCATATTTTCACATTGCTGTGAGTATTTTATAATCAATGCATATTCTGCTACAATAAGTGCATAAAATATGCCAACACGCATCTTATCTGGAGCTCTGATCGTATCACATGACACATTACCTGATAAACAGAATGCCATGCTAGTGTCATTTTTTATATTAAATTTATCAGACTGGGCGGCTCGGAAATGCGTAGGAATTCCTTGGCTTAAAAGCCAAGAAATTCCTACGCATTTCCTAGCCTTGCCTGATAAACTTGATATTATGGTATTCGTTGTATCAAACACAGCAGAACTTACAAATGCACTCCATCACGTGTAATATTTTTACACACTGGTGGGAGAGAAATCTCTGTTTGTAGGTGCGACAGTCGGCGGATGACGTCATGAACAGATGGTCGTTGCCATAGGAACCGGAACCAAAATGCCGATCACACTGCCTTAACAACATACGATTGTCGTCGCTTGTGTCAATGATGTACTTTCGCCAGCAATCACTAGTGTCTACATCTAGAAAGTAGATTGAAACTTAAGGTCTTATTTTATTTTTTTTTCCATTTTTCCAAAGAAAGAAATGTGTTCTTTATCAGAATCCATTGGAAATGAAAGTGAAAAGTGAATGGGTTTAACCCTTCCTACGCTGTTGACGGAAATTGCCGTCTGCTGTTTTTCATTTTTGCTTTAATTCTTAACAAAATACTGGTTTTGACAGCACATGAGAATCGTCTCCACTGGAGACGATTCTCATCTGCTGTCAAAACCAGGTTTTTGTCGAGAAATATTGAAATAAAACATTTCCAGCAGACAACAACATTTAATTCAGCATAGTAAGGGTTAAGGTCCCTGCAACAGCTAAGGTCCGATAGAGACACGACCACAGTTTAAAGTCTCATCCGACAGACCAGTGGGATGGAAATACAATGTAAGTATTTTTCACTCCTAGTGTGAGGATTGAAATCACAACCTCAGGTGTTGTTGTCCAGTGCAGATCCCCATGGCAGATCCCCAGAGCTGCAGATAAGGTGTGTATTGGCGTATTTTACGCACTTATTTTAGCAGAATACGCATTGATTATCAAAAGTAGGACTACAAAATACTCACAGCAATGTGAAAATATGCATTAATGTTCAAATTGAGTAGTGAAAATACTGTAATAAAGTTGAAGATTTACCTAGTTGAGCTCAAATAAGTGAATTTCTTTATTTTTTTATGATTTAATACTTATCTTATCGTTTAAGACTCAGACCTGTGACACAACAAAATGCCTGTTACAAAAAAATCCATTACCCCACCCACTTGGTCTCATACAGTACTATCTTTTATAATAGAATATATACAAAACATCCATTACACGACCCACTTGGTGTCATACAGTATTATCTTCTATAATGGAAGATAGTACTGTACGAGACCAAGTGGGAGGGGTAATGGAATTTTATTAAATGGCATTTTGTTGTGTCACAGGTGCGAGTCTTCCACCTGTGGATCAGAGGCTACAGGAGTGTGTTATTTGACCACCAGCTACACTTGTCACAAATCCCATAAGCCACATTTCTCCAGTCACAGCCACATATGTACATGTATGTATTTATCTATTGATGCATACGCTTGTAAAATGTTGTGAATATATTCTTGTTATCATTTGCTGGTACAGTGGAACCTCTCTAAACAGGACACCCTGGGAGCTCACAGATAGATAACTACCTCAAGACATGTGTGGGTGTTTTGTGATCACAAACAGACATTATCATAGGAGTTAATTGGCAATTAAACACATCAAAACTAAGCATAACTAATTTTTCTCTGCATCCGGTTTAGAGAGGTTCCACTTTATAAAGATTCATACCTTGATCTTCTAACAGCTGTGACAGATTCAGCAATGCACGGCCGCTCAGATAAGTTGGAAGTCCATCCAATGTATAGGGTGGTAAATCTGAAATATGCCATCAAATATTGCCGTCTCATCAGTATCTGCACTTTTTGAAACATGTTTTCATATTTTTGAGAACAAAAATACCCCCTTTTCATAAATGGACTAGTCTGAAAGCCATTTTGTGACGGTTGGTTTGTTTATTGTTGTTTAATGGCCTATCAACAGCTAAGGTTATGTAAGGCCGGGCAAACGGGTTCGATCCCGTTTTAACCTGCTGCATTGGTGGGAAAATCGCAAAATCAGAACCCGATCATTAAATTACCCATTGCAATTTGTGACGGTTGGATTGGTTTCAAAACTAATTCAAAATTAACATATCAAATACCATTCCAGTTACTTAGAGATGAAAGGGTTAATGACTTTCAGTGGATTACGATGATCTCTCTCAGTGAATAATAAATAGATCTTTCACGGGTTGATACTTTGAAAAGTAAGATCTTTATTTTTCAAAGATGGTGGCCAGAACTACCGTACAAAAGTTTAAAAAACCTAAACATTCGGACACAATTTATTCTGGGAAATACACATTAATATATAGTTTCTGACAGCAAGGAATGCCAAAATATTTACAGTTGGTATGGTTTACGTCGTTTATTGTTTATCACAATAACAATGTATTGGGATTTTGTTATTACGGTACCCAGAGCTCCAGGTGAGAACTGTAGCCCATTTCACCAACATTGCAAAGTATACTTTTCTAGCAAAGTATACTTTGAGATAGAAATTTTCAATTTTAGGATAAATTTATTAATTTTTATTATACTGAATTTATTACATTATCACAGCCAATTTGGCTGTGATAATGTAATAAATTCAGTATAATAATTCTGCATACTTTTAATCATCAAATACATGTATATGCAACGGTTAGTTCTATATGAAATAATGCATTTCGGGAAAAATAAATTATTACTCCCTCAAAGTATACTTTGCTAGAAAAGTATACTTTGCAATGTTGGTGAAATGGGCTACTGGTGTATTTTACGCGCCTAATTTAGTAGAATACGCACTGATTATCAAAAGTGAGTACAAAATACTCACAGCAATGTGACAATACCCATTGATTTTCAAATTGAGTAGTGAAAATATTGTACTAAAGTTGAAAATTTACTTTTTGCAACTGAAATAAGTGAATTTTTTAATTTGTTCTATTTTTTATCATTTGTTCCCTATTTAATAAGGAAGAAAATCAATAATACATTTGTAAAAGTAAAATACGCATTGAATTTGAAATATGGGGGAATAATACCAGAACCTGAAAATAGCACTGGCCCGAGGTACTTAACATGCACATTTTAATGTCAGACCTTTGTATTTTACAAGCAAAAAGTCCGCCGGACATGTGATAAAATTGAAATTGTGATCATCATTCAGTGGCGAAGTTAAATCTGTTCTGATTATCGTCTATCTGTCTGCATCTATTCTTCCATCATTGGTATTTAAATTTTGCTACAAAATTAGCAGAGAAATAGAAAAAAATATTCCCAAAATCAAGTACATGTTGAAAACTCACTGTAATAATAGTTGATTGGTTTAACTAATTTATGGTGACACAGTCTAATATTTACACATGGTGTGACGAGTCATTTTGCATGAAAGAGACAAATATTACTACCATTTTTCTAGCGATTATCCTCTGGGACCTTCTAAAACATTTCTCACACCTTTCACTTGTTTCGTTGTTAGGTCCCGCACCTATTGGTAAATGCTGCTATTTTCAGGCCCTGAATACTATTTAGATACAAAACTTATCTGCAGCTCTGTGTACCTCTGAGTTGGTCCTCGGTGCACAGCTGTGTGTGTTGACTGATACATCTGTAACAGGCTGCAGTGAGGCCAAGGTTCCCTGCAGTCAGAGCATCCAACCGAGGTTGATCAAACCAGCTTTCAAGCTTGGCACGTTCTTCATCCATCGCTCTGTCAACTGCGCAACACAAAAATTAGCTTTAAATCACTTGCCATGCATAATGGCCTACAATGCCAATTTATTCTCTGTGAATATTTTCTGGACTTATTTTAATTAACATATTTTTTATCACAGTTTGAACACAAAAATGTGGCCTGTCGACACACAAATGCCTCTGGCAGATTGGAGAAACTGTGGTAAAGTTAATTAACCACAAGTGGTAAGTACATGTATTCATAAGCACAGTTGTGAATGTCAAAAGGTCAAGGTCATATTAAGGGCAGCATGGATGTGTGACATTTGTGCACTTGTAAGTCTTATGTAAACTCTGGTAAACACATTTAATGTTGTCACATTTCAAAATTGTGAAGGTCAAAAGGTCAAGGCCATATTAAGGGCAGCCGTGATGTGTGGCATTTGTCCCCAAGTGTGATGTATTGAAATATTTAAGTAATCCCCCCAAAAATATAGAAGTTATGACAGAAATGATAAACTCTGACAAACTTCTTAATGTGCAGGACGGCCGCACACACAATCCAAACACTGTATGCCTCTGGCTCTACCGTGACCCGGGGCATAAAAGATGTTAAGCATGCAGTGACACAAATGCTAATACATGTACATGTAATACATGTAATAACCGGTAATACTATTTCAAGATGAATCGGTCAAGATTGTGAAAGCAAAGTTGACCCAATTATGTTGGGTCAAGATCGGAAGTACATGTACTTGTGATTTTTACTTTAAATGAGCAAAATGAATACCAATTTCTACCAAATACTGAATTTTATTGTCAAAAGAAATTCTAGCACAGTGCTCCAGATAAGCTTTGAGTCTAAAGCGTACTATACCCCCTGAATTCAAAATCATTGCGTATTTTACTTTTACTAATGGGTTATTGATTTTCTTCATTACTACATAGGGAACAAATGATAAAAAATTATAACAAATTGAAACATTCACTTACTTGAGCTGCAAAAAAGCAAACACTGTTTGTTAGTATATGGTTTTATTCATTAAAAAAGTTATTACTGTTGAAGAACACTGTGACCAATGAGGCAGTTTGTGGTATTGACGACAAAACGCTCTTTACATCATACCCACTTTTTAATCCGATATTAAATATCTAGAAGGTAGGACACTCGCCGTCTTTTCAGCCAATATATGTGGTACTAGTATACCTTGGGCCATAAATGAAATACCAATCATCATGATCATGCTTCTAACAAGTAATATAGATTCATTATCAGGCTCCAGGGGTGTGCTGGAGCTATCCTGGTCACAAAACCCATAAGCACCATTTCTCCAGTCACAGCCACATATAGATCATAAATCACACTGGCTCCTTGGATGTAAACATTAGAGAGGATACTGTATTTTTTTACTAATTTTATTTTCAATAGATTTCAATAGAAAATCATTAGCCAGTATAAAGTTGATTATGTTCCTTGGCTTCCTAGTATAAGATAATCGCGGTACTCTTCCTTTTTTACATAAACACCTTAAATGGGACAGATATTATATGTAAGTACGGTCCAAATATTGTTATTATTTATTAACAAATATAGAAATTAGATGGAGATTTGGGTAAGAATTTGGTAGATTTGGGTAAATCGTGCCACCCCCACAAAGTGCCTGGGGTCAATCGAGGCTCCCCACAGGGAATTTACCACACGTGTATGCCACTAGTAGTTTAACACATACATGTACGAAATCCCAGTTGAGGACCCTGATAATGGACAATCAGTTTATGTGACAAATGAAAATACCTGTTATTTAAGATCATTCTTTTCATCCGATATTGCAACGAATACATATAAGTCACACAGATGCTTGCTGTTTCCATACCAGTGTGAAGAATATATCGCCACAGTAAACATTTTAGTAAAATTTGCTGAAAACATTCCCCAACTCTGTCCACAAATTGTTTACAATGTCAAAAGTCGCGCAGGGGGCACAATCGAGTGCGCCCATTACGTCATTGCTGAGTTGTTCTATAAATACAATAAATTCTATAAATATGGTGTTTTCCAAGAAGCGAAGGGCGACTGATTTTTCTGCAGAACTACACAATGCTGTTTACACTGGTTTACAGGCGATAAACTTATGATTTCAATGTGAGAATAGCAGTTACAAGACTATTATACTTTTGTCCGATAATCTGGAGGATCCCTGTACAGATATAACAATTGACGAGAATAATACTGTACAGAAAAATCCCAGATTATTTCACATTGTTTTAGAAACGGAAACCCATTGCACTACTCAAAATCCAAAGGAAATTAAAACATATGACGTGTTCAGGATACGTATAACATAAGGATGATTATTTGGATGACACTTACTTAATGACGTTTAGTTGTCATTGCGAAACTATTGAGATCCCGTGAAAAATTAGTTTCAAATGGTGTATAATTTTGTTGTTGTTGTTGTTGTTGTTGCATGTATGTAATTCAGGCGCTTATTTTTCGCCTCAATCTCTCTACAGCCACAAAGACTGCGAGACCATTATTCCAACACACTCCAGTTAATCTGTACCAGTAACCTGGTCTAAAAATACACCAAAAAAGGGGGATTGATTGACATGACGCTGTTGGAGGAGTTGATTACACACACTGTATACCCGATACAGAATTGTATGCAAACGTGTGGAAAAAATGGCTAGATCTACCGTAAGTTGAAAATAACCACATTTTTTGTGGGGAAAAAATCGTCATAAAAACACCATGCTTGACATGTTCAATATGTGCAGAAGAAGTGTGCAAAGTTTCAGATCCATTGACTGAAACGTGTCGGAAGGATTGATTATACAGGCATAATTTATGATAATTATATGCAAAAGTGTAGGGAAATGGCTAAGGTGAAAAAGCCGTATTTAATCTACAAGTTCTGGTGATTATGCATCTACATATGATGATATAAGAGATAGCTTAGGTATTGTTTCATCAGAACCAAACTGTATACATGTATGTATATAAATAGAAACAGCTGCAGATGCACTTCACACGCAGATATTTTCGATGAAACTGCCGTCTTCTTGCGAACACTTATTGAATAACCCCCTATATAATTGATGTGTTTCTCGAATATTATTTACTGGAAAACATTTTGAATACTTATATTTTATTGTGATATATAATTCATAATAAGTGTTCTTGTTTACTTGTTTATATAGTAGAGACATATTTTGAACCACCCTGTATATGCATAATCACCAGAACATGTAGATTTATTTAAAGCAAAAGATATATTGGTATTTACATAAAATGGACAGATTCATTATCACATTTACATGTTGATAACATATGTATGTATTAGTCCCTGATTTACGAACTTCCACCCTAGAGCATCATTTATAACGGGCGTTTCCGCGAGTATATGACGAACAACAAGGTGTATATACATGGCCTATTATGCGCATACCCTTATTATGCTGGTGGATACCCACGCGACTCAAGGTCAACAATGGACGTACTTGGCATACACAATTTTACTCCAATCACAAGACAAAGAAATAAATGCTTTAAATATTTATTGCATTGTCTGCCGTCATAATGATAAGAAACGGTATGTCCCTTGATCATGATCAGAAACTACACTATTCCCTAGCTACATTGAAAGTACATTCTTCGTATTGCCGTGTTAAACATGTATACCGAATTTGGTTACATTCCGTCAAGTATAACTCCAGTTATTGCGTGGACAAGCTGTGCCCGCCCGCCCGCCGCCCGTACAAGATGAATACAATGTACATAATACGTCCCGTTTTTTCAAACGGGCGTATACAAATATAATAGTGGACGAATTGACAAAATAGCGGAAGAATTGACCAAATAGCGGACAATTTTATTATTGGTCTTTTGAGGTAGCAGACGAATTTAAATACACGACCATGAGTGTCGCATCATTGGACCAATGAAATTATTATGAATTTCTATGCCAGTTTTCTAGTAGCGCAAGGTATACCACGGTTTCAATCCGTTTACTGGGTCGCTCCCTTAGCGAAGTAACATCGTACGTAGCGGTTAGCGTTGTATTTATTTGACTAGTTTTCTAGCTGAAAACGCCATGTTTTTACCAAATTTTATTTCTAGCCGATCATCACCGCGTCCATGACGCTTGACGTATGTGATGATGACGTCACGTCACGATGACGTCATAGATCGTAGCGACGTACATGTAATAATAATGCGACGTCATTGACGAAGTGTCAATATAGCGGAATGCCAAATTTTATTTAGATAGGCGCACTATATATCAAGTTACATATTCATTTCCACTATTTATTGGATGACCCTCGTATTTTGATGTTACTTTTTCAACCAATCCAACCGTCACAAAATGGTTTTCAGGCGAGTCCATTTATGAAAAGTGGGTATATTTTGTTCTCAAAAATTACTTCCAAAAGTGCAGATCCTGATCACAGGTTGAAGTAACACACTAAGGCCTATAAATACATTAAATATACCTAAAAGTATCAATAAGTGAATAAAAGTAAGTTAAACTTTTTTTACTCCCTGTATTGTGTTCCAGCAGGGAGTAAACCTTTTTGTTCAACTGATATTCTTCCCACTTATTGATATTTTTAGGTATATTTAATGTATTTATAGACCTTGTACCGTTACTTCAACATGTGGTCCTGATGAGACGGCTCGTTGCGAGCCGGCTCATCTGGATCTGCACTGTTTACATAAACCGCTAGAGCGGGCTTTCGGGTTCAAATGGTTAGATTGTCATTCTAACACTGCTAGAACAATACTCAACCAAGTGCAGGCTGTGTTTCACGGGAATTTACGTTTTCATGCAGTCATGTGTCACATGGTCCATCACTAACAAATAGTATGATCACGTGGTACTAACAACAACAACAAGTATTGACATTTCCAGAATCCATCTGATTCAAAGTACGTATTATTTCATAGTGTCCTTATTACGTAACTGATTTTGATGAAATATGGCGCATCAAACGCGTCTTGTTAAGCTGCATTTGGTGGTCTCTGTATTTTCGCCCAAACTTCTGTCGTTTTTGCGAAGAATCGATTTCCGTGTCTCCGACACGGAAATTGATTCTTCGCAAAAACGACATACGTCTGTACCAAATGTAGCTCATGAAGACGTGTTTGCTGCGCCATATTTCATCAAAATCCGTTTCATATTAAGGAAAATATCAAATAATACTTTCAAGGTTTCAACACTTTCAGCCACTGTTGTTGTTGTTATAACCACGTGATCATGCACCTTGACTAACTTATTATTATTAGTTCTATCATAGACTAAGTTCAGAATATGCTACTCGGTAGCTCAATTATGTGTACAAATCCACTACAATCGTTCCATTCGTTCGTTAGAAAATATTAATCTGTGTCGTCGGTACTGTTTACTCTTCAGCCAGTAAGGGTTGGTGGTGTTGTGGAGCCAGTCCAGCCATCCCGTAACGCCGTAGTTGCCGACAAACCTGAATAATGCAGACATATATTTCAGTATATTCATATCATGGAGCATGATAAATAGTTTTCTTTTGCATTACGATATACGATGTATGTACAGCGGAACCTCTCTAAACCGGACACTTGGGAAAATATGGATGTTTAACTTAGATCTGTTTCGCTGTTATGTATCTCTGATTACAATGACTTTTCATGATTGCAAAACACTGGAATGTACCGACGAATGTGCAAAGCACTATAAGGTGATACTTCCAGGTTTTGGGCCAGTATAAGTCAATGTTCGAGGTCCAAGGTGACACTTCCAGGTTTTGGGCCAGTATAAGTCAATGTTCGAGTTCCAAGGTGACACTTCCAGGTTTTGGGCCAGTATAAGTCAATGTTCGAGTTCCAAGGTGACACTTCCAGGTTTTGGGCCCGTATAAGTTAATGTTCGAGTTCCAATGTGACACTTCTAGGTTTTGGACCATTATAAGTTAATGTTCGAGTTCCAAGGTGACACTTCCCGGTTTTAGGCCATTATAAGTCAATCTTAGTTTCTCATATTTTAAGGGACATGGGCAGTTTGATGTCCCCCGGGCTCGCTCTAGACACAACACTGATACCCCATACCCATGCATACCAATGATACTAACACCCATATCCATGATCAAGGTTTATGATCACATGGTACTAACAACAACAACAACAACAACAACAACAAGTACTGACATTTCCAGAATCCATCTGATTCAAAGTACGTATTCTTTTATAGTGTCCTTATTACGTAACGGATTTTGATGAAATATGGCGCATCAAACGCATCTTGTTAAGCTGCATTTGGTCGTCTCTGTATTTTCGCCCAAACTTCTGTCGTTTGTGCGAAGAATCTATTTCCGTGTCTCCGACACGGAAATCGATTCTTCACAAAAACGACATAAGTCTGTGCCAAACTCCCTGTACCACCAAATGCATCTCATGAAGACGTGTTTGCTGCGCCATTTTTCATAAAAATCCGTTGCATATTAAGGAAAATATCAAATAATACTGACTTTGGAGTGGGCGACGTTGTTGTTGTTGTAACCACGTGATCATGCACCTTGATGATGAGCAAAGGGATTTAGCTTTACTAACTTCAAATGGTGGTAATCGTGAAACTCGGGCGAGGGCAGGAACGGCAGGTGATATCCGCTGTGGTGTATGGTCGTCTCCACCAGGGCCACTCCGATCCAGGCAAGGGTGACCACCTGGCAGCTGCCCAGGACCAGCGGACCCGACACCACCACCATCAGGTTGCCCACCAGGAACTCTGCCCAGTGGGCGTACACCGCGCCCAGACCGATGGGCGCCGTCCACTCGTGGTGCAGCTTGTGGACACGCTTGTACAGGTATGGCGAGTGTAGGGCTCTGAAATGGACGGTGGTCATAGGATTTGACTTGTTTAGTTTATAATGATATTGTTTCTCAAATGTAATCGGAATGCAAAAATATTAAACTTGCAAACGTAATGGTTAAATAATATACAAATGCGTTGAGCTACACGTTACGTCAACGTTACTTACAACCCTCCCCAATGATGTATACGGTATCAATTAAATCGATTTAATGTGACCGGTGAGGTTGAAAGTAAACGTTTACTTTCAACCTCACAGGTCATACGTCAAATGTGTGAAAACATACAAGACCAACTCAAACTGTAAAATTACATTTATAAGCAAGTTCATCACAGAATCCTGTAGTGCAATTGTACGGATGGTGGGAAAATCCGAACTGAATATTTACATAAAAAATATATATTCATCCCGGAAATCAGAATAACCTGTTCTGGCGCCAGGTCCTCAACACACTAGAATCACTTAGCCCCGCCCCGTAAAAGAAATATGATAATCTTACTACTTTTATAATGGGTATAATCAGATTCAATTGTCGCGTACAAAAACGCCAAAAAAAACGTACCAGGATGCCAAATCAGGGATATCGCGATTCCAGCAAGGATGAATCCAATCTTTAAATTACCCTTTGCATGCTCACAAGCTGAATATGGATATCCTCATAGAATACCAAAATGCCAGTGCTTAGTGATGAAGAGGAAAGCTAGGCTAACTAACCTGTGTGCAAAGTAGAATGTGATCTCGGTCCAGACAGTGAAGAAGACGAACTGGGAGAGGAACTCCACGAAGCCCGGGATTCGCCAGGAGAGATCGCTACCGCGCAGCTTGTGTAGAACGTAGTGCATGAAGGTATAGGGGAATGCGATGTATTTGTAGTTGGACACGATCTGTTGTTGTAGCTGCTTCAGCTGCTTCTTGTTCACCTGGTGTAAATTTTGTGTTTGCTTGTTTGTTTGTTGGTGTGTAGCGGCCTATCAACAGCTAAGGTCATTTAAGGCCGGGCAAACGGGTTCGAACCCGTATTCAACTTGTTGCACTGGGGGGTGGTGGGGGGGGGGGGGGGGGGGGGGGGGGGGGGGGGGATCCCAAAATCGGAACGGAATAATTACATCGAAACAAAAGTATATTCAGCCCTGAAATTAGAATAACCTGACCTGGTGCCAGGTCCATACCACACCAAAGCCACTTCCCCTAAAAGTAATAGGATTAGGAATAATCATATTACTCATGTATGGGGTATAACCAGATTCAACTCACAAGAAAGCCAAAGACGTACATGAGGGGCAAACCAGGTCTCCGGTCGGGATTCCGGTAAGGATGAATCCCGATCGTTACATTACTCATCGTATGCGCCCACCTGCCACCCACTGGTTTAAAAAGACGTTGGTTGTGGCTTATTTATTATTTGTGGCTGTGACTGGAGAAATTGGGCGTATGCGCTATGCGACCAGTGTAGATGCAGCTCAGCCTGTGCATGATCAGGATTTGCTCTGTTCGCTATTACATCAATGAAATGTGCGTCATACTTCTAACAAGCAATATAGATCGATATCAGGCTTCAGGAGTGTGCTATTTGATCAGGAGCTACATTGGTCACACATTTCATAAGCACAATTTCTCCAATCACAGCCCCAGATGGTTCGTGTGGCGAATTTACTGTATGCTTTTATTTCTCCACGGCGATAAAATGCTCTGATACGCAGCTATTTTACTGACGCGGCGATATTTGAGAACCTAAATACTTTTTATGGCTTTAATATTGTTTATGAAATGGGTTGCTGACGTAGTTCCACTGCAATGTGTGTGTGTTTTGCAATCATGAACATACATTATTGTTAGCCAAATTACAGTGAACGCAATCAAAATTGAACACATTGTGATTTTTTTCTGTGAAACCAGTTCAGATGGTTTTGCTCTACAATAAAACTCTAAACTAGACACCAATAAACCCCAATCAAATTTAATGTTCACGTGTTGCACACTATGTTATCACTGATGATAATATTGTCTGTTCACGATTACAAAACACAAACATATTGCTAGTATGCAGACATCTGATTGATTGATTATTGGTGTTTAACGGCCTATCAAGGTCATTTAAGGCTGGGCTAACCTGTCCATAATGAGGGAAATTCCCAAAATCAGAACCGAATATTTACAGAAACAAAATATATTCAGCCCTGTCGTACATCTGAATTACCGTGGGACCTCTCCAAACTGGACACCCTGGGGACCTCCCAGGGTGTCCAGCTTAGAGAGGTTACACTGTATATGAAGACATTGGCCATGTATGTGGTCTTACGGGTTCGTTCTTGCCCGGCTGTGTCTTGTATTTCATCATCCATGTCGGTTTGTTGTGAGTATCCACATACAGGAATCCGAAACCCACAGAGAGGAAACAGACAATCAATACGACAGTCAGAGCTGAAATAGGTCATATGATTTACCTAGAGGATGATTCTACAAAGCCCTGGATGGCAAAATGCAGTATTTCATATATAACTAACCACTGCATACATGTATATTTGATGATTAAAAGCATGAAGAATTATTATACTGAATTTATTACATTATCACAGCCAAAATGGCTGTGATAATATAATAAATTCAGTATAATAAAAATTAATAAATTTAGTATTAAATTGAAAATGTCTCCCTGAAAGTATACTTTGCTAGATAAGTATACTTTGCAATGTTGGTGAAATAGGCTACTGGTTCTATTTCCATTCCACACCAGAGTCACTTAGCTCCAACCCCAAAAGTAATATGATCATTACTAAAGGTATTACTTACATAGAGCAGATGTTAATCCATCAGAAACTGATGCATCACCTAAACGTTCACTAACTAATCGACTGATATCCATGTTGAATTGGTCTATTGACAAACACAATTACATGTGCTGTTCAAGTGTCAACACAATTTTGATTATTTAACAACAACAAAATAATGTCGCATATATTGTTCAAATTTTAACAACATGTTAATTACAGAAAAAAATCCAGCAACAATCAACTGCAAATTATTGCTGCATTAGATAGTTAATATCAGTGAAAACAGCTAACAATCATGCTATTTGTTGCACAATAAGAAATGGGACCTTATTGTCTTTCCGAAATCACCATCCCCACGGCAAACAGTGTAAAAATTAACCCATTAAAGGTCAGATACAATCACAGTAGTATTACATTTTTGAGATTCTTTTCGGCATTTTCTATATTTGGTCTGAAAGTATATGTTGTTACCACTCATCTGAACCGTCTCGACGAGACGGTTCAGATGAGTGGTAACAACATATATTTGTATGGAGAAATAAACAAACTAATAAATAAATTCAATATTTTATCCTTAGACTACAATGTGTTGTGGATAGACTGATAAGCCAAAACTGCGAAAAATTCCTGATTCTTGACATGAAACCAGTATATGGCCTTTGACGATATTTGCTGATGAGGAGCTACACCAGTCAAAACTCAAAATAAGCATATGTTTGTTATGTTATGTCAATATTACTCGGTCATGTCAGTCGTACGACTGTAAGTTCAAAAGCAAGGATGACTATTGGTCCTTCTGTCAGTGAAGTACACTTTACAAATAGTGTAGATAATGATAATCAATAACACATTGCATACTAACTACAATAATTCACCTCCGATATGTTATCTACGGCTACAATTTGACCCATTCAAAAAAAATGAGCAACCGAAGTGCATTGTAGGTCCAAATTTGTTTGTTTGTTTGTTATGGTTTAACGGCCTATCAACAGGTTATGTCATTTAAGGCCGGGTCAATGAGTTTAGTACTAAATCCCATATAGTACCTTATACGTTATACATTTAAACAAATAATCTTTGATGTAGAACTAGTAAATTGCCAAACATAGTAGATTGTTTATTTGTTTATTGGTGTTTAACGGCCTATCAACAGCTAAGGTCATGTAAGGCCGGGCAAACGGGTTCGATCACGTTTTAACCTGCTGCATTGGGGGGAAAATTCCAAAATCAGAACTGAATATTTACATCGAGAAACAATATATTTAGCCCTGAAATTAGAATAACCCGACCTGGTGGCAGGTCCATACCACACCAAAGTCACTTGGCCCCTTCCCCTAAAATAGGATTACGAATAATCGTAACAAACAAACATAGTAGAACAGGGAAATAATTTTCCCATGGAAGCCATCTTTTCTCTCGTTGTTCAACATTCAACATAACGAAATGAAGCTTTCAAATTACAAGATATACATGTTAATGGCAGATAAACACCTTGACACGGTAAAATAATCAATTTCTACATGTGTATGTTCTTTATTAACAATTTATGGATACAGTTTTAACAGTTTTATATTGCCAACATATCAAACATGACGGATAACCGATTGTGAAAATCACTCTTCCATGAGATGGGGTATGGAGCTGGGTAGCAATTTTGTTTCTAATTGCATACTAACTACATATTATATTAGTACTTTATTTCATCGGACACAGTTTTGACACATCAATGGCTAATTGGCAAACAGATCAGGTCCTGACCATCCAGTTTGTGTGTAGGCTGATTTGGGACTACATACTCGTTACTAGTCAATGTGCTGGGTGTCTTTTTTCTGGTGTATTGGTATGGACCTAGTTCACAAGATTACCGGTGTAACAGGAAATCTCCCCCCCCCCCTGGAAATCTTCCCCCCCCAGGGGGGGAAGATTTCCAGGCTTAAGCCTAGGAAATATTCCCCCCCCCACCACCTGGAAATTCTCCCCCCCCCTCCATCACCACCTTCACAGACACTGTCCACAAAACTTTTAATGTATTTTCATATACATTGTTGATATTGTGCTCAGGAGCATACAAAATGCACGTGCTAGAACCAGTCTGTTGGTAACAGAGGACGTAATATCCCTACATGTATACCCAACTAACACAGTCATAATGTATGTCTGCTTGTGGAGAAGTATGTGAATAGGCGAGGCAGTATTTTCTATAAAAGAACTCTCCAATTTAGTATAATATCTATACATAGACAATATAGTGGTGGTGGGGCGGTAGAGATTCTATTTACCGGTATATGCAATAATTCCCCATTACCGTACCATAACTATTATGTATGTTGGCTGGTGGAGTTCTCTAGGTTAAATATCTACCATAGCTGCATATGATTGGTATAAATGTATAGCACATGGTGGGGGTGGGTCTAGAAAATAAAAACAGTATATCTGTGTAGAACAGCAAGCATGTGGCATGTATTGGTGGGGGTGGGGGGGGGGGGAGATTTTCCTAGAAATATCCCCCCCCCCCTCCCCCCCCCCCCCCGCCACCATCTACCATATGCATAGTGGATATGGACGTCTCTTTGTAGACAAGAACAGCCCACGATTGGGGGAGTATTAGTATTTATGATGAAATGAAATAATGTATGTTGGTGTAGAACAGATAGCATATGGCATGTATTGCGGGGGGGGGGAGGGGATTTTCCTAGGAAATATCCCCCCCCCCGCCACCATCTACCCTATGCATAGTGGATGTGACTTTGTAGACAAGAATAGCCCATGATTGGGGGAGTATTTCTGAAGAAACAAAATAATGTATGTTGGTGTAGAACAGACAGCATGTGCCATTTATTGGTGGGTGGAGGGGGGGGGGAGATTTTCCTAGGAAATATCCACCCCCCACCATCTACAAAGTGGATGTGAATGTCTCTTTGTAGAGAAGGAGAAGAATAGCATGTGATTGGGGGAGTATTTCTGATGAAATGAAATGAAAGTTGGTGAAGAGATAGCATGTGGCATGTATTGGTGGGGGGGGGTGGGGGGGGGGGGTGGGGGGAGAGGGAGGATCCTAGGAAATATTCCCCCCCCGCCACCACCTACCATATGCATAGCTTTGTAGACCAGAATAGCGCATGATTGGGGGAGTATTTCTCATGAAACAAAATAATGTATGTTGGTGCAGAACAGACAGCATGTGGCATGAATTGGTGGGGGGGGGGAGATTTCCACCACCCCCCCCCCCCCCCACCAATACATGCCACATGCTATCTGTTCTACACCAACATACATTATTTCATCAGAAATACTCCCCCAATCGTGGGTTATTCTTGTCTACAAAGAGACATCCACATCTGCTATGCATATGGTAGTTAGTTGTGGGGGGGGGGAATATTTCCTAGGAAACTCTCCCCCCCCTCCCTCAATACATGCCAAATATGCTATCTGTTCTACAGCAACATACATTATTTCATCATGAGGGAGGGGGTGTTATTCTTGTCTACAAAGAGACATTCACATCCGCTATGCATATGGTAGATGGTTGGGGGAGGGGATATTTCCTAGGAAAATCTCCCCCCCCCCCACCCTCAATACATGCCAAATGCTATCTGTTCTACACCAACATACATTATTTCATCAGAAATACTCCCCCAATCGTGTGTTATTCTTGTCTACAAAGAGACATCCATATCCGCTATGCATATGGTAGTTGTTGGGGGGGATGGGGGGATATTTCCTAGGAAAATCTCCCCCCCCCCCTCCCTCAATACATGCCAAATGCTAATGTTCTACACCAACATACATTATTTCATCATGAGGGAGGGGGGGGGTTATTCTTGTTTACAAAGAGGCATTCACATCCGCTATGCATATGGTAGATGGTTGGGGGGGGGGGGGATATCTGTATATAACTGTTCTACACAAACATTTTCACTTGATCAGAAATATTCCCCCAATCTTGTGATATTCTTGTCTATCAAGGGACTTACACTATGCATATGGTAGATTGGGGTGGGGTGTGATGGAGGTGATTTTTTATGTTCCCCTTTCTTATACTACCAAATGGCATACATTGTGCGTGCCTATGTGCACCTGTTTGGTGGGACATAATTCTGCTTTGTAGCATTCAAACACAAACTTTTGGGTGGAGGGGGGGGGGGAGAATTTCCAGGGTGGGTGGGGAGAATTTCCTAGGGTCGAGCCTGGAAATATTCCCCACCAGGGGGAGAATTTCCTAGGAAATTCTTCCCCGGGGGGGAATATTTCCAGGCTCGACCCTGGAAATCTTCCCCCGCGGGGGGAAGATTTCCAGGGGGGAGAATTTCCTGTGACACCGGTACACAACATAATTCTGATAAGATAAAATAAATGTTTAGTAATCTGGTATCATTTAATTAGTATTTACAAAATGTGAGGTACAAAAATCTCACAAGAAGAAATCAAGGTCAGGTTTATTAGCTACTTGTTCACATGAAACATGAGCCGAGCATGATAAACTCAATATCACTAGCCTGGTATTCTATTTATCAGATGTTCGAAAATGAACACAGATGACGTCGTTATCTATGGACAGAACATGGACTTGTTTACATTGCGTCATTACTCTGATGTCATTCAATAATGTCATGGGACGTCATCCGACCAATGGAACGAGTCACTTGGCCCCTTCCCCTAAAATAGGATTACGAATAATCGTAATACTCACATAAGGGGTATAACCAGATTCAACTGTTACATACAAAATGCCAAAGACGTATGTGAGGGCCAAACCGGATGTACGGGGGTAATAATCATATTACTCGCATAACAGGTATAAGGTGTATAACCCGATTCAACTCTCACATACAAGAAAGCCAAAGATGTACGGGAGGGCCAAACCAGGTCTCCGGTCGGGATTCTGGTATGGATGAATCCTGATCTTAAATTACCAATCGCATAGTCCCACCGGTCACCCAAGGAAAATGGTTTATGCACCTACCAATGTACACATCCATCTCAAGGTGAGATAAAGATATGTTCATTAACGGTACATGGCCACTCAGTAGGCACAAACTGTTCTTTATAGGAATTAAATAAGTGTATAACTATTCCACTAGTTCTAAAGATTACGAGCGGCCACAATACAAATATAATTATTTAGTAATATTTATTTTACTGATAGTAACGCGCGTTGGTATCGGGCTATTTTCATATGCAAATGAGGCATGGTATTTTTTAATTATTTATATTAATTATATGCGTCACCTGAAAAAATAATATTTTCGACAGATTACAAAGTATAATAATCGCACATCAAAAAATAAATACAGAGTATAAGTAGCAATGTCCGTTAATATTTTAAGGAAACACGGTTATCGCCCCTGATATCAGTGTGTAAATTTACGTCGGATATAAAATGTACTATAAGAATGCCAATCAATACATGGGGGAATGAATGTTTATTTTGCCAGAAAATGTCTCTGATAATGTCTCTGATATAGAGGACAGTTTATGCCTACTAAGTGTGCATGTACCTTTAAGAGATTGGCAGAGAATATCCAATTATCTTGTACACAAGGTGTCTCATCCGCAGGTGATTCTAGCGTGTCTTGGATGGTCAATTATTGTGCTAAATGTGCCCGGGTGTAAATATAATAGTACTAAATGTGCCCGGGTGTAAATATAATAGTCCTAAATGTGCCCGTGTGTAAATATAATAGTACTAAATGTGCCCAGGTGTAAATATATAATAGTACTAAATGTGCCCGGGTGTAAATATAATAGTACTAAGTACTATTATATTTACACCAGAGCATATTTGAATTGTTTTGTACATTGTTTAGAAAAGTGTTTCATGTATATACAAACAATAATTGACCATCCAAGACACGCTAGAATCACCTGTGGTCTCATCTGGATGTATATTGTAAACATTGGAAAAGGTATGTTTGTTTGTTTGTTTGTTTGTTTGTTGGTGTTTAACGGCCTATCAACAGCTAAGGTCATTTAAGGCCGGGTCAATGGGTTTAGTACTAAATCCCATATATTACCTGTAGAAGTACATGTACCGTACATGTTCAAGTACATGTACAAATGGGGGGAAAATCCCAAAATCAGAACTGAATATTTACAATAACAAAACTATATATTCAGTCCTGAAATCAGAATAATCCTGATCTGATGCCAGGTCCTCGCCACACCAGAATCACTTGGCCCCTCCAAAAAAGCAGTAGGATCAGTAATAATCTTACTATTTTTATAATGGGCAATAACCCAATTCAACTCCCAGGTAACAAAAGAGCCAAATATAAAAACGTACCTGAGGGCCAAACCAGCCCAATCGTGATTCCTAGAAGGAGGAACCCCTACCGTTAATTTACGCCGTCTCGTTCGCCCGACCACCACCCACTGGAAAAGGTATGTGGGGTTGCCGGTAATGTGGGGAATAACATTACCAAAGTGTGCCGCTATTTTTATGTCACAAGTCTGAGTCTTCTACTTGTGGGTTTGCAGAGACTTGGAAAATGTGTGTGACCACCTTCGACCTCGAGATGTGTTAAAGGTCGCTGATGTAGAGTGTGATTCACTTCACATGTTCAAAGTGTTTACACAAAATATGCAGGTCTCCACAAAACTAAATATACCAGCAGTATTAAAATGGCCCTTTCGAATACTATATCAGATCAAATTAAATTGTTTACTTTGTTTTACTTGGCATGTCGTGGCAAATATTTTTATTTTGGTCATGTGATTCTGAATAATGGGTTATTCGTCAATGTTATTACCAGTCAGATATAATATGGGACAGATATAAATTATGTCAAATAATAAAGAGTCTTAAAGAATTTATTCTCAATATACAATGTACATTAAAGTTGATCCATGAAGCATACAATCAGAGGTTAACCATTCACCCCTAAATATGTCGCATTGACTGCTCCATGATAATTATCAGACTGTTCCATTAATCGAAGGGACGACGATTGACCCTGTCCACACCACCGGTCTCTATCGCAATGTCTGCAAACAGTACAGATCCAGGCGAGTCGGCTCGTAACGAGCCGTCTCGTCACGATCTGCACTATTTGTGGAAGTTTTTCTGGTTAATGAGATAGTCTGGAAAATAAAATGGAATATTCCATTCCTGTATCTTGGGGTGAATGTTCAAAGATACCAGACTGTATATTGTTTAATAGACAAGAATTCCGCCGCCGCGGTGTCAGGCCTACAAGGTATTTGACCATAACATGATCATGGGAATGTGCTAAAGTATGCATTACAAAAACAGTCAGAGAAGTGCATGTTTAAAACACAAAAAAAAGGTCAAGGTTGAAGAAACTTTTTGACATAAAAAAGTGTTTCCACAACCATGTGAAGGTAAAAAAGGTCAAGCTCCTGTTACTAGCGACATAAATGTGTTCCAAATGCTTACATGTATCAAGTGTCCAAATATTGAAGCAATCCATCAAGTAATACTAATGTTATATGATGATGAAGAAACTTGTACAATTTTTTGACTCAAAACAATGGCTAAGTATTTCGGCTAAAATGTGAAGGTAAAAGGTCAGGGTCATGTTAATGGGAGCATGAGTGTGTTCCAAATATTCACATGTATCAAGTGTCCAAATATTGAAGCAATCTGTCAAGTAATATTAAAGTTATATGATGATGAAGAAACTTGTACTAATTTTAAGTGTGTCCGCAAAAATGTGAAAGTAAAAAAAGGTCAAGGTCATGTTAATGGCAGCACGAGTGTGTTCCAAATGCTCAGAAGTATCAAGTGTCCAAATATTGAAACAATCCGTGAGGTAATATTAATGTTATACCATGATGACGAAGCTTGTACCAACTTTTTGAAATTTCGGAAGAGGACGACGGGGACGACGAGGACGACAGGGACGACAACGACAGAAAAAGCGGCGACTATAGACAAAAATAATTAACGATCTGCTTAATACTACAGTGCAGCACATTATCATAGTTTTGAGATTCTCAGGCTCATCTGGGGTTACACTGATCACAAACTGAATATGCTTCATTTGCATTTGCAAATATCGCGTGGAAAAATGGAATGTTCAAGTGTTGATGCTATTTATTGAGATTTTTTTTCCAGTTGTTACAATCATTTTCAACAAATATTTCATTTCACATGCAATATCCCATGAAGTGGCTTAATATAGATAATTTAATTGAGAATAGTAGGTTAGTGCCGTGAATGGGAAAAAATATCTGGCAAGGCTCAGGAACGTTTCCGTGCTGCGCCAGATATTTTTTCCCATTCACGGCACTAACCTACTATTCTATTTATCCGTCAACATTACAAATTGCTTTAAATTGCAAAAAATAACCCCAGCCGCATCCTCATAATCGGAGAATCGACGAGTATGACAACCGCACATATTCATACGCAATGATTAGGTCGTATTGAAAGGATATCAAAAATGTTTTCACGGTACCGTGTTTCAAGGCACATACGCAGTGTTAACGGGATAAAAATCACTTCACATGTTCTAATGTAAACTATAATAAATAACAGGCTGGACGGATTCACAATAGACATCACAAACATCAGAGATTCACAGCACAGGTGTAAAATAACCATTATACATATAAAACATTAAAATAGTTAGGTTCAACATTTTTCTTAGTTTCGTGCGACTAATCGTGAAACACAAAGGTTCCACATCACAGGTTATAACTTGGAGAAATCAAGTGTGTCTGAGACTGGGAAACGGGGCTTACGGTAATTATATTCAGACATCAAGGTCACATGTTCTGCATCCTCTTTTAGGTGTATGTAAATGTTGAAATGTTTTCTTTTTTATTTTCGTTATTTCTCAATGAAAGTCTATGTTGTGACCACTCATTTGAACCGTCTCGAAGAGACGGTTCAAATAGTGGTCACAATATATATACTTCCAATGCGATTTAAAATATTTGAATTTTTTTGTCCGTAAACTGAACGGATACAAGGGAGTCAAATCGCGGCTGACATCAAGGTCACATGTTCTGCATCCTCTTTTAGGTGTATGTAAATGTTGAAATGTTTTCTTTTTTATTTTCGTTATTTCTCAATGAAAGTATATGTTGTGACCACTAATTTGAACCGTCTCAAAGAGACAGTTCAAATGATGGTCACAATATATACTTCCGATGCCATTTAAAGAAAATATTGTTTTTGTCCATAAGACGGTGGTGCATCTTCAGGATATAATTAAATGTCAAGCTCCACAGATAAGCACTATTCAGTCCCTTCGTCTGGCGTCAGATATCCCGCGGTGTCGATCTTTTTCTGGAGATTTTCTTTAATCACTTTCTCTGAACACATCGGACAGTTCTCTTCCGTTTCGCTCAGTCTGAAAGGTAAGTGAAAAGGTGAAAGTGTTTAATGTCCCACCAACAGCTAAGGTCATATAGAGATGGGACCACAGTTTAAAGTCTGATCCGACAGACCAGAGTGAAGGAAATACTATGAAAGTATTGTTTGATGCCCTAAGCAAGATATGAACACACGACCACCAGATTGGAAGTCAGGTGTTGTAACCCCCAGGTCACAATCCATCCATGCAAGATAAAAACTAATTTTTACACAAAATCAAATTTGGAAGATAAAAGAGTTTAACATCCTAGTAATAGCTATGATCATATAGAGACTCGTAATATTCAAAAATGTTTAAATGTAAGGATGGCTTGATATATTAGTGGGTGGACTTCAATACAGGATGTCATGGTTTCAATCATAATATTTCCATTACATTGGCCTTTCACATTAGAATTGAAACTGAGATGGAGTCTCAGTTTCAATTCTAATGTGAAAGGCCAATGTGGAGTCTCAGTTTCAATTCTAATGTGAAAGGCCAATGTAATGGAAATATTATGATTGAAACCATGACATCCTGTATTGCAGTCCACCCACTAATATATCAAGCCATCCTTACATTTAAACATTTTTGAATATTACGGGTATACACAGGTTGGTTATTGGAGATCAAGATGTACTGGTACACATAAGTGTGCACATAAGTGCACATAAGTTAGTTAATGTAGGTACATAATAATGAATAAATAATAGGACACACACATGCATTTACACATGTACCAGCATGGGGTATTGCATGCTATATGTTTGTTTCCGTCGGTTCATTGGTCTCCTGTGGGTAAGTTGTTCACTATTACATGTACACACATACACTTAACATTTCAACAATATCAATCTAGGTTACCAACATCAAGGATTGCAAACAGTGTCTATCCAGATGAGCCAGCTCGAGATGAGCCAACTAATTTACGTATGCACTGTAATGATTTTTTCTCTCCAAAATCACACCTTTCTGATTGATGGAATAGTCTGACAAGGATTCCACCACGGAAGCCGTGTCGCGCCTGCTGAGGCATTTTACCATACAACCGTCAGAGAAGAGCATGTTTAAAATATGAAAAAGGACAAGGTTGAAGAAATGTTTTGACATAAAAAATGGCTATGTGTTTCCACAACCATGTGAAGGTCAAAATGGTCATGGTCATGTTAATGGTGGCATGAGTGTGTTCCAAATACTTACACATATCAAGTGTCCAAATATTGAAGTTAATGTTTACGATGTTTACGATGATGAAGATGATGAAGAAACTTGTACAAACTTTTTGATGCAAACAATGGCTAAGTGTTACCGCAAACATGTGAAGGTTCAAGAGGTCAAGGTCATGTTAATGGGGGCGTCAGTGTGTTCCAAATATTAAAGCAATCCGTCAAGTAATATTAAAGTTATACCATGAGGACAAAGCTTGTACAAACATTTTGAAGCAAAAAAAATGGCCAAGTGTTTCCGCAAAAAATATGAAGGTAAAAAAGGTCAAGGCATGAGTGTGTTCCCAATGCTCATATGTATATAGTGTCCAAATTTTGAAGCAATCCGTCAAGTAATATTAAAGTTGTACCATGAATACGAAGCTTGTACAAACTTTTTGACAAAAAAAAATGGCCAAGTGTTTTAGCAAAAATTTGAAGGTAAAAAAGGTCAAGATCATGTGAATTTGCAGCATGAGTGTGTTCCTAATGCTTACATGTATCAACTGTCCAAATAATTAAGCAATCCGTAAAGTAATATTAAAGTTATAGCATGATCACGAAGCTTGCACAAAGTTTTTTACATTTTGGACGACGACAGGAAAAGCGGCGAATATAGTCGCACCTTCTGCTAAAGGAGGCGCGACAAAAATTGGTGTGGAACAGTCCATGGTTTAAAACTTTCTGGGGAAATTCTCAAAATCGGTACTCAAAATAAGGTATCCTGAATTTATTAAATTATCACAGCCATTTTGGCTGTGATAATGTAATAAATTCAGTATAATAATTATGCATGCTTTTAATCATCAAATATATGCAGTCGTTAGTTCTATATGAAATAATGCATTTCAGGAAAAATAAATGATACTCCCTCAAAGTATACTTTGCTAGAAAAGTATACTTTGCAATGTTGATGAAATAGGCTACTGGTTAATCAGTTACCTGATAAATTCTGAGAATATCGATGGGAAGTCACAGCTGGGGCATGCTGACATGTCGTCCTTAATCAGATGGCGGCCCTGAAAGGAATGCGAGAACACGAGATACAATCTCGGCCATGATATGCGACACAAATACAACTAAATGGGCTAGTAGAATTTGTAAGAAGGGTATCATTATTATAAAGCTAATCCCCTCGCTGGCAGCTTTGAAAAAAAAAAATAGAAATGTGGCCTGTCGGCACACGTATGCCCCCACTGGCAGCCTATGAAAACGAGGTACATTTGCAAACACAGAGGGCCAGAGAAGCATGGATGTGTCACAGCATGACAGCAGACCATCAGAGCAGTGGGTGTGTGAAATATCAAGCAAATCCATGAAATTAAGCAGACATTATAAGACACATACCCCAAGTTTCGAACGCACCAAGTATGTGACCCTGGGCTTGGCGGGGGCAGGACAATTATGGAATTTTCACAGGGCGGTAGAGGATCATTAGAGCAACATGTGTGTGAAATATCAACCAGATCTGTGAAAGGAACAGAAATTTATAAGACAATTACACGAGCGTTAAGGTTTCATTTGCACCAAGTATGTGACCTAGACCCTGGGCTTAGCGGGGGCGGGACGATCGTGGATTTGTTACAGGGCGGTAGAGGACGATTACAGAAATGCATTTGTGAAATATCAAGCAGATCCAATCAAGGAAACAGACATTATAAGACATTCACCCGAGCGTTAAGGTTTCGAATGCACCAAGTATGTGACCTTGACCCTGGTCTTAGTGGGGGCAGGACGATCGTGGAAATGTCACAGGGCGGTAGAGGACCATGAAAGAAATGCGTGTGTGAAATATTAAGCAGATGAGTGCAAAATAACAGAGATTATAAGACATTGACCCGAGTGTTAAGGTTTCAAATGCACAAAGTATGTGACCTTGACCATGGGCTTCGCAGGAGCGGGTCGATCGTGGATTTGTCGCAGGGCAGTAGAGGACCATTAGTGCACTGCATGTGTGAAATATCAAGCAGATCTGTGTAAGGAAACAGAAATTATAAGACATTTACCCGAGCGAACATACGTACGGACGGATATATGAACGGATGGACGTACAGAAGCCGGTAACACTATATTCCCTTATTTATAAGACTAGGCTATCATGTTATAATGCTAACTTACACTGACAATGCAGCTAGGAATACTATGATTATATAATATATAAAAGTGGTTAATAAACTTTAACTTACAGTGACAATGCAGTAGGGTATACTCTGTTTACACTCGGGACAGAGCAGCTCGGTCTCGGGCAGCTGGAAGCCGCAGTATGGACACGGAGACAGTGGCTCCTCCTCCTCAGTCTTGTCCGGCTTCCGCACGATCATCTCGATCTTTTTCTTGTACTTCAGGTCTATCTGGTTACGGTATTCTGGCCGCATCAACATCGCCGCGTAGCTGAACGACGAGTTCTTGAGCCCCGCGCGGTGGCATTCTATCACCGTTGATGTGAGGATGGGCACTATGTCTGGAGGTAGCAGAAAAAATGGATGTGATAGGGTCTAATGTTTAACCCTTTCACCCCTAAATAACTGGAATGGATTTTGATATGTCAAATCAGTTGTGCGATCAGTGTAGATCCAGATCAGACTGTGCATCTCAGTCTGATCAGGATCGGCACTGTTCGCAATTCCATCAATTCAATCAACAAAATGCCAAAGACGTATGTGAGGCTCAGTGAAGTACCAAATTTTTCAGATCTATGGAGACTTTTGCACAAATTTTAAGAAGACTTTTTTTAACGAGTAAAATACAATGATGGCATGCTCTAGGCTAAACACTGTATGTGTTAATCATGGCTAAGTATTATAGATTCACTGTTGAGATACAAACAGGATCTGCACGGATCACCATTTTAGAGAAACAGCGGTGCAAGAATGTACTAGAACACTCGAAACTGGACTGGCCATCTCTCAAATGCCGAATTTCTTATCTAGAGACCATTGCATTGAGGAATACAACATTTAATACCAGTATGAAATGTTTTAAATAGTTTATTTATTTTTGTTGTACCTATTGTTACCTCAATCAATATGTCGTGACCACTCATTTGAACCGTCTCGTTCAAATGGTGGTCACGCCATATACTTCCGAGTGCATATGAAAAAAATATTTAGGATTTTCCACAAACAAAATTCCGTATCCCAGAGCTCCAGTTAAGGTGCGTAATTTGGAGGTAAATTTCTTATTTCTCCGTCAAAAATGGCAAGTTGGGAGTGTTTTAGAATCGTCTCAATGAGACGATGACGATTCTAAAGCACCCCCAACTTGCCATTTTTGATGAAGAAGTAACAAAATTTCACCCCAAGTTGGTCAAATTACGCACCTTAACTGGAGCACTGGTATCCTCTGCATGAAATGGGCGAGACATGAATACATACGTGATGGGAACTTGCTGATGTTATTGGCAACTCTGATCAGCATCCTTGCTCCCTTCAGATGGTCTCCCCTTTTAACATGGATCTACAACATAAAGTATCCCCCTTTAGACATGAACGGAATCTGTAGCCTATTTCACCAACATTGCAAAGTATACTTTACTTTTTTCTAGCAAAGTATACTTTGAGGGAGAAATTTTTAATTTTAGGATAAATTTATTAATTTTTATTATACTGAATTTATTACATTATCACAGCCAAAATTCTGCATACTTTTAATCATCAAATATATGGAGTTGTTAGATCTATATGAAATAATGCATTTCAGGAAAAATAAAGGGTTACTCCCTCTTTGCTAGAAAAGTATATGTTGGTGAAATCGGCTACTGGTTTAATATTTCATGTTCAAAGTAAAAAATAAAAAGTATCGTATTGATACATTTTCACACAATTTATAACCAAGAAATAACCAAAGTTTCAAGCCTCTACCTACAATGGTTTTAATGTTTCACAAGTTATGTTTGTGTCGGCGGAACGGAAAAGGATAACACTAAATGCCTCATTTACTAGCATATCAAAAAAAAAATCCTAATCAGAAATATTGAAATACAGCGATACAAAAATGGAGGCAATTCATATTAATTTTAAAGCCTAGCCAATATTGTGACTATTTTGAGATTCGCATATACATGTATATGTTCTATATAGGGGCGAGAAAAAGTATCCATCATATGCACTCGTGTGAGACGAGGATATTCCACCCGAGTGGCGGAATACATTATCAGAAACAAGGCTTTGCCGAGTTTCTGACGACATATTCTGATCACGAGGGTGGAATATCCTTGTCCCACACCAGTGCACTTGATGGATACTTTTTCTCGCCCCTATATAGAACATATTTGCGAATCTCAAAATATTTATCTGACCCAGAATATGACTCGACGTTTTATTCGTTGAATTTATGTTGTGTGACTTTTGATGTCCAACGCGTTCGCCATGTCAACAAATGTTTTCACACACTAATTGGACGCTAATGCCATTTCAGTGGATAGTTTAGAAATTATTATCAAATTAATGTTCAATGTCGTGACCTTACAGCGCTGCCGACGCCAAAATGTACATCGCACATTGCTGGCGTCATCAAAGTTAAAACGACGTCATGACGCTATGACGTGATATTAAACACGTCAGGAACCATTGAAAACAATACACATCAAACTTCATCACATCATTTATGGGGTATTTGTAAGAAACGTTAGCCGTAATATTGCCCTATTAGACAATTTGTCATTGCCAGATGTGAGACAAGTGCGTGTAGGATGAGACAAGGAAATCTCACATGGACGTGCCTGTACGGATATTCTTGTCTCGGGCACCCGTTGAGCGAGAAAGTTGTATTACCTTGACAAGAATATAGCTGTGTAGGATCATCAGGTTCGTGCCCATCTCGGACGGAATCTTGATCTTCTGTTGTTTCAGTTCTTGGAACATACTGAACAGCACATCGTGGGCGTTTCTGTAGTTCCCTGGAATATACCATGTGTTTGTATAGTGTTCTGCTTTATAGTGGAGTCCATGAGAGATTTTCCCGCCCAGGACAAATTCATTTTTGACAAAAGTGACTTGCCCCGACTTGTCCTGGAAATTATAATCCATGTGTGCATAATACATGCGCTTTAGTTGCTATAAAAATGTTGGCAATAACATATATTACTAGTAACGGGAACCCTGGCAATCAGGAAAGATCGATTGATTGGTGTTTAATGATCTATAATTTCGAGCGTATATTCCAGAATTTTCGGTGTAAAAACATCGACGTTTTGTGAATTAAATTACGGAGTCTACTCATTTGACCGTCTCGAAAATGAAATCACGTCTATATTTACAATATTTAATGTCTATCAGTATGTTCGCGGAACGGTAAATAATAAACTTTTTGAAATTTCAGTTTTTTTTTTGTTGGCAACAGCTATTAATTCGCTAATTACACTGCAGCTCCATTATAACGCGATCGCGTATAGCGCATCTCCATTATAACGCGGGTCTCTTGAAGATCCCAAAAAAAATATTAAAAAAAATTGAGAAGAAAAAGGAAAACAAAGAAAAGAAATAAAAAAAAATCGTCGGACGTCGTAGTTATCGTGTAATTAGTTGATTCGTGATTTCTGTAAGTTTATTAAAACAACGACATTCAAAGTACATTAAATAATTATTATTAGTATGTTAGCAAATGTAATACCTTTAAATCAGGTAATCATGTTAATATGCATACAGTGCGACCGCCCTATTGCACGGAAGTCCGGCGACATACGACATTCCGTGTTGCTTATCCGAACCGTGCAATATCCGTGCCAGGGGATATATGAATTCCAAATCCAGATGCGATTACACCCGACACATATTACACAGACGAGATTTGTGTGATGCTTTGTGCAAAAAATCAATACACCCAGCTGTGTGTACAGGTGTTTATTGTATGACATCATTCAGCACAAGGCTGTAAACTGTGTGACATTTAGGCTATGTTTTGAAATGTTACTGATTGGTCAACATGCCTTTTGATGTGCCACAGACGTCGCGAACCTGCGACTTCTTTCATCATCGCATCACGGGGCAATCATGCAGTAACCCATTTCATGCTGAGGATACACTTATGTTTGCGGACAAATATTTTCCTTCTATGCACTCAGAAGTATATGCCGCGACCACCATTTAATCCGTCTCGTCAAGACGGTTCAAATGAGTGGTCACATCGTATACTTTCATTGAGAAATAACAAAAACAAAAATATTTTTTTTAATAATTTCATACCTGTAAATGTGTATTCCGAAAGGAACGGATTAAAAAAAAAAACTCTGAATCATACGCAGATCTGTCGCCATATATCACCGATATTGATTTCGAAAATATTTTCCGTAAATTGTGTTGAAAAGTTGACACAAAATTCAGAGTTCATGCGGAATTGTCGGTGGGATTATGCTTTCAAATTCGAATAAATTAATCTAATCAGGGTCACAGCTAGTATATCACTTTTCTTGCTATATACACAGGCGTCAGGCGTGCCGATTTGTACAGCCCTGCTGCCTGAAATTGCGCTTGTGTCTCTGACAACATTGTGGCTGTGGCTGGAGAAATGGGGCTTGTGGGTTTTGCGACCAGTGTAGATCCAGATCAGCCTGTGCATCCGCAGTCTGATCAGGATCTGCACAGTTCGCAATTCCATTAAAGGCACATGCCCACTAATTAGGCACAAAATGTTTTTTATATCAGACATCATCTAAGACATTTTCTGGCAAATTAAACATTCAGTCACCATTACACCACGTATTGATTGGCATTATTATACATTTTATATCAGACGTAAATTTCCACACTGATATCAGGGGCGATAATCGTGTTTCCTATAATGTTAATGGGACATTATTATTTATAGTTTTGGATGTGCAATGATCATACTTGAAAATCTGTCCAAAATATTATTTTTTCAGGCGACACATTCAATTAGTATGAATAATTAAAAATATAATGCCTCATTTGCATATGAAAATAGCCTGATACCACCGCGAGTTACAATCAGCAAAATAAATATTACTAAATGATTATATCTGTATTAGTGGGTACTCGTGAATAGTGACACACACAATTATACACTTATTTAATTTATATAAAGATAATTTTGTGCCTACTGAGTGGGCATGTACCTTTAATGAAACAGGTGTCATGCTTCTAACAAGCAATATAGATCGTTATCCGGCTATTTTATCCGGAGCTACACTGGTCATCAATCACATAAGTTCTGTTTATCCAGTCACGGCCACATACAAAAATCTCTCATGGGGAAGGCACCCAACACCTGTAGCCTATTTCACCAACATGGCAAAGTATACTTATCTAGCAAAGTATACTTTGAGGGAGAAATTTTCAATTTAAGGATAAATTTATCAATTTTTATTATACTGAATTTATTACATTATCACAGCCATTTTGGCTGTGATAATGTAATAAATTCAGTATAATAATTCTGCATACTTTTAATAATCAAACATATGCAGTTGTTAGTTCTATATGAAACAATGCATTTCAGGAAAAATAAATGATTACTCCCTCAAAGTATACTTTGCTAGAAAAGTATACTTTGCAATGTTGGTGAAATAGGCTACAGAAAGTGTCCACTTGGAGCTCAGACCTAGGTACATCATCAATGTTATTCTAAAATTAAGTTTTGGCTTTGCAAACTTCTTAGTTTTAAGAAGTTCAGAGAAATGGTCCCCAGCCTGGTAGCGCCTATATGACCCACCTGCACTCTGTTCCTCCCGGGCGATGATGATGGCAGTGCGGCCCGCCTCACGGAACTGCTTCAGTGCCATGTACAGTCGGAACAGGTACTTCGCATCCTGCAAACAATACAAATACTGTTTATTCAAACAGGTAAGTAGATTATCGTGAAATAACGCGCAAAGTCACTGGGTCGTTCCACTAAACAAACGAGTGAGCCAAGTTTGTTTAGTGGTAGGACCAAATCACAAGTGCATAATTTCACAGTTCACATCATTTATCCTTATAAAGGAAACACTAGCGTGGTGTAAACTGCTGCTGGGCTACCGAAACGGAGTGTAGTAATTCACTGTGATATTTCTGTTGATTATTAGTTGAATTGATAGAATTGTGCTCAACCCTTTCACCCTTATACTGGAATAGACTCGTTTAAGTTCAATTTCAGACTATTCCATTCATCAGCAAAGGAGTAACTGCGTGAACATTTTGAAACGATCTACAAATGGTGCAGATCCAGATGAGACAGCTTGTTGTAAACGAGCTGTCTCATCTGGATCTGCACCATTGGCAAATACAAAGATTGAATCTGTAATTTTGGAATGCTCAACACCCAAATAACATCAGCATCCGAGACGGGTAAATGGTGGGGTAGAATGCTTGATTGACTGGAGTGTTACGTCCATTCAATAGCAAGGTTATCTGTGTGTCCATACCTTGGGTTCACCATCCGAGTCGCCCATGAGAAACGCGACAAGTTCGTGGGTGAGCTGGTCATCGTTGGCGCGCCCGACCGTCTCAATGGCCAGCTCGATGGCCTGGCTGTTCTCTCCCTCACAGCGCAAGAAATGTTTCATCGCCTGCACACAAACGATGGATTGGGTGATTAGACTGATGTGACCTATCAGAACTAGGCTAACAAGAAATCAGCAACATTGATGGATGTTCCCCTCAAAAGCTTTCACGTCAATCTGATTTACGGTAATATAGATAGTAGGTAGTCAAAAACTTTTAACACAAACCTTTGACAGACAGACGAACAGACGGACAGAGTGGCGCAATAGAAGAGCAATCAAGCTTATTGCACAAAATCAGTCAATATTTCACTTTTACAATTTCGTCACCGAAACATTCTGAAATCCTGCAATATTACCTTTTCAGAAGCTACACCAGCAAAAAAGAAGACCAGAATCTGTTACAGGAGTTAGTTCAAATATAGAGCTATCTCCTATATTGTACTGATAGAATTAATAGCCCTTTCACCCATAAGTTACAGAAATGGACTCATCCGTGTTTATAGTTTTGACTATTCCATTACTCCATTAACCAAACAAGGGGTATTTTTTAAAACAAATCTGAAAACTACTGACAAACACTGCAGATCTAGTATCTATACAGATGAGCTAGCAGTGTTGAAAATATTTGATTAATAACAGTTGGGTGATAACTGTGATAACTGATGTGTCCAGTTACCCGTGTGTATTGACCAGCCAGCAGGAAGAATTTTCCAGACAAGAAATGGTTCTTTTCATTCTCAAAGAACAGCGCTATACTCTGGTAGTCTTCTGGTGTGGCGTCAGACCCTGGAACATGCAAAGAAGACAGTTTAACATATTATTTTGTTAACTAGAAAATTGTGTCTGTAAAACAGGGATGCCAACAGATTCCACATAGGGAAGGAAGCATTAACAAAGAGGAAGCATGAGTAATAAGGCACAGGGCTCCAGATAAGCTGCGTATTTGCTTAAATACCCAATTAAAATTGCTTAAATACCCAATTGAAATCAGAAGTAGTGAGTATCAAAAAGCAATTAAAAATTTGTGGTACCTTTATCATGCTGCAGAAAACAATAAGCAGACCACAAATATAGCATATTTTTCTTATTTTCCATGAAAACACATCTTGGTATTTCATTAGAATTGTCTCCAAGGAGACAATTCTAATGAAATTCCAAGACATGTTTTCATTTCAAAAGAAACTATTCAATAAGTGCTGTCTGTTGATGTATAAACAGTAGTGTGATTTTATTTTACCCAATTAAAATGTTGAAATACCCAATTGCTTCAGTAATGATGGAGTGACAATACTCAATTACAAATTCCTTATCTGGAGCCCTGAGGCATCATCCATATACATACATTGTTACCAAATATCATCACAATCTGTGAAGGAATTAAGAAGTCATCGACAAAACACAAAAACATTTAACACACAAGGTGAGCCCAGTCCTCAGTGGATGTTTGGATGTCAGGTCCACGTGCAACAAAGCATTGTTGCCAATAATTATCAAAATTGGTGAAAGTTATGAACGTATTATATAATTTAACAAGATATATCCTAAAATCTGCTGTCAGCCAGCAGTTCATGTAAATCAGTGCATACCAATGATATCTGCGTAGATCTCCATCTGATTGTGAGCCTGAGCGAGCTGGAACGCCTCGTCGTTACACTTGGACATCACCAGGAACTGGATGGCCGACGCGTAGTCATTCAACTTCTGGAAAAACCTGCAATATAAACAATAGGCCATCCACTGAGAAAACAAATCTTACACAATTCGCAAAGATGTTATTCTTTCAGTCAAACAAGTTCAGGAAACATAAAAAAGATTTTCTAACTTTTGTTTTCTTAATTACATCATTTTCATCTCGTCAGGTTTCGCAATAAAATCAATATTTGATGGAATTTCATCAAATATTTAGATTTAATGTGTTTAATTGCCAAATGTTCGTCGGCAGGAAAACATGGAACAGACAGTAATCTTTACTCACTTGGCGACCATCTTGGCACCCTCGACTGACTGGACATCGCGCACAATCCGCACCGCCTCCTCCGGGTTCTGTAGGAACTCCAGGTTGATCCTGGAAATTGATTGAATGATGTTTTATGTCCATTCAACAGCAAGGTCGTGTACAGATTGATAAATTGATTATTGGTGTTTAACAGCCTATCAACAGCTAAGGTCATTTAACGGGTTTGACTATACCGTATTTAACCTGTCCATAATGAGGAAAATTCCCAAAATGGATGGATAGCTATCAATGTGAGGATGTGATATTTGGATTTACGTCCAAAATGTACGTCCCAAATTGTTGATGATGACGGGTGTCGAAAGTATGGCCACAATGTATCACTATAATGGGCGAGACAAAAATTGTGATTTTGTTTGATCATTTGCAGTACAATAGCATGAAAACCCACAGAGTGCATATTTGAGATCTCACCAGAGGCAATTTCTTTAACCCTTTCAACAGCACAGGCCTGTATAGTGGTATTGGCAAAACGTGTAGATCCAGATGAGCCGGCTTGTGACGAGCCGTCTCATCAGGATCTGCACTTTTTGCAAGTAATTTTTATTATTTTTTTAGAACTCTGAAAATCATTTTGTGACGGCTAGATTGGTTGCAAAATTAACATATCAAATACATTCGAGTTACTTAGGGGTGAAAGAGTTAACGACCATTCAACAAAAAAAAATACAAGAGTACTATGTTGGGCGAATGCAGTGATTGAAAGGCCTCGACCAACCTGATCACGTTGTCCCAGTCCTTGGCGTGTTTGAAGGCCTCCGCGGCATCCTTGTATCGCCCGTCAGCCTCCTTCGCCTTCGCATACTGGATGTGGATCTTCGGCGACGTGATGTGGTTCAACAGCTCTCCTACCTTCGTCCTGTGACAATTAATGTTTGATTGATTGTGGTTCTACACAGAGCTCCAGATAAAGTGCTTATTAGCGTATTTTACGCACTTGTTTTAGCAGAATACGCATTGATTATCATCTAATTCAGTAGTGAAAATACTGTAATAAAGTTGAAAATTTACAGTGTTTGCTTTGTGCAGCTCAAATAAGGAAGAAAATCAATATTACATTTGTAAAAGTAAAATACACATTGAATTTAAAAATTGGGGGTATACTATTCTTTAGATACAAAACTTATCTGGAGCTCTGTTCAATTCCGCTCAACAGCAATGCACATGTAAGTGGAGAGTACCAAACGTTCAGCACTGAAAGACATTGTCATGATCTGGTGCAAGGCACCCTTACCATACCAGATTGCTTAGCCCCAGGTGTGAATCCCAGTCCCAATAAAATTCACCATTAATATATGCATACCCTCCCATCCTCACATTTACGCAACCAAATATAATGTTCGACAATGCCCAGCCGTGGGTAAACGTTTGCTGTGGCACGTGGGAACTGTTTGAACAATAACAGTTCCCCGAGTGCCACCGCAAACGTTTACCCACGGCTGGACATGGTGGAACGTTATTGTTACATTTCCATCGGAAATATCGTGTAATTTGAACATATATGCAGTACTTTCGATACTTTAATAACCCGTTCCATTTAAACAGCTGATTTACACGTACATGTTCGGGGCCGCAGTACATCACGTGATGCAGCCGCATCAATTTGAAAATTTCAGTGCGACCGTTGTAAACTGGTCTGGTGACGTAATGGCGCGTTCTAGCAATGTCACGACAAAGGTGCTCGCTTGGCGTCGAAATGAGCATTGTCTACAGCCATGGTCAAACAGCACGCGCTGTATGTTTGAACACGGCTGTGAGCAGTGTTAAACATGACGTAACAATACCAGTTTTGACAAATCCCTGATTGTCACCAGGAGTTTTCACTAAACTTCGTACGACTAAGAAGTTTGTAAGTGCGAAATTGGAAATTAGAATAACATTTACACGGACAGCCACTGTTGGTAGATTTTTAGTGGATATGTTCCCATGTAATGATGTGTACATGTAGGCGGGAAATGGTAGCATTAGTTAGCCAGTGCCCGGTTGCTCAAAACCTCTGTTAGCTTAACAGACTGTTAAATCCTTAGCAATGCTAAGGATTTAACAGTCTGTTAAGCCAACAGAAGCTTTGAGCAACCGGGCCCTGGTTAATGTGAAAAGCAAATTAATAAAAATATTCGTACAAACATTTTTATCGTACGATGTTTAGTGAAATGGGCCCCTAGACCTTGGGTACAATCATTGTCCGTATGTGCCCTATGTGCCAATCACAAGCCTGCACTCACCAGTTCTTGCCGCGGATATACACGGACGCGGCCTTGTCGTAGAATCCCCCCTGCTCGTACAGCAGTGCTGCCTCCGACCATTGCTGTCAAATAGGATAACAAGAAATAATGGATGTACCCCTTAAAACATTTGATGCCGGAAAGAGCAGGAAAATTGCACACATAGGACTTTAGCAACATATGACCATTATGGGAACAAGAACTGCATGTGGTGTTTGATTCACATCCTTAATAATCACTTCACTGTGTCAATATCATCTTTGATATGGGCGGCGGTGTCAATAACTTTGGTGACAGTCAAACTGGACGTTAAAACGGCATATTAAATAGTGCAGAATTAGTCCTCGTTCTGGAAAAAGTTAGCCTCATTCTGGGACTCACCCCCATTCTGGAGCTAAATACACCATCTGAGTCTTACAAATAAATTACAATTGAATGTCCATGGGATTGACTGAAAGCATAAGTTTTCATGATAGTGTCTATTTACCTTCATGCTCTCGAGAATCCCGGCACATTCCTTCTTCAAGATCCTGCTCGGCATCTTACTGGCCATACCCACACCGCTGCAGGGGATAAATGTGGCTTATCACATTTGTGGCAAGCATTGTGATTTTGTACCTTAGAAGATGTGTGCTTATTCATGAAAGCTATTACAGCAACTGTCATATTGACCATAAATGAAGTTGAAAGTAGACGAAATATTCACAGCAAATGCAAAAAAAGATTTGTAAATATGTTTCATGACATCTTTTTGGTACAAAATCACATCCTGATGGCGACGAATGCTTATTTCACAACAAAAGAATTGTCTTGCCAGAACATGCGAAATGGAGATGATTCTCAGGTTCTGGCAAAACACGGTTTTAGGACAAAATGGAAAACACACGTTTTTTTTACAAAAATAGGAAAATGAAAACAAGAAATAAACAGCAGAGAACAAAATTGTGGCCATGAATGGAGAAATGGGGCTTATAGGATTTGTGACCAATGTAGATCTAGATCAAATAGCACAATCATGTAGCCTGATAGTCAGAGCTCCAGTTAAGGTGCGTAATTTGACCAAATTTTCGAGGTATTTTTGTTTAGTTCTTCACCAAAAATGGCAAGTTGGGAGTTCTTTAGAATCGTCTCAATGAGACGATTCTAAAGCACTCCCAACTTTCCATTTTTGGTGAAGAAATAACAAAATTCCCCCAAAGTTGATCAAATTACGCACCTTAACTGCAGCTCTGCTGATACTGAGCTACTGAGCTATATTGCTTGCTAGAAGCATGACAGATGTTTCATTGATGGAACGGCAACCAGTGCAGATCCTGATCAGACTGTGCGGATGAACAGGCTGATCTGGATTTGCATTGATTGCAAAACCCATAAGCCCCATTTGTCCAGTCACAGCCACAAGTTAATCCAGCATTGTGTGGGTGTAGTAGGATGGGATTGTGCTATGAAGTGAACAATTCTTTTAACCGCAGCTGGGTTTGAACCATATCAAATTATAGACATGATACGACTTTGTCTGTTGGCTCAAATGGTAATGTATCCTGGTCATGGCACCACTGTAGTAGGAGGGGAACAAATTTATAAAGTGAAAAATATTTTGATGGTGACTGGGTTTGAACCCAGGCCGCCTGCACGAGATGCGAACACTCTACCACGTCGCTATAAAAGCCGGTTTGTACCACAAGGCAGTACAAATGTTTGATTATCCAACTATGGCTGTACAACGCGACCGAAACCTTAAGGGATACACAATAATCCAGAGCTCCAGATAAGGTGCGTATTGGCGTATTTTAAGCACTTATTGTAGCAGAATATGCATTGATTATCAAAAGTGAGAGTACAAAATACTCATAGCAATGTGAAAATATTGTATTGATTTTCAAATTGAGTAGTAAAAATAATGTAATAAAGTTAAAATTGAGCTGCAGCTCAAATAAGTGAATATTTAATGTGTTTTTTTTTTTATCATTTGTTCACTATTTAATAAGGAAGAAAATCAATAATACATTTGTAAAATATGCATTGAATTTGCAATCTAGGGGTATAATACTCTTTAGATACAAAACCTATCTGGAGCTCTGTAAACCCAAGTCCTACTCACCGTCGTATGTCGCCCATGCGGATGGACATGCGGGCGACGCCGGCAGCACACACTTCATCGTGGTCGCGGTCGCGCTCCTGTCGTGTGATGCCCTTCTCGTAGTGGGCGAGGGCCGTCATGTAGTCACCCGTGAACTCCAGCTGCTGGGCATACTCCTTCGAGATATACGGGATCTGCTCCGGGGCGAGGGCCTTCGCCAGCTGTAGGGCACTATCCCAGTGGAGCAGGTCACGCCGCATCTACAGCAGGGAATATACAGTCAAACCTGTGACCAGCCATGGAAAGAGCAAAATCTGGCCTTTGTTCACAGGGTAATGTATGTAGTAATTGATTAAATGGGGAACCCCAAGCGTGGCTGCTATAGACAGAGAATTGCTATTGCCAGGTGGTCTTTAGCACAGGTTCGACTTAGTGGCTTAAATGGGATTTGTAACCAGTGCAGCTCCTGATCAAATAGCACACTCCTGTAGCCTGATAACGATGTTTCTTACTTGTTAGAAGCATCACGGGGTTTCATTGATGGAATGGTGAACAGTACAGATGCTGATCAGTCTGTGCAGATGAACATGCTGATCTGGATCTACACTGGTTGCAAAGAGTTGTAAGCCCCATTTCTCCAGTCACATAAACACAGTAGCGGGCCATGGCCAATAGTAGGCCCCCAGCAGGTGACACCGCTTCTACCGGGGTAAATATATTTATGTACAATCAGTGGCCTGATGTAGTTCATCAAAATTGAAAATCCCATAGACTTACAAGTACAGTAGAACATCTCTAAACCGGACACCACATGGACCTCATTTTGTTTCATTTAGATGCGTTTCATTGTAATTTATCTAATTTTCATGATTGGAAATGACAAAAAAAATTATCATGAAGTGCTTAATTTCAGTTGAACCTCTCTAAACCGAACACCCTGAAAAGCAGAAAAGAATGCACAAATGATATAAAATTCAATATCTATTTCTAGGACTTGATTTCATGCGAGGTATTAATATTCTATGCCATTAACTTTTGGAAAATGAATTTTCCATTGATGTCAATGACGATAATGCCTAATATTGACGTAAAATTTTAATTGTCTATGTCTCAAAAGCGGCAAAATATATCGACTCTTAATAGTATCAACACAAAAGTATAATTCCAGCACAAAAATATTTACAGAATTCCCTAACATTTGATTGGTCCATAGCAAGTCTCCGTCCAAAATTTATATCCCAGTAAACTCCCACACCAAACTACTTTCCGTAACCGTCAGGCGCAGTTAAAATAATTCTTAAGAAAACGGAAGATAAACACATTTTCTTGATGAATTTATTTCAAATGCTGGAATTATAAGGAATGAATGGCCTTTTTGTGGAATTTATCGGGGACATAAACTTGGAAAAGTCGCAGGAATACTGGACGAGGCCTTCCGGCCTTCGTCCAGTATTCCCGCGACTTTTCCAAGCTTATACCCCGATAAATTCCACAAAAAGGCCATTCATTCCTATAATATTTTTCTAAATAAAACAAGGGCCCCATTGCCACTAATCAAAACCCATCGCTAGCAGCCTTTCTAATGAAATGGTAGTGAAAAGTGAATGGACTTAACGTCCCAGCAACAGCTAAGGTCATTTAGGGATGGGACCGAGGTTCAAGTGTTCTCCGAAAGACCAGTGGGATTGGAAATATGTGTACTAGGAAAGTGTTTAAATGCCTAAGGCGAGGGTTGAACGCACAACCTCTAGTATTGAAGTCAAGTGCTTTAACCTCTCAGCCACAATCTATCCCAGATAATACAATGAGCTTAAGTCCTCAGTGACCTTGACCTTGGGTATTCACGGGGCCGTTTCACTAAAACTTTAATCCATCAATTGAAATTTCCAGACGATCCTAAATTTTCACTTACGAACATTTTAGTTGTACGAAGCTTAGTGACCTGAAGTGACCCCTGAAGACCCAAGGTCAAGGTTACTAGGCCCCTGATGCAATCCGTACCTCTAAAGCAGCCAGAGACTTGCTAGATGCCAGGAAGAGATCTTGTGCCAGGTTGAATTCTCCGAGGAACATGGCCAGGTACCCCGATATCAGGTTCCTATCTTCCACGTGCTGTACAAATATACACACAAGGGTGAATAAAACATACATAAAATATTTTATGAAGCAATAATTCCAGCACAAAAATATTTACCCAATTTCCTAACATTTGATTGGTCCGTAGCAAGTCTCTGTCCAAAATTTATATCCCAGTAAACTCCCACGGAGAACTACTTTCTACAGGTGCACTGTCAGTGCTGTCAATGTAAACAAATGGCTGCCGTCTGTCAAAATAAACACATTTTCTTGATGAATTTATTTCAAATGCTGGAATTATAAGGAATGAATGGCCTTTTTGTTGAATTCGGGGATATAAACTTGGAAAAGTCGCGGGAATACTGGACGAAGGCCGGAAGGCCTTCGTCCAGTATTCCCGCTGTCCAGTATTCCCGCGACTTTTCCAAGTTTATACCCCGATAAATTCCACAAAAAGGCCATTCATTCCTGTAATAAAACATACAGAAAATGAAGCAATCTGCCTTGATAGATTGGTCTAAATCAACATTACAAGAATGTGCCAGTCAAGATCGGAAAAAAGAGGCCTATTTGTTTTCTCACACGTCTAATTCATGATGTGAATTTATTACAAATTATTTGCACGGGTTTTGCAGTGAGAGAAAACCCGTAATCAACACCTTACAAATAATACACCGTGAAGAGAACACCTGTAATTGCGCGCCTGTTTTCTTGGAAACCACGAGCTACCATACAAAATGTTTAATTTTTATTACAGTCAAAATAAAGTTATTGGAAAATTTGGAAAGGGTCTCGACTATCTAGAAAGTTAATGTGATTGAACACATTCCAAACATGCACTCAATTATATCTGGTTCATAGAAACAGCTGCGTAATTTGGATTTCAAAAAGTTTACATCACACAACGTAATGTCAAAATGCGGTAAAACACGACATTGTACAACTATTCATGCGCACATCACAATTCATTGATTATAATCTCAAAAATAGACTAAATGTGCATATGTATACGCCGTGGAAATGTAATAAATAGGATATTCCATCGTACATGTTGGAATAGCGGAAATAATACACTCATGTCCATCGGCGTCCGTGCATGCAACTCGTTCGCTACGCTCTCTTGTTGCTAATGCGGTAGCCGACGCACACTCGTGTATTATTTCCCGCTATTCAAATTGTACGATGGAATATCCTCTATATGCACTTGTGAAGAGAGATAGTAATCCAAATTCATCACTGGATAATAAGCACATGTCTCACCGACTGAATGTGTGCATGCATAGCAACTGTCAGGCAAATCTGGGCTTTCAGGCAAGTCCAAGTTGTGTCCGATTATGGTCCATACAATACTCCATTTAGTCTGTCAATAATAAAACCTTTAAACTTTATTTTACAGTGATTACAAACAAGAATGAGATAACTGATAAAAATGCGCAGATGGAAGTGTAAGGGTGGTCTTGATGTGACAAGAATCCAAAGTACCCAGAGAAATACCACTTGTCCGATCAGTGGCCGATTTCATCAAAATTGCAAAGCATACTTATCTAGCAAAGTATACTTTGAGGGAGTAATTATTGATTTTTCCGAAATGCATTATTTCATACAGTACTAATGATTGCATATATTTGATGATTAAAACTATGCAGAATTATTATACTGAATTTATTACATTATCATAATGTAATAAATTCAGTATAATAACAAGAAACGAGGCAAAGCCACGAAGGCCAGGTTTTTTCCAAGCATAGACACTTGGATAACATAATTATACCCACTTTTTGTAGACTAGATGGCCGTGGCCTGCATGTCGCGCCTTGGGGCGAGGCATGGACACTAAACAAGATGGCCATGATGGCCCTAATTCGCTCACCTGACTCCATGAACACCAGAGGAGAATGTGACATTGAGTTCATGTGTTTTAAAAAAATTGTGCTATTTTTAGATGACGGTCATCTTGGATTAAGCAATGACTCTCATTTTACAAAATCTGAAAATGCTTCACCCAACATCGGCCATGTGGTTCCTGAGAAAAAGACGTTAAAAATCTTGAATAAATGGACCTTTTGGTGGCCATCATGGATGACATAATCATCCGATTCCGACAAACATTGCACCAGAGTGATCGCCTCATTGATACCTTCAATTTGATATATGACATGACCATATTCAGTCAAAAATAAAATTTGACCCAATTTGACCCCACGGGCCACGCCCATTTTTGACCCCGGGGTCACCATTTTAACAACTTTGAAAGAGCAATGTACATCGATCATTCCTACCAAGTTTCGTCGAAATCCGGCTAGCGGTTCATGAGAAGAAGATTTTTTAAGAATTTATGCTATTTTTAGACGGTGGCCATCTTGGATTAGCGATGACCTCCATTTTAACAAATCTGAAAAGGCTTCACCCATGGACCATAACTTTTAAGTTTGGCTACCATGGGCCAAGCGGTTCATGTGAAGAAGAATTTTGAAATCTCTAATAAAAGAACGACCTTTTGACCTTTCGGCGGCCATCTTGGATGACATAACAATCCGATTTCGACAAAAAATGCACCAGAGTGATCGCCTCATTGATACCTTCAATTTGATATATGACATGACCATATTCAGTCAAAAATAAAATTTGACCCATTTGACCCCACGGGCCACGCACATTTTTGACCCCGGGGTCACCATTTTAACAACTTTGAAAGAGCAATGTACATCGATCATTCCTACCAAGTTTCGTCGAAATCTGGCTAGCGGTTCATGAGAAGAAGATTTTGTAAGAATTTATGCTATTTTTAGACGGCGGCCATCTTGGATTAGCGATGACCTCTATTTTAACAAATCTGAAAAGGCTTCACCCATGGACCATAACTTTTAAGTTTGGCTACCATGGGCCAAGCGGTTCATGTGAAGAAGAATTTTGAAATCTCTAATAAAAGAACGACCTTTTGACCTTTCGGCGGCCATCTTGGATGACATAACAATCCGATTTCGACAAAAAATGCACCATAGTGATCACCTCATTGATACCTTCAATTCGATATATGAAATGACCATATTCAGTCAAAAATAAAATTTGACCATAATTTGACCCCACGGGCCACGCCCATTTTTAACCCCAGGGTCACCATTTTAACAACTTTGAAAGAGCAATGTACATCGATCATTCCTACCAAGTTTTGTCGAAATCCGGTTGGCGGTTCTTGAGAAGAAGATTTTTTTAAGAATTTGTGCTATTTTTAGACGGCGGCCATCTTGGATTACGTAATGACGTCATTTTAACAATTTTGTAATCCCCCTACCTAAGGACCATGACCATGAAGTTTGGTGACCATAGGCCCATTGGTTACCGAGGAAAAGACGTTTGAAAATGTTCACGGACGACGACGACGACGACGACGACGACGACGACGACGACGGACGACGACGGACACATTGCGGTAACAATAGCTCACATGAGCTTCGCTCAGGTGAGCTAAAAAATAGATATAGTAGATGGAAAAACTTTAACGAGAAACAAAATTTAACCGGACGGACGGACGGACGGACGGACGGACGGACTGGTCCGTCGGACGGACGGACGGACGGTCCGTCCGGACGGACGGACGGACATATGCCAAAATGCCGACGATATCGCGCTTTCCGCAAGCGGGTGCGACAATGATGATAAACACCCATGTGAAGTATCAAGGTAATGGGTGAAGCAGTTGCAGAGATATAGTACACAAAAAAACTTTAACAAAAAAATTCAAAGTAATTTGACATTGACATTGGGCACAGGGGCCGCACGGTTGGGGGTTAGAATGAAAATATGGATGATGATAAACACCCATGTGAAGTTTCAAGGTAATGGGCGAAGCAGTTGCAGAGATATAGTATAACGAAAAAATTTTAACCAAAAAACTTTAACCAGACATACGTTAAAAAGTTAACGTTGAAAATGGGTAAGTCAATTACGTAGAAATAATAGGTGAAGGTTAAAAAAATGGTCACATGTTGGATAGTTGTATGTGGTAGGCACCCCTTGGTTATGAAGCTGTGAAAGTTTGGTGGTCCTATGTGGTACAGTAACAAAGAAATGGACTCAAACACGAAAACTTAACATTGATTGTGGACGCCGCCCGCCGCCCGCCCGCCCGGCTTTCGCCAATCCAAAAACCTGGCTAAAAATTAATAAATTAATCCTAAAATTTAAAATTTCTCCCTCAAAGTATACTTTGCTAGGAAAGTATAATTTGCAATGTTGGTGAAATAGGCTACTGGTGACCAACGTACTATCGCACATACTGCGCCTGTCGAGGAACAAACCCCGGTGGCATTGGTGAGAAGAGTGCTCATTACTTACTCTGCTAACCGGACAACTTAATCAGTGAAACACTTGAAGGGATCAGTGAAAGAAGGGGACTACTGTCTGTTTCACAAAACCTGCCCAAATTTTACAGCCATATAAACAATGCAAACATAATTGTTTTTGATAATAAATATCAAATTAAAGGAAAATTTAAGAATGAGCCTTCTTTTTATTTCGTGAAAATTGGTCCAATATTGATTGTATTACGAAAATACAATTTCCCCATGTTAAATCCCCATAGACATCATACAAAGTTCGTCCAACTGTGATCGTTCACCGATCTAAAAAACGCCTTTTTTCTAATTCCATTGCCTTTCATTCATGATTCGCGTACTATCAGATTATGTATTTCGGAATCAGAGATGTTCTTACATAGATGCTTCGGTGGTTGTATTATGGAAGATGGTGCATTGACCCGGTTCCAGATAATGAACAAAATTAGACAAAAAAGTATTTTTTAGATCGGTGAACGATCACAATTGGACAAACTTTGTATGATTGGAGTTTCTAATGTATATGGGTCATGGTGCACGACATTAATTTGAGCTGGCGATCAGCTATCGGCCAAATATGACCGATAATCCACGCCCGACGGCCTCCAATTCTGTGAGAGATTCTTTCGTACACGCAAATTTTGCTTTGGATGGGGCATGCAAAATGCGAATAACTGAATAAATGCTGGAAACAGCGATTTGAAGTGAGTATATTCACACACCTAAGACCTTTTTCGATTGCCAGAGACAGAAGTCATACATTTAATCGATGTTTATTGTGTTTGTGCGAGTCGGAAAAGAGAGCGCTCTTTCTATAATAGCCATATTGTTTATCACCTTTCTATAATAGAAGATGGTACTGTATGAGACCAAGTGGGTGGGGTAATGGATTTTTTTGTAATGGTCATTTTCTTTTGTGTCACAGGTCCGAGTATTCCACCTGTGGTAATAAGTAGCTGCAGACCGACTTACCCGTATCTGTTGAAGCGAGGTGACCATCCCCACGTCCCCCAGGTCTCGGAACACGCGGATGGCTGAAACATACACCAAATACTCAGCCACAGCCGGTAGGGAGAATAACTTGATCACATCCCATTTACATAAACGTACATGCCCACTCAGTAGGCACAAAATGTTCTTTATATCAGAGACATAATCTGAGACATTTTCTGGCAAAATAAACATGCATTCACCATTACGCCACGTATTGATTGGCATTATTATACATGTTATATCAGACGTAAATGTACACACTGATATCAGGGGAGATAACCGTGTTGCCTTAAAATGTTAACGGACATTACTATTTATCCTCTGTATTTAGTTTTTAATGTGCAATGATCATACTTTATAATCTGTCGAAATATTATTTTTTCAGGTGACTCATTTTAATAGTATAAATAATTTAAAAATATTATGCCTCATTTGCATATGAAAATAGCCTGATACCACCGCGCCTCACAAACATTATAATAAATATTAATAAATGATTATATCTGTATAGCGGGCACTCGTAAGTTTTAGGACTGGTGGAATAGTGACACAATTGTACACTTATTTAATTCATATACAGAACATGTTGTGCCTACTGAGTGGGCGTGTACCTTTAAGTAATTATTTTTTAAAACCTTTAATACGTTATGTGTACATAACAACTAATATCACTAATGTAAATCATACAGTGATGGTCCAAGTTTAATTTAACAATTTGAACCAAAATCTACCACAATAAGTACCAAAATCTACCACAATAAGTACCAAAATATACCACAATAAGTACCAAAATCTATCACAATAAATACCAAAATCTATCACAATAAATACCAAAATCTATCACAATAAGTACCAAAATCTACCACAATAAGTACCAAAATCTACCACAATAAATCTACCACAATAAGTACCAAAATCTACCACAATACGTACCAAAATCTATCACAATAAGTACCAAAATCTATCACAATAAGTACAAAAATCTACCACAATAATTACCAAAATCTACCACAATAAATCTACCACAATAAGTACCAAAATCTACCACAATAAGTACCAATATCTATCACAAAGTGAACCATAATAACAGTTTGTACCAATCTCTATCACAATTCTTCACAAAATCCATCACAACTCTTACCAAAATATATCACAATTCTTACTAAAGTCTATCACAATTCTTACCACAATTCTTACCAAAATCTATCACAATTCTTACCACAATTCTTACCAAAATCTATCAAAATTCTTACCAAAGTCTATCACAATTCTTACCACAACTCTTATCAAAGTCTATCACAATTCTTACCAAAATATATCACAATTATTACCACAATTCTTAACAAAATCTATCACAATTCTTACCAAAGTCTATCACAATTCTTACCACAACTCTTACCAAAGTCTATCACAATTCTTTCCAAAATCTATCACAATTCTTACCACAATTCTTACCGCAACTCTTACCAAAGTCTATCCTAATTCTTACCAAAATATATCCCAATTCTTACCAAAATATATCACAATTCTTACCAAAATCTATCACAATTTTTACCACAAATCTTACCAAAGCTTACCGCAACTCTTACCAAAGTCTATCCCAATTCTTACCAAAATATATCACAATTCTAACCAGTCTATCCTTATTCTAATACCAAAATCTATCCCAATTCTTACCGCAACTCTTACCAAAATCTATCACAATTCTTACCACAACTCTTACCAAAGTCTATCAAAATTCTTACCAAAATATATCACAACTTACCAAAATCTATCACAATTCTTACCACAACTCTTACCAAAGTCTATCCCAATTCTTACCAAAATTTCTCACAATTCTTACCACAATTCTTACCAAAATCTCTCGCAATTCTAACAACAATTCTTACCAAAATCTCTCACAATTCTTACCACAATTCTTACCAAAATCTATCACAATTCTTACAACTCTTACCAAAGTCTATCCCAATTCTTACCAAAATATATCACAATTCTTACCAAAATCTATCACAATTATTACTACAATTCTTACCAAAATCTATCACATTTCTTACCAAAGTCTATCCCAATTCTTACCAAAATCTATGTCGAGATTCTGAAGGGCACCATATCCCAGTTTCTGCCAGCAGGTGGCGTTGTTCAACTGCTCACAGAATATCCAGCCATCTTTAAACCTGCAGTAATTGATGGATTTGGGATTGTTCAACAGTAAGGTCATGTATGGCCGTGACTAGAGAAATGGGGCTTATGGATTTGTGACCAGTGTACCTCCTGATCAAATAGCATACTCGTGTAGCCTGGAAATTATATATAGTGCATGTTAGCAGCGCAATGGTTTTTTTTTATCAAAATAGTTAGAAACTGTATTGGCAGTCCTATGTGACGTCCATATTGTAGCAGTGAACCTAGGCTGCACGTCAAATCACGAAATGACAATACAGAAGTTACTGAAGTGCAATCTATTGACACCCAATACCAGAAACACAAAAATGTGCTTCCCTTCGGAGGTTATCATCGGAAATTACTATCAATGACAGTAGTTTTCAAATATTGACAGACAATGATACATTTAATCAGTGTCAATGTCTGATACAGCATTTTGTTATTGGTCGGTGTGTATTCAGTCAGTGCAGTGGTAGTTACCTGATAAAAGCAAACTCACCTTCGTAGGCTCATACACTGGTCCAGGCATTGTTCCAACTGGAAAGACAAGCAACACTAATAACAGAGGGCCGTTTCACTAAACTTTGTACGATTAAAATGTTCGTAAGTACAAAATTATGATAGTCGGTAAATTTCACATTAACATTGTTTTCTTGTAAATAATTATAACACTACCAGATGGGTCGTGTTATATTGAGAGGAAGGGAGGATGATCAGTATATATATATAACACGTTCTCACCTCCTTGGTAGTTTTGCCGTCGATGGTGTCTATGAAGAGGTACGTGTGGGTGTCGAGGGCGATAGATACGAGCTTCCCGCTCTGGGTCTGGAGAGTTACTTCCCCGTTGTGCAGTAACACCGGAACCTGGCCATACGGTAGCTTTGTTGTGCCCACCAACTCCACTCTCGGCCCTGGCGATACACAGTGAACACAGGTTGAAGTAACGGACTGAGGTCTATAATTACATTAAATATGCCTAAAAGCATCAATAAATGAAAAAGAATATAAGCTAAACATTTTTTTTTACTCCCTCCATATTGACTTTTGTCATACCGCAGACAAGTTTCTCGGCTTTTGATTGGCTAGCTTGCCTGGTGTATTCCTCACTAAACACAATAAACCCCCAAATTGATCAATAAAAGTAACAAATTGTACACTCAAAACCAGTCTTTATTGTTTATTTTTCCATAAATATTCTTTGCTCATCAAAATATGAGCGAAAAATTAGCCAAAATAACGAAAATTGCTTTTCAAATCTCAACCCACTTGGCTTTGTGACACGGCTATATTTAGGTCACAAACTATGGGTTCCACGCACGAAACGCAGCGTAGCAATGACAGCGAATGTTTGGGAACCAGTCGCATTATTCTAGAGGCGCCAAAGGGAGAGCAGATCGATAGAGTAGTGGAATATAAATTAAATTACACGATATAAAAAAACTGTCAAAGTCGTTTTCGATGGATTTCTTACTCCATATTTAGTTTAATAAAAAATCAAAATGTTCATTTACACCTTTATATTAAGACTGACGGTAGAAAATCGAATCTCGGATTATTTTTCTTCCTGAAAAAACGCAAAGATCAAAAGAAGAGATATGTTTATACAGCCAAATACATGATCTGCGGTATGACAAATACGTTATTGTGATTAGGCTATATGGTGTAATATTGCCCGTCTGAAGGTATGTTCACCCTCGGCTATCGCCTCGGGTGAACATACCTCCAGACGGGCAATATTACACCATATAGCCTGTGTCACAATAACTTATAATACATGTATATGTCTATATGGAGGGAGTAAACAAAAAATTTAGTTTTTTTTTTCATTTTAATATTGATGCTTTTAGGCATATTTAATGTATTTATAGACCTCGGTCCGTTACTTCAACCTGTGACAGTGAAAGGGTTAACAATCCCGGCAAGGTCATATGTAGCTGTTACTGGAGAAATGGTGCTTTTGGGATTGGTGACTATAGTCTGTTTCACGAAAACTGCCCAAATTTTACTGCTATATAAACAATGCAAAAACAGTATTTTTTTCTATAATATTAAATCGATGGTCTAGTAACATAAGGTCGTAACTGCTATGCTATAGCACTTACGACCTTATGTTACTAGACCATCGAAATGTTATTTTGTTTAATTTGATAAAATATTGATTTTATCACGAAAAAGTGATTTGTCTATGGGAATTTAACATGGGGGATTAGCAGGCAGAGGAGCTGTGGGAGGAGTCAAAAAACAAAACATTTTGGAAATGGACTGCGAAACCTAGCTAGATCGCTTGGAAACGATCTAACAAAGAAAACAAAGGTTACATTTTGAAAGTCATTTAACTATTTCTGAAATTAGAAAAACTAGTGAAGATTTCTATGGGGATTTAACATGGGGAAATTATTTTTTTTGGCAATAAAATCGATATTGGACCAAATGTCAAGAAAAAAAAAAGGCTCATTCTTCAATTTCGATATAATTTAATATTATCAAAAAAAAAATTGTTTTTGCATTGTTTATATAGCCGTAAAATTTGGGCAGGTTTAGTGAAACCGACAGTAGTGTACATGGATGTGAGCCATCTTCTGCAAAAAAGTCTGAAATCATCTGAAAAAAGTCTGATGCCCCCTATCCCCTTGCAATGCACAGGTGGAAGACTCGGACCTATGACACCAAAAAAATGCCTATTAAAAAAATCCCATTACCCCACCCACTTGGTCTCGTACATTACCATCTTATAAGATGGTAATGTACGAGACCAAGTGGGTGGGGTAATCGGATTTTTTTTTAATAGGCATTTTTTTGGTGTCATAGGTCCGAGTCTTCCACCTGTGTTGCAATGTACATATATTTGAGCAGATCAGAAACAATGTGAAACTTGTTAAAAAAAAATCTGAAATCAGCCTAAAAAGGGAAAATGCTCATGCCTATGCAGTTGGACCTGAATCTGCACTTTTCGCCCATTCCATCAATGAAACGCTCATCATTCTTTTAACAAGCAATATAGATGTTAACAAGCTACAGGTGTGTGCCATTTGATCAAGAGCTACACTGGCCACAAATCCCATAAGACCCACTTCTCCAGTCACAGGCACATATAAAGACGCGGACGAGATCTGAAGTCTCCTCCAAACGACTACTGGCAAAATAAAGCCACATCAGTTGGAGATAATGAACTAGAAATTCTAAGGCTGTCAGCTGTATCATGCAACTGTATGGTAACTTTGTTGTGCTATTAACCAACTTCATTCTCAGGCCTGAGGAACTATGTGTACCGACATCAAGGTGAGTCAATGACACCACAGGTTGAAGTAACAGACCGAGGTCTATAAATACATTATATATGCCTAAAAGCATCAATATATGGAAAACAAATAAGCTAAAAAAAATTGTTTACTCCCTCCATATAGACTTATACCATAAGTCTATATGGAGGGAGTACAAACAAATGTTTAGCTTATTCTTTTCATTTATTGATGCTTTTAGGCATATTAATGTATTTATAGACCTCGGGAATTATGTCACTTGCAGCAAATGCAGATCTTGATTGTCTTGTACATTCACACTGTGGAATTTGATTGATTGGGCTTTTATGTCAGTACAATTTAAATCTTTCAACACTCATAACACATATCGGTCATTCACATGCGAGTATCGTCAGATCTTCAGTGTATCAGAACAAAACAGGCGCGTATCAGAACAGATAAGCAAAAGGGTGTTGGCAATAAGTGTAGCCTATTTCACCAACATTGCAAATTATTGCATTGCACAAATTTATTATTGTTTATTATACTGAATTTATTACATTATCACAGCCATTTTGGCTGTGCTAATGTAATAAATTCAGTATAACAATTCTGCATACTTTTAATCATCAAATATATGCGGTTGTTAGTTCTATATGAAATAATGCATTTCAGGAAAAATAAATGATTACTCCCTCAAAGTATACTTTGCTATACTTTGCAATGTTGGTGAAATCGGCTACTGGTATTGGTTCTAATGACCGAAATGAATGGCACATATAGACTATGCATTGATGCGACTGCGTGGATGTGCAGGCAGGCTGATCTGGGGCTATGCTGGTCGAATCATCATAAAGTGCCATTTGTCAGGCCATATAATGCAGGGCTCCAGATAAGATGCGTATTGACGTATTTTACGCAATTATTTTAGCTGAATACGCATTGATTATCAAAAGTGGGAGCGCAAAATCGCACAGCAATGTGAAAATACGCATTGATTATCAAATTGTGTAGTGAAAATACTGTCATAAAGTTGAAAATTCACTTAGTTGAGCTGCAAAAAGCAAACAGAGTTTGCTTTTTGCAGCTCAAATAAGTGAATGTTTCAATTTGTTATATTTATTTTATCATTTGTTCCGTATTTAGTAATGAAGAAAATCAATAATCCATTTGTAAAAGTAAAATACGCATTGATTTTGCTTTAGACGCAAAGATTATCTGGAGCTCTGATAATGTACGCACCCTGGACATGTTCGCGGGAATAGATGTACGTGTAGATCTTCTCTTCATCGTACGCTATGAATACGCCCTGAAACATCAAAAACAGACAGCATCTATTAACAATAGGACAAACATTTACTGCTTCAAGTAAGTCATTGAAGTCTATGGATACAATAATTTTTATTGAAAGAAATTTGATTATTTTCTTTATTTCTCCATAAAAATATATATTGTTACCACTCATTTGAACCATCTCGTTGAGACGGTTCAAATGAGTGGTAACAACATATACTTTCGAAAAGTAACTGAGAAAATAGTGAAAAAAAATCCTCCAAATTTTCATACTACATGTACTGCAATTGTCTCCGGCCTATAATTGGTTCAACTTATACAAATAAATTATATATGCCTGGCTCTGGAATTAGCCCCATTGTCGAATTTCACCAATGTTGATTTCGAAAATCAGTGATATTTTCCGTTAACGACATTGAAAATTGACCAAAAAAATCAGTTTTTAAATTCAATGCTGCATGAACTTTAAATTTTGTTTCAACTTTCAACAAGCACAATTTCTTTTTATTTGAAAACAATGTCAGAGAAATATGGCAATGCAATCTCTTTATGTCTATCCTTCTATATACAACTGTATATATTTCAAGACGTAACACTTTTGCCATGGTGGACTAGTACGTTTATTAACTCTTTGCATGCTGGGAAACTTTTGGGCTATAAATAGTTCAAAACTAGCGGACAAGAATTCATCATATTTTCTTGAGTTTCTCCCCGTAAATATCATGAAATATGTCTTGGCATTTCATTAGAATTGAGTCCTGAGGACTCAATTCTAATGAAATTTCAAGACATATTTACAGAGAGAAATAAAACATATACTCCTAATTCGTTTGGCGGATATTTTCGCCGCTAGCATGCAAAGAGTTAAGGCAAGGTTCAAGCAAGCGTTGACATTGTAACTGAATAATAATTAATTTCTTATGTCCATACTCTTGATTTTAAACCACCTTGTCTCTGTATGATAATCTTTTCAATTCAATAAATAACCAACAAATAAATATGTAGAATTTAATTTCATAACACTTCTTAAAGGTACATGCCCACTTAGTAGGCACAAAATGTTCTTTATATCAGAGACATCATCTGAGATATTTTCTGGCAAAACAAACATTCATTCACCATTACCCCACGTATTGATTGGCATTATTATACCTTTTATATCAGACGTAACTTTCCACACTGATATCAGGGGCAATAACCGCATTTTCTTAAAATGTTAACGGACATTACTATTTATACTATGTATTTATTTTTTGATGTGCAATTATCATACTTTATAATCTGTTGAAAATATTATTTTTTCAGGCTACGCATTTAATTAGAATAAATAATTAAAAATTGCATGCCTCATTTGCATATGAAAATAGCCTGATATCAACGCGCGTCTTTAGAACTATAGTCTGTTTCACGAAAGCTGCCCAAATCTTACGGCTATATAGACAATTCAAAAACAATATTATTTTCGATAATATTAAATTAAAGGAAAATTTAAGAATGAGCCTTCTTTTTATTTCGTGAAATTTTGTCAAATATTGATTTTATTGCGAAAACAAAACTTCCCCATGTTAAATCCCCATAGACATCTTCACGGATTCACGGAGTGGAGTGAAGATGTCTATGGGGATTTAACATGGGGAAATTTTTTAGAATTTCAGAAATACTGGACCGATTTTTAAAATTTAACTTTTGTTTTCTTAGTTAGATCATATCCAAGCTACATGTATCTAGCTAGGTTTCGGAGTCAATTTCCAAATTCTTTTGTTTTTTGACTCCTCCCACAACTCCTCTACCTCTTTTTCCCCCATGTTAAATTCCCATAGACAAATCAATTTTTCGTAATAAAATCAATATTTGACCAAATTTCACGAAATAAAAAGTAGGCACATTCTTAAATTTTACTTTAATTTAATATTATCGAAAAAAATATTGTTTTTGCATTGTTTATATAGCCGTAAAATTTGGGCAGCTTTCGTGAAACAGAGTATAGTGGAATATTGACACAATTATACTTATTTAAATCCTATAAAGAACATTCTGTGCCTACTGAGTGAGCATGTACCTTTAACAAAAATGTGAAACAGAATACCTACATACATGTATAGGTTCAAAATTCATGCTTTTATTACTGAACAAAATAATCAGTTATAGACAGAGTGCCTAGGTCAGCTAGGATAACTAGTGGCATCCAATAATGACAATGTGATACACCAAACCAGTGCTGTGGCAATTATGAAAGACTAAGTGCATATTATTGAAATAATAACGTATACAAAAATAAACAAGGGCATCGTTATAACTAAGCTAATCCCCTCGCTGGCAGCCTGGACTAACACACGCACGTTACAAAACATTGGACTAAACACACGCACCGTTCAATACAAAAACATGGACTAACACACGCGTACATACAACATGGGACTAACACACGCATGTACATCGTAACATAGGACTAACACTCGCACATACATACAAACATGGACTACAAAACGCACGTACAATACAAACATGGCCTTAACACACGCACGTAATACAAACATGGACTAACACAGCATATCTACTTACGTAAACATGGACTAACACACGCACATACTACAAACATGGACTAACACGCACACGTACATACAAACATGGACTAACACACGCACGTACATACGAACATGGACTAACACACGCACGTACATACAAACATGGACTAACACACGCACGTACATACAAACATGGACTAACACACGCACGTACGTACAAACATGGACTAACACACGCATGTACATACGAACATGGACTAACACACGCACATACATACAAACATGGACTAACACACGCACGTACGTACAAACATGGACTAACACACGCACGTACATACAAACATGGACTAACACACGCACGTACGTACGAACATGGACTAACACACGCACATACATACAAACATGGACTAACACACACGCGTACATACAAACATGGACTAACACACGCACGTACGTACGAACATGGACTAACACACGCACACACGCACGTACGTACGAACATGAACTAACACACACACGTACGTACAAACATGGACTAACACACGCACGTACGTACGAACATGGACTAACACACGCATGTATGTACGAACATGGACTAACACACGCATGTACGTACGAACATGGACTAACACACACACATACGTACAAAAACATGGACTCAACAACACCGTCCGTACGAACCATGGAATAACCACACACGTGCATACAACATGGGACTAACAACACGCAACGTACGTACGAACATGGATGAAACACACGCACGTACAAACTATCAACAATGTACGAACATGGACTAACACACGCACGGTACGTAACAAACTATGGACTAACAACACCACACGTAACGTTACGTAAACCATAGGACTAACACGACACAGTACTATACCAAACATTGGACTAACACACGCACGTACGTACGAACATGGACTAACACACGCACGTACGTACGAACATGGACTAACACACGCACGTACGTACAAACATGGACTAACACACACACGTACATACGAACATGGACTAACACACGCACGTACGTACGAACATGGACTAACACACGCACGTACGTACGAAACATGACTAACACACGACGTACGTACAAACATGGACTAACACACGCACGTAGTACAACATGGACTAACCACACACACGTTACGTACGAACATGGGGACTAACACACACACGTACATACGAAAAGGACTAACACACAACGTACGTACGAACATGGGGAACTAACACAGCACGTACGTACAACAGGACTAACACACAGTACGTACAACATGGATACACACACGTACTACGGATACGTACGTAACATGGATACACACGCACGTGTACATCATGAACTAACACACACGACGTACGAACTGACTAACACACCACGTACTACAAATGGACTAACACCGCACGTACGTACGAACATGGACTAACACACGCACGTCTACGCACGAAACATGGATGCTAAACACGTCACGCAGTACGTACGATCATGGACTAACACACGCACGTACGTACAAACATGGACTACACAGCAGTCGTACAAACATGGACTAACACACGTCACGTACACATGGACTACACACACGTACGTCTCACGACATGGATAACACACACACGAATACGTCGAAAGGCTAACACAGACGTACGTACAAACACACGCACGTCACACAGGATAAAAAACAATCACGATGACTAACACACAACACGACGTTACGAATGGGACGACATGGACTAACACACGCACGTCGTATGGTACGAACATGGACTAACACACGCAGTACGTACAACATGATAACACACACACATAGTACAAACATGGACTAACACACACGGGTCACAAAATGTACATACACACGGTGCTAACATGGACTACACGCACGTACGGTACGACATGGATTGACAACAGGCACGCACGTACGTACAAACACTGCACGTACGGATGCACACGCACGTACGTACGAAACATGGACTACTACACACAACAGTACAGTACGTACATGGACTAACACACGCACGTACGTAAACATGGACATGATAACACACGCACGTACGTACAAACATGGACTACGTACACGAACATACGTACGGAACATAGACTACAAACACACGTACGTACAGACATAGGACATGGAACTACACACACGTATCGTACGATAGGACTAACAGCAAACAAGGTACGTGGACGACATGGACTAACCACACCGTACGTACAAACATGGACTAACACAGCCACGTACGTATGACACATAGGACTAACACAGCTCACATGGACTAACAAAGCACGTACACGTACATGGACTACACACGCACGTACGTACGAAATGGACTGAAACACTACTACTTACGAACATGGATACACGCAGTACGTACCATACATGACTAACACAGCATAGTGACGGACAGTACGTACGTACGTACACAGGACTAACACTACACACAGCTACGTATGAACATGGACTACACACGCACGTACGTACACACATGGACTAACACACACACGTACGTACAAATCATGGACTAACACACGAACGTACGTACGAAAACATGGGACTTACACACGGACTACACACTGATACACGGGCAGTACGTACAAACATGGACTAACACACGCACGTACACATGGACAAACACAAAGGACGTAACTACAACATGACTAACACACGACATACGTACAAACTGGACTAACACACGCACGTAAACGGTTTACAAACATGGAACTAAACACACCAACGTACATACGAACATGGAACAAACACACGCACATACGTTACGACACTTGGACTAACACACGCACGTACGTAAAACACATGGACTAACACAACGCACGTCCATACAAAACATGGACTAAACACACGCACATACGTACGAACAAAAATGGACTAACACACGCACATACGTACGGACATGGGACTAATAACACACGCACGTACGTACAAACATGACTAACACACGCACGTACATTTAAAAACATGACTTAACACACCGCCCTTACGTACAAACTGGACTAAACACACGTTCCGTACTGTAACACATGGGACTAAACAACATGGAACACCTACAAGACGGACATGGACTATTCGTTACACTAAAACAGACGTACGGACATGGACTAACACACGCACGTAATACAAACATGACTAAAAACACAAATCACGTACTACACATGGACGGAACAACCACACGCACGTACATACGAACATGGACTAAACACACGCACGACTCACATGACTAACACACGCACATCCGAACAAAACATGGGACTACACGCACGTACGTAAACAAACATGGACTAACACACGCACTACTAAGAACATGGACTAAACAGCACAATACTACGGGACATGGACTAACACACGCACGTACGTACAAACATGACTAAACCCACAAACACTGCACGACGTACAAACATCACTAACACACGTACGTACGTACCCAAACATGGACAACACACGTACGTACATACAAACATGGACTAACACACGCACGTAACAGACAAACATGGACTAGGAAAACACACGCACGTACGTACAACATGGACTAACACACGTACTTACGTACACAAATGGACTAACACAAAAACACTGGACTTAACACACGCACAATTGGACTAACACATACGTTCACATGGGAACTAACAAACATGAACTCACAGCACGTACGTACGAAACATGGAATAACACACGCCACGTACGTAACAAAACATGGACTAACACACGCACGACGTACGAACATGGATAACACACGTACGTACGTACAAACATGGACTAACACACGTACGTACCACACCTGGACCTAACACAAACGCACGTACGTACAAACATGGAACTAAACACACGCACGTACGATACGAAACATGAATAACACAAAAACGCACGTACGTAACAAACATGGACTAAACACACGCACGGTACTACGAAACACGAAAAACAGGGACAACACACGCACGTAGTACAACATGGAACCTAACACACGCGACATTACGTACGAACAAGATGGAATAAACACAGTACGTACGTACAAACATGGACTAAACACACGTACGTAAACATACACACATGGACTAACACACGCACGTACATACGAACATGGACTAACACACGCACGTACGTACAAACATGGACTAACGCTAATATCCCCTCCTGCCTATCAGCGAGGAGATAATAACTGGAGCAAGACAGCAGTGGCTCAGTAGCCTATTTCATCAACATTGCAAAGTATACTTTAGTACCAAAGTATACTTTGAGGGAGAAATTTTCAATTTTATGATAAATTTATTAATTTTTATTATACTGAATTTATTACATTATCACAGCCAATTTGGCTGTGGTAATGTAATAAATTCAGTATAATAATTCTGCATACTTTTAATCATGAAATATATGCATTTGTTAGTTCTATATGAAATAATGCATTTCAGGAAAAATAAATTATTACTCCCTCAAAGTATACTTTGCTAGTAAAGTATACTTTGCAATGTTGATGAAATAGGCTACAGGTACATGTATACTCCCAGAGCTCCAGCTAAGCTGTGTAAATACCCAATTAAAATTGCCAAAAACCCAATTGAAATCAGAAGTAGTGAGTATCAAAAGCATTGAGAACAATTGTGGTACCTTTACCATGCTGCAGAAAACAATAAACAGACCACAATATAGCATATTTTTCTTATTTTTCTAAACAAACTATTCAATAATTGCTGTCTGTTGATGTGTAAACAGTAGTGTGATTTAATTTTACCCATTTTAAATTTTGAAATACCCAATTGCTTCAGAAATGATGGAGTAACAATACTGAATTAATAATTCCTTATCTGGAGCCCTGGTCTCCTATGACAGATGCATATAAGTGTGTATAAACATATTCCAAACATGGAAAACATAAACAAATTCTGGCATTTGCACAAGGGCGTTTGCACACTTGGGTTATTCACCCTGTGTAAATGCTGAAAAAAATGTGCTAAACAAAAACCTGTAATTGTTGTGGTGAACCAAAAAGTGCCAATGATTTCCTTTTGTCACAGAATATGTGCCGGCCATGGTTTAAGACTCCTAAACTGGACTCAAATGGGTGAAAAGAAACGCCAATATATGTGACTTGCCATGACAAACAATGTGGTTTCATCTTAAAACCATTTCGGAAGTTAATTTATCAGCTCAACAAGTTAAACATCCCTTACAAACACTATATCCAGACAAGACAGATCGTAATGATCTTGCAGGGTCTGACATTCAAATCTCCATGCTAAAGTTTGGACTATATCATTAATTGAAAAAAGGGATAAGCTTTAAAAATCTTGAAAATATGTATAAGTCAAAACTTTGACTTATACATATTTTCAAGACTTTTAAAGCCTATCCCTTTTTTCAATTAATGGTATAGTCCACACTTTAGCATGGAGATTTGAATGTCAGATATTTAGGTTGAAAGGGTTAATCAAAACACAAAAGTAGGATAACACTGGCCATATTACACTGGTCAGAAACTGAATGATCCATATCTTGTGTAAATTACAACAGGCACAATAATGCCTTATTCCAAGCTCCAGATAAGCTTTGTGTCTTAAGAATATTATAATCCTCGATTTCAAATTCAATCCATATTGCAAATGGATTACTGAATGTATCACATGTTAATTTATATAAAATACATTAATTAGTGAATAAATGTGCAGAAAAAAGCAAATAAAGTAGAAAATTCACTTATTTGAGGTGTTAAAAGCAAAGTATATACTTTCTTCAGCTTAAATAGTGAATTATTTAAAATAGGGATAAATGTACAGATAAAAAGTTTAACATTCACTTATTTCAGCTGCAAAAAGCAAACAGTGAATTTACAACTTTATTAGAACAGTTTGGCTACTCAATTAGAACTTTCAAATTGTTGTGAATATTTTGTACTCCCATGATTGAAAATCAACGCATATTGAAGTAAATAAATGTGAAATTACACCAATGCGTGCCTTATCTGGAGTTCTGCCTTATTGCATCATTAATAGAAAAAAATGACAAAGTTGAAAAATTCCCATTATTGGGCATTTCTCCAGCAGTACTAACTAATCTACTGTGACGTGACACGAGGAAATGTACCCTGTTCCTGACTATATTCCATTCATGAATATCAGTGCACTTAATGCTCTAGAAATTAGAAAACACACAATAAATACACGTCACAGGATTGAAGAATAGCTATTTTATTAATAATACAGTGAAATCGCGATGGCTCAAAATGCGATGGCTCGTAATGCGGTCCCGATAATTTCCACTATATGAATATGTATTTTACATGCGATGGCTCAAAATGCAACTCCTCGGAAAATGCGTTCCCTCGAAACATTTTTCAAGTGCCCCCGGACACATTTCTCGCCATTTTACTGTACGATGACTCGAAAGTTATGTCGAAGTTTGTGTTGGGCTAATTTTCACACTTCCGCGTCCGACTTATAACGATCAAAGGCCGATAATAATTGAAATAAAAACAGTTTTGTAAATACATGTAGTTTATTTACTTTCACATGTCATTGATAACTTTAATCTGCGAATAAATAATATCGTCATCTAAAACATGGATACACTCTATTGTGTTTGTTATTTCCTAAATCCGACGGGTGCAGTAGCAGACAAATATACAAAAATTTAAAAAATCGCTCGAAAAAAAATGTGCAGTCCAGTGGGCTTTCGAGACATCATGATTTCACTGTAATTAGATGCATTATTGATGTACTTTTGTGTTTATTTCCAGAGGATGTACACTATTTTGGAATATTCCCCCGACCTCTGTTAAAGCTATCTGTGCATGGTAGTGGTACACATCAGAAAGAAATAAAGTATAAATTAAATTATGGTACTCAATGGTTGTATATATTTTGCATAAATTAATTAACTTGCTGGATATGGTAATCAAATCTGTTGCTCTGACTATACTGGCCTGGAGCAACACGTACACAAGCTATATTTAGCCATTTGATCATGCCTGTGTTGGCTGGAAAATTCAATATAGGAATGAATGGCCTTTTTGTGGAATTTATCGCGGTATAAACTTGGAAAAGTCGCGGGAATACTGGACGAAGGCCGGAAGGCCTAAGGCCTTCGTCCAGTATTCCCGCGACTTTTCCAAGTTTATACAAAAGCCGCGGGAATACTGGACGAAGGCCGGAAGGCCTCGTCCAGTATTCCCGCGACTTTTCCAAGTTTATATCCCCGATAAATTCCACAAAAAGGTCATTCATTCCTTATAATTCCAGCATTTGAAATAAATTCATCAAGAAAATGTGTTTATTTTCCGTTTTCTTAAGAATTATTTTAACTGCGCCTCACGGTTACGGAAAGTAGTTTGGCATGGGAGTTTACTGGGATATAAATTTTGTACAGAGACTTGCTACGGACCAATCAAATGTTAGGGAATTGTGTAAATATTTTTGTGCTGGAATTATAGAAACATGGCACCCCACCCCCCTTCTTGCCAATCCATGCAGAAAAAATAAACGACAGGAAGTTTTTTTGTTGACTTTATTCCTTAATGTCGTGATTTTGGTGATTTAGGAAATCTCGGAAAAGCTACACACCACATTTCACATTTGGGAAATACGTCACATTTTGCTAGTTTTATGTTCCTATAGTGGTAGATCATACAATTGTCTACAAAACATGTATATAATGGTTGAATACAACATTTGTTTTATATTGTAATGATTTCAAATATTGTGCCATCTATCTGTACCATAACTGTGCACAAATAGCTTCAAGTAACTTTCATGAGCACAGAAACGTAAATTCAAAGTCTCAGAACCTGTAGCCGATTTCATCAAAATTGCAAAGTATACTTATCTAGCAAAGTATACTTTGAGGGAGAAATTTTCAATTTTAGGATAAATTTATTAATTTTTATTATACTGAATTTATTACATTATCACAGCCATTTTGGCTGTGATAATGAAATAAATTCAGTATAATAATTCTGCATACTTTTAATCATCAACTATATGCAGTTGTTAGGTCTATATGAAATAATGCATTTCATGAAAAATAAATGATTAATCCCTCAAAGTATACTTTGCTAGAAAAGTATACATTGCAATGTTGGTGAAATAGGCTACTGAGCAGCATGTGAACCAATCAAACTGCATGGTTTTCAACATGCGATTTGAGTACATGCTAACATCCAGTACCATTCATAATCAAAGGCCTCAGTCTACAGTGTAAATTGCAGATGTAGGGTCAGCAGAATCATTGCCACTTATTTCAAAGAATCAGTTGGTGGAGGCAGATTTGGAATACATGTACACTGGCACTTGAAAGTACGAGGAAGAGCTCCAGATAAGCTGCGTATTGGCGTATCTTATGCAATTATTTTAGCTGAATACGCATTGATTATCAAAAGTGGGAGTACAAAATACTCACAGCAATGTGAAAATACGCATTTAATTTCAAATTGAGTAGTGAAAATACTGTCATAAAGTTGAAAATTCACTTAGTTGAGCTGCAAAAAGCAAACGGTGTTTGCTTTTTGCAGCTCAATCATGATTAAGTGAATGTTTAAACTTGTTATATATTTCTTTATTCTTTGTTCCATATATAGTAATGACAAAAATCAATAATCCATTTGTAAAAGTACAATACGTAATGATTAAGAAATCAGGGGTATAGTGCGCTTTAGACAGAATGCTTATCTGGAGCCCTGATGAGTGTGTTCTCAGAAAATGTTATAATCATGGGCCTAAACATTTATTCAGCAAAACCCAGACAAATCTCAGACACACGTACAACATACAGTGAAGGGTTATCTACCTTGTCGAGCCCCCACATTTCCCACAGGATGCCGCGGACAGAAGGAGAGAACTCCGGCACCTCCACCATCAGGTCATTCACCTACAACAACAACAAATGTCAATAATTCCAGCACAAAAATATTTACACAATTCCCTAATATTTGATTGGTCCGTAGCAAGTCTCTGTCCAAAATTTATATCCCAGTAAACTCCCATGTCGAACTACTTTCCGTAACCGTCAGGCGCAGTTAAAATAATTCTTATGAAAACGGCAAATAAACACATTTTCTTGATGAATTTATTTCAAATGCTGGAATTATAAGGAATGAATGGCCTTTTTGTGGACTTTATCGGGGATATAAACTTGGAAAAGTCGCGGGAATACTGGACGAGGCCTTCCGGCCTTCGTCCAGTATTCCCGCGACTTTTCCAAGTTTATACCCCGATAAATTACACAAAAAGGCCATTCATTCCTATATTGTTTCCACACAAGGTGGCATGGCACTATGCTATGCAGTTTGGTGACACCATGCTGCAAAAATGAAAGATGAGTATTTTTTTTTTTTTAATTTCTTAATAATAATAAGAATATTTTATTTTCTGAGGGTTACACATTTAGCACAAAACTAATCTTCCATGATGCCCTCTATTATTTACAAGATGTACAAACATGATGAAATACATATAAACATACACACTTATAAAACAATCATTCAAAGCAAAAAATCTGGAAAAATCTTTGAATCGAAAAGATTGTGATATGATGAGATATGAAAACATCCCATGTGATTTTGTACCTTCGGACATCTGCGTAATTTATAGAGAATAGTAGGTTAGTGCCGTGAATGGGAAAAAATATCTGGCACGGCACGGAAACGGGATGTGCTCGGAAGAGCCTCGCCCATCCCGTTTCCTTGCCGTGCGAGATATTTTTTCCCATTCACGGCACTAACCTACTATTCTATTTATCCCGTCAACACCTACAAATGGCTGTAAAATGCAAAAATAGTTTTGACTGGATATCAAAAATGTTTCACGGCACCGCGTTTCACGGCACACACGCACTGTGTTGACGGGATAACATTAAATACGCTTACAAAATTTACAATATTTTTCATAAATAAAGTCAAAAGTTCAAAACATTTTCAGAGTACCTGCGGAATATAATTTGGACGCCATTCAAAGAAAATATTGTAAATTTTGTAAACGTATTTCATGAAATTACGCAGATGCCCGAACGTACAAAATAACATGCCATGTCTCATATGTCATGACCGCACTAAAATTATCACCTTTGGTCACATTTTACGAGAAGCAGGGATACTGTGATCTTGGAATCAAGTAGCTATGTATGTGGCCAACACGCGTAGCTTCCCTTAGAGCAACTTCCAACTTGGGGAATTTTTTTTGAATTTTAGAAATACTGGACCGATTTTTAAAATTTAACTTTTGTTCCATGGGGAAATTGTTCTAATTTCAGAAATAATGGACCTATTTTAAAAACAAAACTTTTGTTTTCTTAGTTGGATCATTTCCAAGCTATCTATCTAGGTTTCAGAATCAACTCCTCCAGGTTCTCCACCTCTTTTTGCTCCATGTTAAATTCCCATAGAGAAATCATTTTTCGTAATAAAATCAATATTTGACCAAATTTCACGAAAAATAAAAAAAAGGTTCATTCTTAAATTTTGATAAAATTTAATATATTTAATCATAAAAAATATTGTTTTTGCATTGTTTATATAGCCGTAAAATTTTGGGCAGATTTCGTCAAACAGACAGCAGTTTTAGATTTGTTAGTAAGCAAATTTTTCTAAGTCCTTGACCTTGACGTAGGCATAAGTGGGGGTCGTAGATTTGTCACAGCATGTATGTACGCAATATCAAGAAGTTCTGTGAAGGGAAACTACGGTAAGCAACGTTATGTCAAACCTACAAATTCTGCCATATCGAACATCAAGTATGCCCTGAAAGTTGTTCTCAGGGAAGCTACGCGTGATGGCCATACATAACTCAGAGCTCCAGATAAGCTGCGTATTTGCGTAAATACCCAATTAAAATTGACAAAAAAAAACAATTGAAATCAGAAGTAGCAAGTATCAAAAAGCAATAACAAATTTGCGATACCTTTAGCAGGCTACAGAAAACAATAAACTGACCACAATTTTTCTTATTTTCCATGAAAACACATCTTGGTATTTCATTAGAATTGTCTCCAAGGTGACAATTCTAATGAAATGCCAAGACATGTTTTCATTTCGAAACTATTCAATAATTGCTGTCTGTTGATGTGTAAACAGTAGTGTAATTTTAATGTCCCAATTAAAATATTGAAATACCCAATTGCTTCAGATAATGAGATATGATGGAGTGAAAATACTCAATTACTAATTCCTTATCTGGAGCTCTGCATAACTACTGGATTCCAAGATCACAGTATCTTTTCCAAGGTTGGTAACCTGTGTAATTTTAAGACTCTTAGAGAGAAAAAGTAACAAAACCCCACAGAAACTCACCGGGTTGTAGAGGTAGCCGTCACTCTTATCATCGACAAACACGAGCCGGGTACCACTGGGATCGGGGAACAGTTGCTTGATGCCGACCACGTGGCGGAACTCGTTCACATACTGCCAGTCCTCGATGAAGAAGTAGTTGATGCCACCAGTCTGGTAACGGAACATGGTATAGTGGAGCTTATCTAAACCAGACACCCTGAAGAACTAGTGGAGAGCTATCTCCGATGAAAAGTTGTTCGATGAAAAGTTGTTCGTTTGTTTGTTTATTGGTGTTTAATGGCCTTAAAGCGGCTCCACTCCAGATGGGATTACAGTGTACTGTATTTTTTTCACGCGATGTTTACCTGCATTTGCTATATATCTACACATTGCGAGCTCATTTTTGGTTGGTGGATGTTTATATTCGCGTTAAATCGTACTTTATACGTCCCTATACGAAAGGGCTTTTCCGTTTCCAATTCTATTTTTACTTACGACCTGCTTGCCGTACGTAATCCCGCGTGACACAAATGGCCCACAAATCATACTTCCGGGCATGCGCACATCGCGTCCAGCTATATCAACAACAATGTCCAACTCTGAGGTAAGTCGATACATATTAGCGTTATACGCAGGCGTTCTATATGAAACGAATGTGTTTCAACATCAATACATTTCCAAATAACTTACTTTTACTTTTACCTAGGGCAGACCACAGATGTTGTTTAAATATGTAGAAAGTATGTATTTTGTAACGGACGTGCTATCGCATCGGCAATTTTCGCAAAATTTCCGCGAAGTCACGGCTGCTGTGAAGCCCCAGGTCCTCCATAATCTGCTTCCATAGGTTGATCTGGTCGCCAATATTGATTACTTGCTTGCGATATCGGCGATCATGCGATATTTTTCTTCTTTTTCGTTCTGAACATGTCAAAACCATGCTCGTCTCATCTTCCGCTCTGCGAGTCGCCATTTTTGTGGCCAAGACAGTCAACTGCGCATGTGCATGATACCACGTGACGGGCAATATCAGTATAGCGCGAATTATAAAAATAAATGGGAGTAACGCGCGCCACTCCCAACAAATTAATTAATATTAAATAAATAAATATCTATACTGGCCACTTATAATTTTTAAACCTGTCGCAATAGTTACATCATTAGGTACTTATTTATTTAAAATAGTATCCGTTTTACCCCTCATCTGGAGTGGAGTCGTTTTAACAGCTAAGGTCATGTAAGGCCGGGCAAACGGGTTCGATCCCATTTTAACCTGCTGCATTGGGGGAAAAATCCCAAAATCAGAACAGAATATTAACATCGAGAAACAATATATTCAGCCCTGAAATGAGAATAACCTGACCTGGTGACAGGTCCATACCACACCAAGTCACTTGGCCCCTTCCCCTAAAATAGGATTATGATTAATCGTAATACTCATATAAGGGGTAAAACCAGATTCAACTGTCACATACAAAATACCAAAGACGTATATGAGGGCCAAATAAAGTCTCCAGTCGGAATTCCGGTAAGGATGAACCCCGATCGTTGAGTTACCCTTCGATTGCTCCCGACCAACCATACACTGGACGAAAAGTAGTTAACCCTTAGATGGCTATTCATAAGAATTGTCGTCTGCTGTTGCTTTTGGCCATTAAACACATTAAATCTTAAAAATATTTACATATAAGTACTTTTTCATCAATAACAAAAAAGTCACCCTCCCCAAAAAAAATTATTTGATGAAATTCCGTCAAATATTGATTTTATTGCAAAAAAACTATTTTCCTATGGGAATTTAACATGGGGGCTAAATATAGATTTTTTTTAATCATTTTATATTTGTGGACCGATTTTCAAAATCTAACTTTTGTTTTCTTAGTTACATCATTTCCATGCTATCTAACCAGGTTTCGGAGTCAATTTCCAAACTTTTTATTTTTTTGACTCATCCCCCAGAGCTTTCTCCTCTTTTCCTCCCATGTTAAATTCCCATAGGAAAATCGTTTTTTCGCTATAAAATCAATATTTGATGGAATTTCATCAAACAAAATTGTTTGGGGAGGGAGACTTTTTTGTTATTGATGAAAAGGTACTTACATTTAAATATTTATCAGATTTAATATGTTTAATAGCCAAAAATTTGTCGGCAAAAAAACGTAGAACAGACAGTAATGCCTACCAGCTCTACCGAGACCGGGTATTTTCAATAGCCTATTCTCCGACTACTTACATTCGTGCCAAAGATGAGGAACTCGGGGGTCATATCATGGCAGGTGATCTTGGTCTGGCCGACATCTTTGTCCGGGAACAACTTGCTCTCGCGCTCATCCGTCGTCCCGGCCGTCTCACCCTCGATCTGAAAATTGTTCAACTCTTTCACCCCTAAGTAACTGGAATGGATTTTGCTATGTTAATTTGCAACCAATCCAACCGTCACAAAATGAGTTTTAGACTATTTATGAAATAGGAGTGTTCAGAAATATGAAAATTGCTTGCAAAAAGTGTAGATCCTGAGGAGACGGCTCGTCACGAGCCGGCTCATCTGGATCTACACGTTTTGCCAATACCACTATACAGTCCTGTGGTGTTGAAAGGGTTAATGTCCGTTCAACAGTAAGGGAATACGTGGCTGTGACTGGAGAAATGAAATAAAATGAATGGGATTTAACGTCCCAGCAACAGCTAAGGGACTGGGTGACCGGAAAAATGGGAGTTATGAGATTTGTGACCAGTGCTTCTTATCAAATAGCACACTCCTGTAGCCTGTGTGTTTGTTTATTGGTGTTTAACGGCCTATCAACAGCTAAAGTCACGTAAGGCCGGGCAAACGGTTTCGATCCCGTTTTAACCTGTTGCATTGGGGAAAATTCCAAAATCAGAACGGAATATTTACATCGAGAAAAAATATATTCAGCCCCGAAATTAGAATAACCTGACCTGGTGCCAGGTCCATACCACACCAAAGTCACTTGGCCCCTTCCCCTATTAAAAAGTAATACCGGTAGGACTACTATAAGGGGTATAACCAGATTCAACTGTCACATACAAAATGCCAAAGACGTATATGAGGGCCAAACCAGGTCTCCAGTCAGGATTCTGGTAAGGATGAGCCCCGATCGTTAAATTACCCATCACATACTCCCACCTGCCACCCACTTCTCCTGTAGCCTGACAACGATCTTTACTGGTTGTTAGAAGCATGGCGGGTGTTTCATTGATGGACTGGCGAACAGTGCACATCTTGATACAGGCTGGTCTGGATATACACTGATCGCAAAACCCATAAGCCTATAGTCATTTTCAGACTAGTCCATTTATGAAAAGGGGGTGTTTGTGTTCTAAAAAAAATAAAATAAATACCAAACGTGCAGATCCTGGATTTACACTGTTTGCAAACACCACTGTAGAGGGATGTGTAGTGTTAAAACTAAAAAGGGTTAAAAGAAATGGAAGTCAGGGCTCCAGATAAGGAATTACCGTAGTAATTGAGTATTGTCATACCATCATTTCTGAAGCAATTGGGTATTTCAAAATATTAATTGTGTAAAATAGAATCACACTACTGTTTACACATCAGCAGACTGCACTTATTGAATATTTTGCTTCTAAATGAAAACACATCTTGGTATTTCATTAGAATTGTCTCCTTGGAGACAATTCTAATGAAATACCAAGACGTGTTTTCATGGAAAAATAAGAAAATATGCTATATTTATGGTCTGTTTATTGTTTTCTGTAGCATGATACCAGTAAAGGTACCACAAATTTGTTATTGGAGTTTTGATACTCACTTTTACTGATTTCAATTGGGTTTTTGGCAATTTTAATTGGGTATTTACGCAAATACGCAGCTTATCTGGAGCATGGGAAGTTATGCCATGATGAAGAAACAATTACCATGCTTAGGATGAAAACACTTGCTAAATGTTTTAGCCACCTTGTGAAGGTCAAAAATGTCATGTTAATTGTGGCGTGAGTGTGTTGCATATATCCACATGTAAAGTGGTCTTCAGTCACATGGTTGTTGAAGTAACGGCATGATCAAGAAACTCTTATAAATGAGTGACAGAAAAGGAAAGACTGACAAATAGACAGACAGATGAATTTAAAGCATAAGCATACCGACACAGTTGCATAGACGAGCTAAAAACTACAAGTGTATACACATTGTTTTAAAGTCACTCTTTTTATTAAATTTTCGACCATATGGTCGAAAATTTAATAAAAAGAGTGACTTTAAAACAATGTGTATTAAATGTGCTTTCCTTCGGAGGTTATTGGAAATTACTACAAGTGTATAATTTGAAAAAGAGACCGGTTACACAATATTATTATTTGATCTATATCATTGATTATTTACATGTATTAATCAACTATTAACCCTTAGACAGCTACTCACAACTATTGTCGTCTGCTGTTGCTTTTATATCTTGACTTATTTCTCAATAAAAACATGGTTGACAGCACTTCAGAATCATTTCCGTTGAAGTGCTGTCAAAGCATGTTGTAAATTATTCTAAAGTGCTGTCAAAGCATGTTTTTGTTCATAAAACTGGAAAATAGAAAATAAACAGCAGACGACAAAAAATTAAGATAGCGATGTAACATCGGTTAACCCTTATAATGCGGAAAAATACATTTTCATCATTCTGCTGTTGTTTTATATTTTGTCTATTTTGTCAATAAAAACATGTCTTGACAGCACATTAGAATCATTTCTATTGGAAATGGTTGCAGTTCAGAGTCATTTCTATTGGATATGATTCTAAAGTGTTGTCGAAACATGCTTGATAAAAAAAATGGAAAATAAATAATAAACAGCAGGCAACAAAATTGTATTCAGCATTATAAGGGTTAAAGTGGCTGTGTCTCAGATGTCCCCTAGAAGATGCATTTCACAAAACCACTTGAGGTACATCAATTACCAGAGCAGTGGGTAGTGGCTGACGAATACCCCCGGCTGATGCCTTGTCCGACCAATAAATATTTTCTAAGTCATTTGGCCTTGACATTTGGCATGAAAGCCACATACGTGGGCTAAAGAATGAAAATATGGATGATGATAACAAAGTATATGAAGTTTCAATTCAATCTGACTTACAGTCGCAGAGATAATGGGTACCCAAAAGTATTAACATATGCCAGGGTTATAAATATAGTATGTATACATTCACAACTTTTCCTTCATTATAGACATATGTTCGTCGGCTAATTATCATATTTGCATGTCAGCGTTTGTCGCAAACAGCAAGTCGAGGAAATTCCTTGCTAAATCCGAGCACAAGGAAATATGAATGCTATGCATAGCAAAACCAGTGTTGGCTAACGCTATAATTTTATTTCAATAATAATTTTGTATTACTTTCCTTTTTCAGGTCATCCATAGGGTTATATACATTTGTATGTTCAGAAAACCCATACAAGTCTACCGTAGAGTTTTAACAATTATTTTGCTCGAATTTCATCCACACCTCAGGCACAGGGCCTTTAACCCTTTTCATGTTGACGATACGCCATTATGTTTGCGAAAAATCCTAAATATTTTCCTGCTATGCGCTCAGAAGTATATGTGGCGACCACATCTCGTCGAGACGGTTCAAATGAGTGGTCACAACATATACTTTCATTGAGAAATAACAAAACTTAATTCAAGTAAAGGTGTATTGCGAAATGAATGGGTTAAAGTATGATATACAAGTAATTTGTTATCTAGGAAAGAAATTCTGACTATACAGCATACAAATATGCATATGATAGACAAACATATAAAAGATGGCTGCAGCACATAAGCATATTGAGACAGTTAAGAAAGTTAAATGGTAGTCATGGTAGTGGTGGAATGGTTTAACATCCCTGCAATGGCTAAGGTTTCCATTGCCTTACATGTAGCTACATGTACCGAGACTGTAGTTTGCATTACATGTGAGGTGAATCATGTATTTAGTACGGTTTAACCCTTACACCGCTATCTTAAGTTTTTGTCGTCTGCTGTTTATTTTCTAGTTTCCATTTTTATCATCAAAAACGTGCTTTAAAAGCACTTTATAATAATTTACAACATGCACAGCACTTCAAACCATGTTTTTATTGAGAAATATGGCAAGATATAATAGCAATAGCAGACGACAATTTTTGTGTGTAGCGGTCCATGGGTTAGGCATGTTAAATAGTCTCAGATATGGTATTATACATCACATCGCATTGGTGTTTTTGGCTGATATTGAAATATAGTATTTTTCGTAAATAACACAAAATTAAGAGCTCAAGCGGACTGCATCAGCATTGAATGTTGTGTCGATTTACAGAATCATTTACAAAACTATTCCAAAGCTATATCGGCGAAATTCAGAGAGATACGTCAATGGTTGTATTCCCAGAGACAGGGTCACTGGTGGAATTGGAAATTCCAAGTCTGTAAGGTGGAGATAAAGAGGGAGAATAAATCAAGACAGGGATACAAAAATGGCCAGACAGCTGAGGAAATGGACTTGACAGAATCGTAAGGTTTAAAACATAAGTGACAATGCTTAATTAGTTCAAATATGTCCAGAATAACAATGAGGTAGACATGTATTTGTACGCAGCCCCGCAGGAGACGTAGAATTCTTTTTTTTATTACCGTAATAACCCTAAATATTCGGACACATTGACCAGTTTCTATCATTGTCCTAAAATTTGAACAAATGGATTTTAATTTCCAGTATTGTGTCAAAACCAGCCTGGAGTAATAACAAACAATGCAGACCCTGATCAGACTGCTCCATTAGGAGCAGTCTGATCAGGGTCTACACTGTTTGCTCCGACATGGCTGTCCGAATATTTAGGGTTATTACGGTAATTCGTTCCCACGAAATAACAATTTGTTATTTTGTGGGAACAAATTAATAAAAAAAAATCCATGTCCCCTGCAGGGCTCCGTATAATTGCTACTTGACTGATTGAATTTTTACATTTTTCTCCAACGTACCTTGAAAGTGCCTCAACATATTTCCATGCCACACCCACATTATAATGTGGAACTACATGTATTGCAGGATTTTTATAGGAAAAATACTACCGGTAGTACTGGCCTATATTTATATTTGAAGGACTGGCAATAATGTCTGGCTATTTGCACATAAACGCAACGCTGGCACCACATGACGTTACCTACTGTCTGTTCCACGTTTTGCTGCCGACAATCTTTTGGCGATTAAGGTTGTTGTTCCCTTAACTGCAAATTCAATGGAAATCTAAAACCTACAATTACCTACACAAATATTCCATATCTATGGCTTCAGTATTTGGATGTTTACACATGTATATTTACCTGTCTGCACAGGTGTGTAATGGTAAAGTATACATGTAAACAGCTCTATGTGCTTATTATGTCCTAACTACAACATACAGTGTAATTGCCATGCTAGCAGTTTTTATAAGCACAAATATATACTAAACATGTGGATATGATTATGTGTGTAAGTGACTTTTGGGTTTTGAGTTAGATTTCCATTGACTTTACATGGGGTTCCCATAAGAGCATACCGACATGTACCTTAACCCTTACTACGCTGAATTAAATTTTGTCATCTGCTGGAAATATTTTATTTTCAATATTTCTCGATAAAAACCTGTTTTGACAGCGCATGAGAATCATCTCCACTGGAGATGTTAAGTATTAAGGCAAAAATGAAAGACAGCAAACAATTTTTTTTGTCTCCCGCGTAATGAGGATTAAACACATTAAATTAAAAAAATATTTAAATTTAAGTACTTTTTCATCAAAAACAAAAAGGTCACCCTAAAATAGCCAAAAGTTTGTCGGTAGCAAAACGTGGAACAGACCATAATAACTAATAATTGCGCATCGCTGGCAATTCTTTAGCAATATAACAGTACGCTAGCACTGACCAGTCAATACCGACTATAACAGTAACTTATCAGGTAACCTGCCCTGTATTGACCGAATACGTACTGACTGATAACATATTGTTGTATCAGGCATTGACCTGATACAAACATCCGGGTTACAATGAAGTGAATATTGACGTTCCATTCGTCTGATGACGTCACGTGACGTTACCGAATGACGTCAGTGTAAGGACGCAATGTAAACAAGTCCACGTTCTGTCCACAGATAACGACGTCATATGTGGTAATTTTCGAGCATAAAAAGTTACCTGATAAACAGAATACCAGGCTAGTGTCTTTTTATGTCAAGTTTATCAGGCTCGGCTCGGAAACGGTAGGAATTCCTCGGCAAGCCTCGGAATTCCTACGTGTTTCCTAGCCTTGTCTGATAAACTTGATATCAAAAGACACTAGCCTGGTATTCTCTATATCACTAGACAATTGGTTGTTAACTCTTTCAATGCTGGGAAATTTGTGGGCTATAAATAGTTCAAAAATAGCAGATGACAATTCATTATACATGTATTTTCTTTCATTTCTCCTTATAAATGTCATGAATATGTCTTGGAATTTCATTAGAATTGTGTCCGCAGGACACAATTCTAATGAAATTTCAAGACATATTTACAGAGAGAAATAAAATATATACTCCTAATTCGTTTGGCGGATATTTTCGCTGCTAGCATGTAAAGAGTTAAACAAAACACCATCGCTGGTGAACAGTAATGAACAAAACAACAATCAAGCACCTGTGAAACCATCATTCAATATCGCAAATATTGTTTAGACAGGACTTGAATACTGATCAACAGCCAAGATAAATATAAGGTTCGACAATGCCCAGCCGTGGGTAAACGTTTGCCGTGGCACGCAGGAACTGTTTGAACCCGCGGCCTACGGCATAGTCGAACGTTGTTGTTACATTTCTGTAGGAAATATCATGCAATTTAATCTGCTCCATTCAAACAGCTGATTTACACATACATATTCGGAGGCCGCAGTACATGTCGCGTGATGTAAACGCATCAATTTCAAAATTTCAGTGTGACCATTGTGAACTGGTCTGGTGACGTAATGGCGCTTTCTAGTAACGTCATGAGACACATGCATTACGTAGGTGTTGGCTTGGCACCAGAATGAGCATTGTCTACAGCCCAAGGACACACCGAATCGGGCAGTGTCGGGATTGGAACTCAGGTCCTTTCGATCCGTAGTCCGATGCCGTTGTCACAACAATTGTCATCTGCTGTTGCTTTTATATCTTGCCTTATTCAGGTATGAGAATGGTTGTCACTGAAAACATCTGAAAAACCACTGAAACCCACTCATCCCACTTGTAAAAGTATCAAATTTGAGCATACCAGATTGATTCTGAATCATTTTGAAAACACAAATTATGACAAAATCATCTAAAATCAGCTGAAGATTCTCATGTTTCCTTATTTCTCAATAAAAAACATGGTTTGACAGCACTTCAGAATCATTTCCAACGACAAAAAAATTAAGATAGTGGTGTAAGGGTTAAAACATGGAATTTGCCAGTGGAATTCCTGCCGTTTCTGAGCCAAATTCCGATATCAAAATTCACTAGAGACACGACTGAGAACAAGATTGTCCGATACAAGACTAGATAACATACAACTCGATACTGAGCCAAGACCAAAAGAGATTAATTTATCGCCAAACTAGCGTCTATCTAGGAGTCTGCCAGTCATATGGCTAAAGATATATAAAATCTGTACTAAGTAGTCTGTTAGAAATGTACGGAGCCCGCAGGGGATGTAGAATTATTTTTTTTATTAATTTGTTCCCAAGAAATAACAATTTGTTCCCTCAATTTAACAATTCGTTCCCACGAATTAACAATTCGTTCCCTCAATTTAACAATTCATTCCCACGAAATAACAATTTGTTCCCACAGGAACGAATTGTTAATTCATGGGAACGAATTGTTATATTGTGGGAACGAATTGTTAATTCGAGGGAACAAATTGTTAAATTGAGGAAACAAATTGTCATTTTGTGGGAACGCATTGTTAAATTGAGGGAACAAATTGTTATTTTGTGGGAACAAATTAATAAATAAAAAAAAAACATGTCCCCTGTGGGGCTCCGTAGATATGAACCACTGGATTAAATTCAACAGCAAAATGACAATCCCTCTTTTTTTTCATCATTTTGAATTATCCATTTTTTTTAACCAAAAAGAATTGTGCCAGACAGAGACATATCGATGGTCTAGTAACATAAGGTCGTAAATGCTATGCTTTAGCATAGCAGTTACGACCTTATGTTACTAGACCATCGATATGTATATTCATGTATGTCTCCCCAATAGAATATGTACACAACAGCACAGATGTACATATACATGTATATATAAGTGAACCGATACATGGCTGTGACTGAAGAAATGAGGCTTATGACATTTGTGACCAGTGTAAACCAGGACCAGCCTGATGGAGTGTGCTAGCAAATCAGAAGCTGGTTACAAGTGCCATAAGCTCTATTTCTCCTGTCACAGACAAATATAAAGACCATGTCACGGTGAATTAATGTTTATTTTGCCAGAAAATCCCCATGGATTGATTGGCATTATTATACATTTTATATCAGGCGTCAATTTCCACACTGATAACAGGGGCAATGACCGTGTTTCCTTAAAATGTTAACGGACATTACTATTTATTCTCTGTATTTCATTTTTGATGTGCTATGATCATACTTTATAATCTGTCGAAAATACTTTTTTTTTAAGTGACGCATTTAATTAGTATAAATAATTAAACCGTATCATGCCTCATTTGCATATGAAAATAGCCTGATACCACCGCGAGTCAATATCAGTAAAATAAATATTACTAAATGATTATATCTGTATAGCGGGTACTCGTAATAGTGACACAATAGTGCATTTATTTAATTTCTATAAAGAACAGTTTGTGCCTACTGAGTGGGCATGTACCTTTAATAATTCCAGCACACAAATATTTACACAATTCCCTAACATTTGATTGGTCTGTAGCAAGTCTCTCTTCAAAATTTATATCCCAGTAAACTCCAATGCCGAACTACTTTCCGTAACCGTGAGGCGCAGTTAAAATAAGTCTTAAGAAAACGGAAAATAAACACATTTTCTTGATGAATTTAATTCAAATGCTGGAATTATAAGGAATGAATGGCCTTTTTGTGGAATTTATCGGGGATATAAACTTGGAAAAGTCGCGGGAATACTGGACGAGGCCTTCCGGCCTTCGTCCAGTATTCCCGCGACTTTTCCAAGTTTATATACCAGCAACATAGGTTGAATTATTCGGTGCTGAAAAATTATTTTTGAAAAACTAAGAAAAGAGGTTGGCATCAGTCAGTGTTGGCCAACAATATGTAAACATAGAGACAGAATGTAAGATGACACTGACGAAACTTACACCTCGGCCATTAGCTTGGTCCACTGGAAGCTGGGAAACAGGAAATACAACCACTAAATACAACAACAACAATGAGGAATGTGATGCTAGAGATTTAGTTGCTTGAGGGAATTTTGCATTCATAAAACTAATTCACACATAGTATGATGTAATATTATAGAAAATCTATCTATGTGACATATGTGTTACTAAAATGTGTTTATAAATTGAACATACATATTGCAATCTACTTATTCTTACATGGGAAAATCACAAAGTGTATTCCATATTACTGTGATACACTTTTGCTCCAGTACTACAGTATATATAAACCATATAGCTGGTATAGATATAGAATATGCATGTACCCATTGTGTTTAGAAAATATCAAATGTATCCCACATGTGTGTATATTGTTTTGTGTCAGAAAACGAGGCTTCAATATTGAGCTTGCAAATGCGCAAAATATATGCAGAAACATTTTGTAACAGGAAGAGAAAAATATGCACCCGACCCGGAACTCGAACCTGGCACCTCCCGCTGACAAGGCGGTTGCTCTACTGACCGAGTTAACCAGGCACAGATACATATCTTCTCTCCTGAGTTACTAGATCCGTACCGTGACAATTTTAACTTTGAAATTAAACACTATATCTTTATTTAAAATAACCCTTTCACCCCCAAGTAACTGGAATGAACTTTGATATGTTAATTTTGCAACCAATCCAATCGTCACAAAATGATTTTAGGACTTGTCCATTTATGAAAAGGGAGTGTTATTGTTCTCAAAAATATGAAAATTACTTGCAAAAAGTGCAGATTCTGATGAGACGGCTTGTCTCATCTGGATCTACATTGTTTGCCAATACCACTATACAGGCCTGCAGTGTTGAAAGGGTTAAATCAAATTTAACTCTTTGCATGCTGGGAAAGTTGTGGGCTATAAATAGTTCAAAAATAGCAGACCAGAATTCATTGTATTTTCTTTTATTTCTCCCTATAAATATCATGCATATGTCTTGGAATTGAGGATGCAATTCTAATGAAATTCCAAGACAAATTTACAGAGAGAAATAAAAGAAATAGTCCTAATTTGTTTGGCGGATATTTTCGCTGCTAGCATGCAAAGAGTTAAAGGCATTACGTGATCTGCATTACATTTGTTGCTAATGCTCACATCACCAAAGACTCGTTGTTCCAGCAAGCACACGCAGCTACATGCTGATGTAGAGGGCGAGACAATATGACTTCACCGTAGAAAACATATTCTGAGGCAATGAAGTAAACAAAGCCATCGAAGGTAAGTGTCTCACACATGAACATCAATGTGTACAAGGTTAAGGTTATCTGAATGAAACTGGGTGGATAGCCATGTGAGAAAACTATTTATGAAGTTTGGTAATGATCTGACTAACCAAGATATTCTAAATTTGGACGCCGTCGCAGGAATTGTGAAAACAATGCGTCACTTTCCAATAATGTGGCTGAGACAAAAAATGAACAGTTTAAATCATGAAAACTGTAATTAATTGACATTAACATTGGATAACCAACAATTAGTTAATTATTGTGCTCATAAACTGTTTATAATTCATTTTGATTTACATTCACTGGGAAATCACAATATTTTTAAAATTACCTGCTAGAAACGTGGACCATTGCATTGAATTTTAATGTTAACACAATCTTCCGAACCACCTGTTAATCTTCACCTATAGACCAGGGCCCAGTTGCTCAAAACCTCTGTTAGCTTAACAGACTGTTAAATCCTTAGCAATGCTAAGGATTTAACAGTCTGTTAAGCTAACAGAAGCTTTGAGCAACCGGGCCCTATCTTATAAATACTGGTTATCAAACTCAAATCACAAGTGAACTTCATTTAGAACAACTTGCAGTGCATCTTGGACATTAAAATTGACGGAATTTGTCAGCTTGACGTCATGTTGCTTATTATCTGTACCACATTTTCTGCCGACAAACTTTTGGCTATTAAACACATTCAATCTATTCAAATATATTTAAATGCAAGTACTTTTTCATTAATAACAAAACAGCCACCCTCCAAAACCTGGTTAGATAGCTTGGAAATGATGTAACTAAGAAAATTCAAGTTTGAATTTGAAAATCGGTTCACAAATTGTAAATTATTAAAAAAAGAATTGTCATATTTGATGGAATTTCTTCCAATTTTTTTTGGGGAGGGTGACTTTTTTTGGATGAAAAAGTACTTACATGTAAATATTTTCAATATATGTACTCAAAAGTTGGTAGAAAAGGTGGAACAGACAGTAGTTTAAACTAAGCAATGTTGAATTGGCAGAATTTATTGGTTTGAAATCACGTTGCTTAGTTTTTTAAACTAAGCAATATGGAATTGGTTAAATTTATCAGTCTGAATTCACATTGCTTAGTTTAAACTAAGAGTAAGACAATGTGGAAATGGCCGAATTTGCAACGTGATGTCAAACCGACCAATTTCCGCCGATTCTAAAACTGATGATTCCCTGTACAGTGGGGACAGCGTGTAAGTGCACACACGAATGAACACGACAGGTTGGAATGCTGACCCCACTGTATTTCATGTATAAAAAAAAATGTCAATATTTGTTCTGCATGTTTTCTCATTTCGCATCAAAAGTGTATGTTGTTACCACTCAGTTGAACCGTCTCGGCGAGACATTTCAACTGAGTGGTAACAACATACACTTTGGGTGGGTAGTGAACCAACCTGTCGTGTTCGTTCGTGTGTGCACTTACACGCTGACCCTACTGTAAGTAGTTCTATGGGACATTACTCGTGATTTTCCCAACTTGTTACCCTTTATAAGACTAGTAAATTTGGTATGCAATTATTACGATACGTACCATGTGTAGTTGCAACTTGTCCTCGAAATGAGCAGACGCATAGTCGGAGTTCAACTTGATCGAGTGGACGGTTCCCAGGTATTCCCGGTCCTTCAGCTGCTCCAGGCCTGCAGGGAACCAGCAACAGTAATACAGGGTGTCAAATAAATAGTGTGATTTTATTTAGAAGAATTCACAATATACATACAGTGGAACCTCTCTAAACGGGACCAAGAAAACACCTGTGATCTTATTTTTGATGAGTTTCTTGGTCATTTATCTCAGGTGATAATGTCTGTTCATGATCGCATAGCACACAACTATGGCTCAGAATGACCAAATGCCTGGTTTACAGTGAAGCCTCTCTAAGCCAGACACCCTGGCGACCTCCTGGGGGCCGTTTCACTAAACTTTGTACGACTAAAATGTTCGTAAGTGCAAAATTATGATAGTCTGTAAATTTCACATTAACAGTGTTTTCTTGAAAACAATTATTGGATTTACATTTATTGAGCATATGCTGCATATGCAGCCTATGCTCAATAAATGTAAATCCATCAATTGATATTTCCAGGCGATCATAAATTTGCACATATTAGTCGCAGGAAGTTTAGTGAAACGGCCCCCAGGTTGTCAGGTTTAGAGAGGTTTCACTGTAGTGACAAATATACCTTATTCTACAAGCTGGAAAAAAGAGAATAGATACAATTATTTCCGTAAATTAACCGTTTTTTTTTTATTCAAAGAGAGGAAATTAATAGCGTTTCTCATGTCCTGGGCCCGGTTGCTTGAAACCTTTGTTAGCTTAACAGACTGTTAAATCCTTAACAATGTTAAGGATTTAACAGTTTGTTAGGCTAACAGAGGTTTTGAGCAACCGGGCCCTGATAAACAAAAGCAGCAAGATTTGATTTGATTTAATGGTGTTTAACAGCCTATCAACAGCTAAGTTCATTTAAAGCAGGGCCAATGGGTTCAATCACATGTAACCTGCTGCATTGGGGAGAAAATTCCAACATCAGAACGGAATATTTACATTAAAATAAATATATATTCAGCCCTGAAATCAGTATAACCGGACCTGGTGCCAGGTTCATCCCACAACAAAGTCACTTGGCCGCTACCCTTAAAAGTAATAGGATTAGGAATAATCGTATTGCTCATACAAGTGGCATAACCAGATTAAACCCTGACATACAAGAATGCAAAAGTCGTACCTAAGGGTCAATTTACCTGTAGCCTATTTCATCATTACAAAGTATACTTTACTAGCAAAGTATACTTTGAGGGAGTAATCATTTATTTTTCCTGAAATGCATTATTTCATATAGAACTAACAAATGCATATATTTCATGATTAAAAGTATGCAGAATTATTATACTGAATTTATTACATTATCACAGCCATAATGGCTGTGATAATGTAATAAATTCAGTATAATAAAAATTAATAAATTTATCATAAAATTGAAAATTTCTCCCTCAAAGTATACTTTGCTACTAAAGTATACTTTGCAATGTTGATGAAATAGGCTACTAGTGCCAGATTCATCCCACACCAAAGTCACTTGCACGCTTCCCTTAAAAGTAATAGGATTAGGAATAATCGTATTGCTCATACAAGTGGCATAACCAGATTAAACCCTCACATACAAGAATGCAAAAGACGTACCTGAGGGTAAATTGACCAGGGCTCCGTTCAGGATACTGGTAAGGATGAATCCTGATCGTTAAATTACCACCTGCCACCCACCAAGATCCATCAGTTATTGCATGGACAAGGATAAAACAGGACATTGAATGTGAAGATTTAACATTGCTGCAATGGGGAGATAATTCTTTGGAAAATTGTGAAAATCCATAATATTCTTCACCTTGCCCTGAAGACAATTTTTTGTCAGGATCATTTTTGGTTAATAAGATCTGTCTGCCCACCGCCTATCTACTCACCACCTGAAAGGTGACCACATAATACATGTACGTCCCATTTTTTTACAAACATGCATAAAAAGGAAATTTTTTTAAAAACAATATAAAATATCCACAGTGCACATCAAAATATTTACACCTATAAATTCATATCAATGCAAATGTCCATTCGAACTATTGCGTCTACATCCCAATACATACATTAGACCCACGTGACATCGCGCCATGTTGTTGATTGGTTAAAGTTTGTTTGACATTAATTTCCATGAGGTTGTCAATAACTGCACGAAATTGACCGGCATCATCACTGCTCCAGGAATGACGTAAAACGGATTATTCTTAATTTTAACGCCATATTTGGTTATTTACATTTTTACTATTAGAAAATGCAGTGTAGATATAAGTAATCAAACCATGGGCTGTTGCATTTCAACAGACCAAATGTATTATTATATGACTAAGTATTTCAGTCATTCTCATTGGCCGATACACGGCCACGTTATTATCTACAAATTGAATGTAGACGGTTTTTTTTTACACGAATAAGCACTCTCGGACTGCGAGACCGGTCCGAGATGTGTTTATTCATGTAAACAAACCTGTTGTTCACCTCCTAAGAGCGCATGCGTAAATCTGACGCCGACGAAATGTTTATAACTAAATATAAACTATTGTTTTGAAACACACAATTTATTTCTGGAGAAGTTTGTAAACATATTTCTTTTTGTGGGAGAGAAATTGTGGTAAGGGTCATATAATAAAACAATTATAGTCTTTTGAGTCAGTGTATATGAGATTTACGGACCTTCGGCATCAGTGAACATAGAGAATAGTAGGTTAGTGTTATGAATGGGAAAAAATATCTGGCAAGGCTCAGGAAACGGGATGGGCGAGGCTCTATTTATCCCGCCAACACCTACAAATGGCTTTAAAATGCAAAAAAAGTACCTTTATTGTGCTGCAAAAAAACAATAAACAGACCACAAATATAGCATATTTTTCTTATTTTCCATGAAAACACATCTGGTATTTCCAGACATGCCAAGACATGTTTTCATTTCGAAGCAATGTGTAAACAGTAGTGTGATTTTATTTTACCCAATTAAAATTTTGAAATACCCAATTGCTTCAGAAATGATGGAGTGACAATACTCAATTACTAATTCCTTATCTGTAGCCTATTTCATCAACATTGCAAAGTATACTTTACTAGCAAAGTATACTTTGAGGGAGTAATCATTTATTTTTCCTGAAATGCATTATTTCATATAGAACTAACAAATGCATATATTTCATGATTAAAAGTATGCAGAATTATTATACTGAATTTATTACATTATCACAGCCAAATTGGCTGTGATAATGTAATAAATTCAGTATAATAAAAATTAATAAATTTATCATAAAATTGAAAATTTCTCCCTCAATGTATACTTTGCTACTAAAGTATACTTTGCAATGTTGATGAAATAGGCTACTGGAGCCCTGCCTCACCCTATGTAAAGTGACACTATAAACACAACTATTTGCACCCTATGTAAAGTGACACTATAAACACAACTATTTGCACCGTATGCACCTGGATCTACACTGCAGAGTGATACCTGTACAAATGTTTGTCATGTCGCATAATTTGACATTTCATGCTGCAGGTACACCATTTTGTTAACAGAAACTAGACATTATGTTTATAAAATATGGGTGTGTACCTGGCATACAGGGGCACGTTTCACTAAGCTTTGTAAGATTAAAATGTTTTTAAGTCCAAATTTAGGATCATCTGGAGATTTCAATTGATGGATTTACATTTATTGAGCATAGGCTGCTCAATAAATGTAAATCCAATAATTGTTTTCAAGAAAACACTGTTAATGTGAAATTTACAGACTATCATAATTTTGCACTTACGAACATTTGAGTCGTACGAAGTTTAATGAAACGGCCCCCTGGACCATAAAAAAGAACAAGAAACGAGGAAAAGCCACAAAACAAAGGGTTTCAGCTAAGGGTTTCAGCGACATTTCGAAGGTGACAAAGGTCAAGGTCGTGTTAATGGTGGCGTGAGCATGTGACAAATGTTCAGAAGCAATCCTTCATGTAATATTGAAGATATTACAAGTTGGAGAAACTCTTACAAAGTTTTCAATGCAACAAAATGGTAAGGTGTTTCTCAGTGACATTTTGATGGTGACAAAGGTCAATGTCGTGTTAATGGTGGCACGAGTGTGTCACAAATGTTCAGGTGATTCAAGTGTCCAAGTATCGAAGCAATCCTATGCGTAATATTGAAGGTATTACATGTTGGATAAATTCCACAAATAGGCCATTCATGCCTACAATGGACTTCACTGGTATATTTGCAAACAGAAACAAGTGAGCATCGAGCAATTATCCCAGAAACAGTGTGAAAAGATAAAAAAAAAACGTTTAACACCAAATCAAAACAATTAACGCAACAGCTAAGTCTGTTTACCTTGAAAATGGACACGTGGGTCGATTTGGTAGCCTACAGAATGGAAGTATGGATGATCATCAACAAACATGCCCAACAGAAGGCACAAAATGTTCTGTATAGCAATTAAATAAGTGTACTTTAGAATAATTTACAACATGCTTTGACAGCACTTTAGAATCATTTCCATTGGAAATGATTCTGAAGTGCTGTCAAAGCATGTTTTTATTGAGAAATAAGGCAAGATATAAAAGCAACAGCAGATGACAAATGTTGTGTGTAGCAGTCTAAGGGCTAAAGGTACATGCCCACTTAGTAGGCACAAAATGTTCTTTATAGGAATTAAATAAGTGTATCATTGTGTCACTATTCCACCAGTTCTAAAATTTATGAGTGCCCGCTATACAGATATAATCATTTAGTAATATTTATTTTACTGATAGTAACGCGCGGTGGTATCAGGCTATGTTCATATGCAAATGAGGCATGATATTTTTTAATTATTTATACTAATTAAATGCGTCACCTGAAAAAATAATATTTTCGACAGAGTATAAAGTATGATCATTGCACATCAAAAAATAAATACAGAGAATAAATAGTAATGTCCGTTAACATTTTAAGGAAAAACAGTTATCGCCCCTGATATCAGTGTGGAAATTTACGTCTGCTATAAAATGTATATTAATGCCAATTAATATGTGGGGTAATGGTGAATGAATGAATATTTCGACAGAAATGTCACAGATGATGTCTCAGATGACGTCTCTGATTTTGTGCCTACTGAGTGGGCATGTACTTTTAATGTATCTCCGACATGACATATAGAAAATGTGTTCATAGAACATGGATGCCCCCACTTTACAGCTTTCATAGTAAACATGGCATAATTGAAAAATTCCAAAAATGCAAGCCCAAACAAAACCTTTTACCAAGGGAAATAACTATGTATACATGGCAATTGTAGGCAGCACTCCAGATAAGCTGTGTATTTGCGTAAATACTTATCTGGAGCTCTGTATCTTTCTAACATGACATTGATATGGCATTAAGATTCATTTACAAACAAGAAAATTCATAGAAATCCTCGTACAGACATTTTATCGTAAGTCAGTGAACCGGGCCTCTGTATTGCTTGTTAAAAGCAGAAAGGGTGTCTCATTGGTGGAATGGCGAATAGTGTAAATCCTGATCAGACTGGGCATCTGTGACTGTGGTCGTGAAAGCCATAAGCCCCATTTCTCCAGTCACAGTCAGATATCAGGTTGTACATGTATATGGTGTTTTCAGCCAGTGAATTAACCCGTTCAACACCGCAGGCCTGTAAAGTGGCATTTGGTAAACAGTGTAGATCCAGATGAGACGACTCGTGACGAGCCGTCTCATCAGGATCTGCACTTTTTGAAAGTAATTTTGATATTTTTGACAACAAAAACACCCCCTTTTCATAAATGGGACTAATCTGAAAATCATTTTGTGATGATAGGATTGGTCGGAAAATTAAAATGTCAAGACATATTCCAGTTACTTAGGGATGAAAGGGTTAAATGGGCAAAAGCCATGCAGTGAGTATGTACGTTACTACCAATTATAAATGGACTGCCGACTGAGAAAATCAACATTATAATATCATTTACAGCAACAGGTGAACTGGTTTAATGTCCCAGAAACTGATTACCGGTAGGTCTTATATACCATATTAGTCGAGTCGTGAGATAGGTAAATATCGGCGAACCTTGCAGTAGGGTACTACTAACGTTTTTTGATTGATTTTGGTAGTTCATGATGTGTATAATCAGAAACCGCTTGATGACACTCTGTCATCATTGAGCATTTTCCAGAATTCAAGATGGCCGCCAAGATGGCGGCCAACATTTGCGAAAAATTAAAAAATGGTCCGAATAAGCTGAAATTTTCAGAAAAGGTTCAGAATCTTGTTTCCAACAACATGTTAGAATATATAGTGAGGCGGACACACCGTGCTATAACTACAGTGCAACCTGTCTACAACGGCCACGCTTGGGAAGCCACAGAACTGGCTGTTGTAAAGAGGTGGCTGTTACAAGGAGGTTAGACGATTTATGAGGGATCCACTGACAAATAGCGAACAGTGTAGTCCCTGATCAGACTGCGCGGACGCGCAGGCTGATCTGGGGCTACACTGGTCGCAAACGCATTTGGGATGGCCGTTTGTAGAGGTTGCACTGTATTATTTACCACAACAGGGACAATTTACGGTCGCGAAGTTCAACTACATCAGTCGCGCCGCTGCCATTAGTATTGTGTTTTCCCGATGTGTTTATGCCCCCGTGACGATAAGTCATGGCGTTGTTAACACGTCTCCGCCAATGGCTGTGTGCAGTGACTGTATTTGATAACGTGTCACCAAACACTGTCGCAGTATCCGCTATACTGCCATCACGACAACACGTGTTTTTGAAATACATAAAAAACAAATTTGACATTTTGTTTTCGTACATATATCAGATATCCCGCATTAATAAAGCATTTAGGTGGTAAAAGGATAAACCCTCGGCCTGTGCATTTAAATATGTCCGACATTGAGGGGGTGGACAAGGGGTCAGGGAGGGAGGACGAAGACAGAGGGGGTAACGTGGGAGGTGCTGAGAGGGCGGAGCTCGAGAGAATAGAGGGGGGTGGAGGGAGACGAGAGGAAATGAGTAGGGGTCTGTTGACAATGGAGAGCAGCGTGGAAGAAGGGAGTGCATACCCCAATAGCCAACACAGCAAAAACGTGTGTATATTTCCACACTGTGAAAATGAGAGTACGAGCCTCAAACAAGCGGGTCCACAGCGAATACGGTCTATCATAGCTGCTAGTAAACAACGGGGTGATACTATTCACCTGACGTTAGAGACGGAGTTAGAAAATGATCCCAGCCTCACTGTTTCGTGCCACAGAGACTGTGTAAATACATATACCTCCAAACAGCATATCGGGCGGGCGTTGAAAAAGCGCGGGATAGCCGATGATAGAGCACATAGTGCACCACCAATCAGAAAGCGAAGATCGGAAGTGCACACTTTTGACTTCAAGAAACACTGCCTGTTTTGTGGTGAACTATGTTTACCTCGTGATAGGAAAAATCCATCCAGATGGCGAGAAGTAGTACTGTGCGCTACTACAGACCCACCTCAGGGAGACAGCTTAAAAACCAAAATACTGCGTGTTTGTAACGAAAGGGGTGATTCACAAGCAGTTGATGTAAGAATGCGCGTGCTCGGTGCAAGGGCTGATCTTCCTGCTGCCGATGCAAGATACCATAGAGATTGCTATTTGCAGTTCATGCCTGAGCGAAATATACAGGCTACACAAGCAAAATACAATGTGGAATGTACTGACTTCGATGAGCACTTTCAGAATCTGGTCGATACCATGAACAATGATCCAGGTCACATATGGACCTCTGTTGAATTACACGAAAGGTACAATGACAATGACAATATAAGTAGGAGAGAGTTAATGTCAAGATTACAAAATCACTTTGGAGAAAGTCTTGTCAAGCTTGACATCTCCGGCTGTGCTAGTCTGTTTTGCTTCAAAGCTCATCTACCAGAGAACCTACGACTAGTCACTGCAGACGACTCTGAAGAGTCGGTCATGATAGGTAAATTGAAAAACAAGATCGTTTCAGAATGCAAAGGCTTACCTCGTGTTACTGACTATGACATTGGCCAATTTAGAAAGTCGAAAACAATAGAAAGCACTAGCCCAATACTCCTAAGTTTTGTGGCCAGCATGGTGGCACACGGAGAAGTCACGAGAGCCTCTATTACACTGGCACAGTCAATTCAGGCACATATAACAAAATCATACAATCAAACCACATTGGGCTTAGCCGTAAAATTACATCACCGATTTGGATCGAAAGAACTGGTTTCACTATTACACCAGTCTGGAATCACGGTTTCGTACGATGAGGTTCTCAGATTTAGAACATCAGTGGCCATATACACAGGAAACCAACCATACACATTTAGAGGCCTGTCCGAAAATGATGGCAAACTTGCATCATGGGTTGACAATTACGACCTTAACATTTACACCCCTAATGGTTGCAGAGAAACACATGCATTAGCGATAGAAGTGACACAACAGCCGCTTATTGGAGTGGATGAGAACGCAGATATGGAACCTGCGGATCCAATTATTCCCAGAGTTAGTAAGGCAGAAGTTGACCAAACAAAACTCAGCGAATTGTCGCCAATTGCAATGCAGCACTACGAAGGTCAAAAGAGACCACTACCACCAGCGAGTGACGATAATTATGGACAACCATATCACGTGATAGAAGAAAGAGTCAATGCCATCAACAAAGCACTGAAATCTGATGTTGAATGGCTGACTAATACAGAGACTGCGGATGATGATAATCCGCCCGCTGAGTGGTTCGGTTATATGAATCATTTAGCCAGAGAAAACGGATTTGTATCCAAAGCCACACGATACATATATGGTCCACTGATAGATGCTACCCCTAGCCACCCAGACACAATTCTTACCAGCATTCTATTCTAGAAGAATTCATGGAGTCACATGGTCAGAAATATGTACACATTGTTGCTGATCTACAACTCTTCAAAGTGGCTATTCAGATCAAATGGTCAGACCCAATAAGATGGAAACATCTGATGGTAAGACCTGGAGGAATGCACACCCTGATGTCATTCCTAGGATGCATTGGTGTCCTGATGAAGGGTTCGGGATTGGAAGAAATATTGAATTCTGCATACAAGGGCGTCAGTAGCATGTTGAATGGAAAGGTATGGCCGAAAGCTCTCAGAGGCCATCGTATGGTTGTAGCCGCGCTACTAAAAGAATGTGTTCTGTCCGGTAAAATCACACACGATGCCATCGATGAAGTACTCCAGTCTGTCCGGTCATCCAAAACCAGCCGCTTGTGGATCGACTGTTTCATATACCCGGTAGTCATAGCTCACATGTTTGTTAGAGCAGAGCGGGAAGGCAACTATATCTTGCACATGTATTGCATGACGAGGATGCTGCCATATTTCTTCGCAGCAGGTCACTGGAACTACGCCAGGTACATCAGTATCATCTGACAGAGTTCTTGACACATGTTGATGAAGAGGCACTTGCTACATTCTACATGGGTCATCATGTGTGCAGACACAAAGATGGGTGCTGGAATGGGGTCTTCTCTGATCAGTTCGGTGAACAGACGTACATTCGCTATGGGAAAGCCAAGGGGGGATTGGTTGGGTTAACATTGTCCCCTGATCAGGTAGCACGCTGGATTCTGTCCTACCATGTCTGCAACACAGTGTCTCAAGCCATGGACGACATGTTCACTGATCGCGAGGACGATGAGTATGATCCCAAGACGAACAAACACAAAGAAGAGGGAGATAGAAGAAAGAAACTTGACCTTGCAGACAGACAGAAAATTGCCAAAGAGCTAGAACGGTATCCCCACCCTCTACAGCAGGCTGATGCAGATGTTCTGCTCAATGTGGTAAATGGTCGTGTGGCAGATGAGACCGTGAATGTTCATGATGCGCTGTCAATTGGAGAGCGCATGGCAACAAACTTCAAAGGATGTTTGCCTACTGGTTTCTACAGTGTTATCCATTCTAAAGTTGTGACAATGGAAGCAATGAAGAAAGGGGTAAAAGTGGGTGACACCAGTCTATGACATGGAAAAGCTCTATGGTCGGTTACTGGTGCTGTCACAAAAACGAGACGTCTCGTTGGAGAGTATGTTGTGCTTTGAGCTGGCACCTATGCCACCTGCCCTCTTCGACGATTATGGAAGCATGCGTAAAAGCTCAAAATCACAACTGCTCCACAAACTTGCAGTTTGGTCAACAGATATCACTGTACCCGATGCTCAGGTGATCGACGGAAATGAAATGTGTATCATGTAACATGGCCGAAGACAGGCACAGTCAAACATCTACATCAGAACTTCGTCCGGGCTGTGGAAAAGGACCGTAAAGTGATCGTAGTCTTTGACAGATACGTAGATGGTTCTATTAAGACTCACGAGCGACTCCGCAGAACCGGTTCAAATGTATGTCCCACTCTTAATCTCACCCTTCAGACAGCATTACCTGCTCGAGATTCGATCATGAAAAGTACACACAACAAAAGGTCACTGATTAAAGTATTTTGTGCCGAACAGACGCCCGTCAATCTGACGATGGTCGGTGAAGAGTCAGAGTACTTGCATGAGGAAGCTGACTGTATCATCATCAGCTATGTATTGTCTCTTATCACGCAGAAGTACGAGCACATTCAAATAGTATTGATGACACAGACGTGTTTGCATTGCTTGTGTACTTCTGTTGGAAGTGGCACTGCACGGTACAACTATCCATGAAGAAGTCTGATGGGAGACTAATTGACATCAATGCAACCGCTGAACACATGGGTGCCAAGTCGAACCAAATTCTTGGTCTGCATGCAATTACTGGATGTGACACTGTCAGCTACATGTTCGGCAAGGGGAAAGTATCGGCCGTTGCAGCCATGGTGAAACATGATGTTGGTAACTGGACATACTTGGAGAACGTACCGCATCTCTGGAAGATACCATCAGCGTTGGGCATAAGTTTTGTCAGTGTCATGTACAAGGAAAACTGCCACATACGTCCATGAACCGACTCAGACACACCCTCTTCATGAGTAAGAGGGATACGCCAAAGATCAAGACGTTACCACCAACAGATGCTGCACTCAACGAGCACGTAAAACGAGCTCATCTGCAGACTATGATCTGGAAGCAGCAGATCAAACGGAACCACCCAATGTCGATGTTGGCCAGTATGGATGGGTTGTGACCAACGGAATACCAGTACCCTGCACAGGAGTAATCTGATGTTGCGCCACCACAGCTAATGAAAGTTGTTGCATGTGGCTGCAGTGCACAAAACGCTTGCTCCAGAAGTTCATGCTCATGTCAAGGAGCTGCTCTGTCTTGCACATCTTTCTGTAAGTGCATGTCACTGGACAACTGCAACAACCCACACACAAGAAGTCGGATGACATTGACTCGGACATTGAAGATGAAGATATGCCCAATGAATAATAACATCGGTGTGAGACTGATTATCCCGTGAATGACCAAAATTTAGCTAAATAAAGTTGAATATAGCGACCAAATATTGTGGCCATCAATATACACCATGAATTATAAGATAACCACTTAATAGTCTTCCTTGATATTGAAAACGTACATACATATATCAATATCAACATTTTATTGCACTTCGAACCAAAGTTATGGATGTATCTAGAATTTGGTCCTTCATGGCATTCATTTTTGGCGGCCATCTTGAATTTATGATCATCATAAATATATCCTGAATAGTAAGCAAACCTCAGAATCGCATTTCCTGACCTTGAAAACATACAAATAGGCACCAACATCAGCATTGTAATGTACTTGGATCAAAAGTTAGGCAAATATCAGTATTTTAGTCCTTCGTGGCGGGCATCTTGGATTTACATCATCAGGGTTTACTCTAAATTGTAAATTAACTTCAGTATCACATTCCTCAACCTTGTAAACATATACATAGACACCAAAACCATCGTTGTACTATACTTAGAACAACTGTTATGTCAATATCTAAATTTTGGCCATTCACGGCGGCCATCTTGAATTCTGGAAAATGCTCAATGATGACAGAGTGTCATCAATCGGTTTCTGATTACACACACCATGAACTACTAAAATCAATCAAAAAACGTTAGTAGTACCCTACTGCACGGTATACCTCCAGTACGACTCGACTATATCACGAGACATGCCATGTGATTTTGTACCTTCTGACATCTACGTATTTTCATGAAATACGTTTACAAAATTTACAATAATTTCCGTAAATGGCGTCAAAAGTTGACAGAATTAATATTCTGCATGTACTCTGAACATTTTGTCAACTTTTGACCTTATTTATGAAAAATATTGTAAATTTTGTAAACGTATTTAATGAAATTACACAGATATCCGAAGGTACAAAATCACATGGCGTGTCTCAGTATATAGTATACAAACCACATGGCGTGTCTCATATAGACAAGTTTTTAAGTCTCTGACAGCCAAAGGACCAAAGGCATGGAAATACAATGATACAACATAGTTTCATGTCTAGGGAAGAGATTAACTCTTTGCATGCTGGGAAATTTGTGGGCTATCAATAGTTAAGAAAAAGCAGATGACATTTCATTGTTTTCTTTTATTTCTCCTTATAAATGTCATGAATATGTCTTGGAATTTCATTAGAATTGTGTCCGGAGGACACAATTCTAATGAAATTTCAAGACATATTTACAGAGAGAAATAAAACATATACTCCTAATTTGTTTGGCGGATATTTTCGCCGCTAGCATGCAAAGAGCTAAACCCACAACCTCTCGCATTGACGGCGAAACCTCTACCACTAACAACCCAATCCCATTTACAGTTAATGCAGATCTTAATCATTATGCACATTTTCAGTCACATCACAATCTAATTCGTTTGACAATGAAAGTGAGCGTATCGTCATCGATTGTCTAGAATTAGAAGGTAGAAAGTCAGGAGTGCCATTTTAAGAAAATGTATAGTAGATATGACTCTCTAATACAAGAAAGTCAATATTTCAGGAGCTTTTAAAATGGTGAACAGCGTATGACCAGTAGCCGATTTCATCAAAATTGCAAAGTATACTTTACTAGCAAAGTATACTTTGAGGGAGTAATCATTTATTTTTCCCGAAATGCATTATTTCATATAGAACTAACGACTGCATATATTTGATGATTAAAAGTATGCAGAATTATTATACTGAATTTATTACATTATCACAGCCAAAATGGCTGTGATAATGTAATAAATTCAGTATAATAATTAATAAAAACTAATAAATTTATCATAAAATTGAAAATTTCTCCCTCAAAGTATACTTTGCTACTAAAGTATACTTTGCAATGTTGATTAAATAGGCTACAGACCAGTAGCCTATTTCACGAACATTGCAAAGTATACTTATCTGGCAAAGTATACTTTGAGGGAGAAATGTTCAATTTAAGGATAAATTTATTCATTTTTACTGTACTGAATTTATTACATTATCACAGCCATTTTGCATACTTTTAGTCATCAAATATATGCAGTAGTTAGTTCTATATGAAATAATGCATTTCGGGAAAAATAAATGATTACTCCCTCAAAGTATACTTTGCTAGATAAGTATACTTTGCAATTTTGGTGAAATAGGCTACAGATCTGGGAGTATGCTGGTAGCCAACATCGTAAGTTCCATTTTATCAGCCAGCAGCCCATATGCAAACCTAAATACACCAAAGGTATGAACATTCCAAGGTATTAGTAGCAAATTATGAAACCAACTGTATGTAACAATCATGCTATCATACCGACATAAATTAACTGTATATTTAATTTCCTGGGAAACAACGGTTGAAAACAAGTACAAAAGCATGCATGGAGGGACAGAATAAAAGTACAAGTCAATTTTGGTAGTTTTATCAACCCAGGAAAAGAAATATCGACAAAGGATAAAGTCAAGGTCGATATTCATTTTCAGAATGTGATCAAACCATGCACTCAAACACAATAAATGGATTCCTTTAACATTACATAGGGGAATTAACAGATAGTGTCATCATGGGGCTGTTTCACTAAACTTTGTACGACTAAAATGTTTGTAAGTGCAAAACTATGATAGTCTGTAAATTTCACATTAACAATGTTTTCTTGTAAACAAGTATTGGATTTATATTTATTGAGCTATGCTCAATAAATGTAAATCAATCAATTGGAATTTCCAGACTTTCCTAAATTTGCACTTACGAACATTTTAGCAGTACGAAGTTTAGTGAAACGGGCCCCTGCTCTTTCATATTATCCTAGTTTGTTTAGAAAAAAAAACCTGTTGTAGAAGACACGAGATTTGTCTGCATTAGCAATGACTCTATGTGACATCAGAAAATACCCAATAGAAAGGGTTAACCATGTACTGGCAAACATCAAAAGGCAAATACAATTGTATTGCCAAATTTTACACACATTTTGAAGATTTAGAGTAAATTTGCTATGTACAGAACCCTGCGTATATGGTCCGCTATTATGGTTTCCCACACATCAATCAAACATATTTGTGCTTAGACCATCTTTGAAGAATTATCCATAATTTAAAGTCAAATGAGGACTTTGTTGCCAATAAAATATGAATGTTTATTTATATCCCGAAGTCTTGTGTGTTATCTGCTACATGGTCAATTTAAATATTAGTTTTCAAACCAATCAATCAATGCAGTAAGTGGTCTAATAATAGATTTTTCCAATATTAAAAGTAAACACACTGTGTTATTTTGAGTGGTATACACAACAAAGATTTAGATATTTTCAAGGGGCAATAAAATGATACAAAGTTGAAATATCATGTATTATTTTTGCTACTAAAGGTTACTTTTAAGTACAGTCGAACCTCCCCGAACGGCCACCTCTCTACAACAGCCACCTCTCTGTAACAGCCGCTATTTTATATCCCAAATGGATGATTTCTTCTATATCTAACCCTTACACTGCTGAGCATGAACATTGTCGTTTATTGAAGAAAATAAATAAACACCAGACGATAAAATTGTACTCAGCATTAACCTCCCTACAACAGCCACCTCTCTATAACAGCCAATTTTGCCTCTTCCCATGGGTGGCTGTTGTAGAGAGGTTGCACTGTAGTAAATAATGCAGGCAATCCAGATTGTGTAGGAAAATGGCATATATAAGCAGGGTTCTGTATACAGTTCATTTAAAAGCAATTGTCTTATTTCTTTTAATGCCTGCGGTCTTCGTAGAGCAGACAGGCATATACTTTTTTTGTTTGCTTGTTTGTTGGTGTTTAACAGCCTATCAACAGCTAGGGTCATGTAAGGACGGGCAAACGGGTTCGATCCCGTTTTAACCTGCTGCTTGGGGGAAAATCCCAAAATCAGAATATTTACATCAAGAAAAAATATATTCAGCCCTGAAATTCTGACCTGGTGCCAGGTCAATACCACACCAAGTCACTTGGCCCCTTCCCCTAAAATAGGATTACGAATAATCGTAATACTCACATAAGGGGTATAACCAGATTCAACTGTCACATACAAAATGCTAAAGACGTATGTGAGGGCCAAACCGGGTCTCCATTCTGAATTCTCGTAAGGAAGAACCCCGATTGTTAAATTACCCATCGCATGCTCCCACCTGCCACCCATGACATGCATATAGTGTTTGAACTATGTGTCAGTGTGTACATCCGTGTGTGTGACCATGGATCCAGTTAAAAAGTTTGCCAGAGTTACTCCAATCTGCCCCTAGGGGCATTTGTGTGCAGACAGGCCACAATTTCTTGTAATGTTTTGATACCAGACTAGTGTCCATCGATATCATGTTTTATCATATCAGGCTCGGCTCGGAAGCAACATGCATTTCCTGGCCTCACCTTATAAAGACACTACCCTGGTACTTTCTATCTAATGAATTAGGCAGAATCAATGTAACCCTTAGACAGATACACACAACAATTGTCGTCTGCTGTTGCTTTTATATCTTGTCATATTTCTCAATAAAAACATGATTTGACAGCACTTCAGAATCATTTCCAATTGAAATGATTCTGAAGTGCTGTCAAAGCATGTTGTAAATTATTCTAAAGTGCTGTCAATGTTTTTGATTATAAAAATGTAAAATAAAAAATAAATAGCAGACGACAAAAAAATAAAGATGGCAGTGTAAGGGCTAACAAGAAAATGTGGTCTGTTGGCAAACTCACTTGTCTGATCTGGCAATGGCCATACCATCTCACATACTGCCCTGGTTGAGAATCGAACCCGGGCCGCATTGGTGAGAAGCGAGCTCATTACCAATCATGCTAAATCAATGTTAGACATCGATATCAAAAAGTCCTTTATGTTCCCAAGAGCACACACGATGTTGGCATGCAATGGGGTATTAAGACAATTAACATAAAATAAGGACAATTCGGGATTAACCAAAACAATTCTTACCTTGAGGAACTAAATACAAAACAATTAAGTTATTGTATAAGGCATTTAGAAATACAGTTTCTATCAACACAGCTACAAAACACCAGACAGTAGATACCAGGGCTCCAGATAAGTAATTAGTAATTGAGTATTGTCACTCCATCATTTCTGAAGCAATTGGGTATTTCAAAATATTAATTGGGTAAAATAAAATTATACTACTGTGTACACATCAGCAGACAACACTTCATGAATAGTTTGCTTCTAAATGAAAACATGTCTTGGCATTTCATTAGAATTGTCTCCTTGGAGACAATTCTAATGAAATACCAAGATGCGTTTTCATGGAAAAATAAGAAAAATGCTATAGTTGTGGTCTGTTTATTGTTTTCTGTAGCATGATAAAGATACCACAAATTGTTCATTGCTTTTTGATACTCACTACTTCTGATTTCAATTGGGTTTTTGGCAATTTTAATTGGGTATTTAAGCAAATACGCAGCTTATCTGGAGCTCTGTGATACACAATAAATATGCATAATATGGTGACAATATATAAAGACTATAGAACACCAAGATAAATATACAGAATTGTAATTATAGACTATATGGGCACTAGATATGTTTTATTATGTAACTCACTATGCATTGGCCGATGTCAACTTGATTAGGAAAACTACTTTACAATACATAAATAACATTCCAGTAGCCTATTTCACCAACATTGCAAAGTATGCTTTTCCAGCAAAGTATACTTTGAGGGAGAAATTTTCAATTTTAGGATAACTTTATTAATTTGTATTATACTGAATTTATTACATCATCAGAGCCAATTATCACAGGAAAAATAAATGGTTACTCCCTCAAAGTATACTTTGCTAGAAAAGTATACTTTGCAATGTTGATGAAATAGGCTACAGAGTTGGAAAAGAAAACACACAAATTAATATACCCAGCTTAGCATGAATGTCATGTATACATTTATAATACATGTAATATCAAAAAGTGCAGTCAATATGTTGTAAAGTTCATTAAAGTGCTGGGGCCCGTTTCATTAAACTTTGTACGACTAAAATGTTTGTAAGTGCAAAATTATGATAGCCTGTAAATTTCACATTAAGAACATTTTTCTTGTAAACAATTATTGGATTTACATTTATTGAGCATAGGCTACATATGCAGCCTATGCTCAATAAACGTAAATCCATCAATTGAAATTTCCAGACGATCCTAAATTTGCACTTACGTACATTTTAGTCGTACGAAGTTTAGTGAAACGGCCCACAGAATTCCAAATTAAATTTCACAATCCTTTTCTCACCTTAAATATCTATAAATAACCACTCAAACAGTGCACAGCACCAGCATATGGTAATGTTTACAGGCTAACCTGGATGTATGATAGGTAAATATCATGAATCAAGATTATAAACAAATTCTGAGCATGCACTCCAAATTTGTACTCAAACAGTTTAATTGACAGTTGTAGCTGTGATTTTCAGCATGTACTCAAACAGAGCTCCAGTAGCCTATTTCATCAACATTGCAAAGTATACTTTAGTAGCAAAGTATACTTTGAGGGAGAAATTTTCATTTTTTTTTTAAATTTATTAATTTTTATTATACTGAATTTATTACATTATCACAGCCATTTAATGGCTGTGATAATGTAATAAATTCAGTATAATAATTCTGCATACTTTTAATCATGAAATACATGCATTTGTTAGTTCTATATGAAATATTGCATTTCAGGAAAAATAAAGGATTACTCCCTCAAAGTATACTTTGCTAGTAAAGTATACTTTGCAATGTTGATGAAATAGGCTACTGATAAGCTGCGTATTTGCTTAAATACCCAATTAAAATTGCCAAAAACCCAAATGAAATCAGAAGTAACGAGTATCAAAAAGCAATAGAAATTTTATGGTACATTTATCATGCTGCAGAAAACAATAAACAGGCCACAAATATAGCACATTTTTCTAATTTTCCATGAAAACACATCTTGGTATTTCATTAGAATTGTCTCCAAGGAGACAATTCTAATGAAATGCCAAGACATGTTTTCATTTAGAAGTAAACTATTCAATAATTGCGGTCTGCTGATGTGCAAACAGTAGTGTGATTGTATATTACCCAATTAAAATTATGAAATACCCAATTGCTTCAGAAATGATGGAGTGAAAATACGCAATTACCAATTCCCTATCTGGAGCCCTGCTCAAATATTCAAAATCTGGGTCCATGCATATAAAACTTGCTCAGTCTCGGCCAATCAAACTGCGTGATTTTGGGTACAAGTATGGAGAACATGCTCAAAAGCAGGTGTCAGGAAGTTTGATTGATGAAGCTAAGCTGTGCTCAGTCTCACCAATCACACTGCCTGATTTCTAATATGAATTTCGAGAAAATGCTCAAAGGTTGTCTCGTAATCACTGTGCAAATGTGCCACCAATACTGTTCGACATTCAAAATACAAGCAGAGATTCCGCTGGTGATCACCACTTTCGCAATTGGCAATAAAAATAAACAATTGGCGATACAAAATTACAATTTATGAAAAAAAAATAATCTTTTTTTTTGTTTTTTTCTCTCGAAAATTGTAATTTTTTATCGCCAATTGTTTATATTTATCCTATCGGTTATTCCTTTTTTTTCTCTTTTTTTTTTCTTTTTGAAGTGGCGATTTTTTTTATTTTCCCCAGCGGAATCCCTGTACATTCCCTGAAATATTTTATAATCACAAGCACAAGTTTCTGATGGCACATACCATTATCCCCAAGCAGGTAGAACCAGGCCCGGTTGTTCATCCCCACAGCCAAATGGTACGGCCCAATCCCGACGAATGACGGCTCGACATCAACAGCTATCGTGGCCGGTTCCTCCTACAATTATATTTACAATGATGTACACCAGATGAACCCCGCATTACACCTGTACGGATGCAGGGATATCCCTGACCCCCATTTTATTGACCGAAGACCCACACTGGCAGGCAATTGGCACTGCATCCCATGGACCCTCAAAACTTGGCGGTGCAAATAAATCCTATCGAAAAGTTTACAGCATTTTTACACTTTTTGAGAGAATGTGTATGAAACTTGGACCCTACAAAATCACCAGGGACCCCCAAAATATTAAAGTTGGGGTTCTGGGACTCGCGTTGAAAAACTCCTAGGGAAATTCCTGCGGATGGGAGGTGGGGGGGGGGTAGGGGATCCTTAGGACCTAAAATAATGATTACATGAAAATTGATTATATTAAGCCCGAAAATTAAAATAACCTGATCTGTAGCCTATTTCACCAACATTGCAAAGTATACTTAACTAGCAAAGTATACTTTGAGGAAGACATTTTCAATTTTATGATAAATTTATTAATTTTTATTATACTGAATTTATTACATTATCACAGCCATTTTGGCTGTGATAATGTAATAAATTCAGTATAATAATTCTGCATAATTTTAATAAATGATTACTCCCTCAAAGTATACTTTGCCAGAAAAGTATACTTTGCAATGTTGGTGAAATCGACTACAGGTATCAGGTACTCAGCACACCAGTATAACTTAGTCCCACCTACTAAAGAATAATAAATATTGTCATGTTCAATTGCTTGGAAATATTTGAGCGAGGACAACCCTTCCGCTCATCTGAGCCCTCTCTAAAATGAACCCAATGCGCTGATGTAACAGAATCACAATTATACATCGCTAAACAGGGCACACGGGTTACACCGTATAAAGTTACACCGTATAAACCTACCTGTAGTATATTATCATAATTGATAACCCGAAGCAGGAATAGATATACCGACACAAATGAATCACAGTGAAACATCGCTAAACCGGACACCCTGGGGACCTCCCAGGGTGTCCGGTTTAGCGAGTTTTCACGGTTTAAAATATGTTTATACTAAACCTACCTGCTGTATATTATCCTCAATGGTAACCTCCAACAGTGAAGTCAGATGTGCTATCCGTGTCTGCTGGGTGGCGGCCAACATTGGCAGGCTGGTCAGATACACATGAAGGCTACCCTTGGGTGAAGTGACTGCCAGCAACTGACCATCGTCCGTCCACTCTATCTTGTCCAGGCTTCGCTCGTCCTCCACCGTTATGATGTTGAACATTTCCTTCAGGTCCGATAGGTCGTGGATCTTGATGCTGCAACAAAGAAACAAATGAATGCATCTTATAGGCGTAAAATAATTGAGTTTCTCAAAATAGTTTACCAGACCAACTATATTTTCTTAACCTGACATTTTATTTCATTGTAGAAAACATTCTAAAGCCCCTTTCAGTAAAAAAATCTATGAACATCCTAAAATGCAAAGTTTAAACATGAATCTCGGAGCTTTCTTCGGCATCAGTTGAATGCTGCCTCATGTTGAACTGCCATATGTGTACATGATAGTATTAACATGCAAGAAATGTTCTTGAGTAAACTGTTGAGTGATTGATTGGGATTCGTTTGCCATTCCACAACAAGGTCATATACAGACTGAGAGACATTTGAGGTGGAGGGCGGGTTACAAAATATTTCCAGTACCGAAATTTCAATATCATGCTTTGGTGTTGAGAGTTTTTAATAGACTATGTCACTTTGCCTTGGTGAGTATCACAGTAAAGATTTATTCGCTACTGTAAGGATTGGTTAACCCTTACTACGCTGAATTAAATGTTGTCGTCTGCTGGAAATGTTAATTTTTTTCAATATTTCTCGACAAAACCAGTTTTTTGTTAAGAATTAAAGCAAAAATGAAAAACAGTACACGGCAATTTCCGTCAACAGCGTAGGAATGGTTAATCATCATCGGATGTGAACCACTATGTCCGTTCCATTCAAAGATGATATAACCAGGTTCTATTTCCACTATACACATCTGCAATGATTATTTTTCTATAAATTAAAATGAAATTCACATCGATACAGCCATTAGTATGTCCTTTTTTATGCCTGGCCATCATTGGGAGAAAGAGCTACGACCACATATAGAGCTCCAGATAAGGTGCGTATTGGCGTATTTTACGTAATTATTTTAGCTAAATACGCATTGATTATCAAAAGTGCGAGTACAAAATACGCAGAGTAATGTGAAAATACACATTGATTTTCAAATTGAGTAGTGAAAATACTGTCATAAAGTGGAAAATTCACTCAGTTGAGCTGCAAAAAGCAAACATTGTTTGCTTTTTGCAGCTCAATTAAGTGAATGTTTAAATTTGTTATATTTTTGTTATCATTTGTTCCTTATTTAGTAATGAAGAAAATCAATAATCAATTTGTAAAAGTAAAATGTGCAATGATTTTGAAATCAGGGGGTATAGTATGCTTTAGACACAAAGCTTATCTGGAGCCCTGCACATAGAGACTGGAGAAATAATGACATTACCAATTATCCCCACACGAGGCCGCCTTGTTCAGTGATGTGGAGATGGCAATACAGCTCAGGTTGTCTTTATGGTTTCTCGCTTGGAACAGTTCCTGCAATATCAGTCAGTTATCAACAATCGAAATACCTGGTTGTAGTTAATATGTGAAGTAAGACCTTCAATTTGATTTTTGTCTCATTTTTTTCACAAAAAGAACAACACACCAGTAGCCTATTTCACCAACATTGCAAAGTATACTTTTCTAGCAAAGTATACTTTGAGGGAGTAATCAATTATTTTTCCTGAAATGCATTATTTCATACAAAACTAACAACTGCATATATTTGATGATTAAAAGTATGCAGAATTATTATACTGAATTTATTACATTATCACAGCCAAAATGGCTGTGATAATGTAATAAATTCAGTATAATAAAAATTAATAAATTCATCCTAAAACTGAAAATTTCTCCCTCAAAGTATGCTCAATAAATGTAAATTCAATAATTGTTTACAAAAAAACATTGTTAATGTGAAATTTACAGACTATCATAATTTGGCACTTACGAACATTTCAGTCATACGAATTTAGTGAAACGGGCCCCGAACCGCACACGTTTACTTGTACCTTACCTGGCCAATCTCCTTCATGTGTGTTGAAATGACGACAAAGTAGCCGTGGGAGAACCCAATCATAATATAACCATCGCCATACCTGCAAGAGGATATCTTGATTGATTTATTTATTGATTGGTGTTTTGTGTCCACAAGATCATATACAGATACTTCGTGAAGCTCATGTTTCTAAAATCAGGCGGAAGGAATGCACTAGCAAATTAGACAGGGTACAAATGTAAAATCCAAATTTCTGCCATCAAAGTCGTTAAGATCTTGGCCACACAAACGCCGAAAGGTCCGGTCATGCTGAGGTAATAAAATTTTTACCAGTTAAATTTCCATGTTAACGATGGAAACACATCTTAAAAATTTAGGAAAACACCAATAATCATTGCTTGTAGGATGCTCCAAAAGTTAGTGTCAACCCCTGCCACAAAATCCTCCATTTTTCACCCGTAAATCATACCATCTGTACGACATGATATTGCCATATTTCTGCTGGAACGCCAGTTCTATGGGGTTCTCTGCATCATTCATGTTGTACAGGAACAATGTCTTCTTGCCAATCACCACGCTCACCTGCAATGGTCATCATGGCAACTGTGTCGATCAATTAGCAACAAAGAATGATTGTCATTTTGACTGGGGAAATGGTGAAAATGACAAATCGGAATTTACCAGCAGGTCTGAATCAACACTGGTCATCAAGACCAGTGTTGATTCAAACCTGCTTGTAAATTATGAATGTAATTCCCATTTTGTATGTCGATGGTACAACATTAGAATTAGAAGATTCAGTGCAGAGAGAAATGTAAGTCTATCATGGAGCCACACTACTTCTTAGTTTAAAGTAAACCAGTAAATCAGTAAATCGTTTGAATGATTTATTGACTGTTAAAGGTACATTCCCACTCAGTAGGTACAACATGTTCTTTATATCAGAGACATTTTCTGGCAAAATACACATTGATTCACAATTACCCCATGTATTGATTGGAATTATTATACATTTTTATATCAGACATAAATTTCCACACTGATATCAGGGGCGATAACTGTGTTTCCTTAAAATGTTAACGGACATTACTATTTATTCTCTGTATTTATTTTTTTGACGAGCAATTATCATACTTTATACATTAAATATTTGTTCAGGCGACACATTTAATTAGTATAATTTTTTAACATCATTGTCCACTTACGGTATTATCGCCAATCTGCGACCGTTCATCACCCTTCATCTCGGAGAACTGTATATCGCAGGGTTCGGCGCGGATGGACGTCTGTCTCACCGTGTCACCCTCGCAGTTACTGATGGTGATCGATTTGTCTTCACTGCCCAGGGCCAATAGGTTCTCCCGACTCCAGGCACCGCATGTTATCTTCCGTGTGTGTTTGCCGAGCACAGGAACTTTCCTATAGATAGAGAGTTGCTGTGGCTCGGATGTGTGCGACCTGTGCATGTGTGCGACCTGTGTTACCTCAGATGTGTGCGATGTGTGCATCTGTTGTGCGACCAGTGTAGATCCAGTAGCCTATTTCACCAACATTGCAAAGCATACTTTTCTAGCAAAGTATACTTTGAGGGAGAAATTTTCAATTTTAGGAGAAATTTTCAATTTTAGGATAAATTTATTAATTTTTATTATACTGAATTTATTACATTATCACAGCCATTATGGCTGTGATAATGTAATAAATTCAGTATAATAATTCTGCATACTTTTAATCATGAAATACATGCATGTGTTAGTTCTATTTTAAATAATGATTTCAGGAAAAATAAATGATTACTCCCTCAAAGTATACTTTGCTAGAAAAGTATACTTTGCAATTTTGATGAAATCGGCTACAGATCAGCCTGTGCAGCCACTCCATCAATGAAATACCTGCTCTATCAGGTGTGTATCAAGCAATATAGATCGCCAATAGGTTCTCCAGACCCTACATGTGATCTTTCGTGTGTTTATCAAGCACACAGACTTTCCTGCAGATATAGCGGACGTAATATAGCGGCCATAATAAAATAGGGGTCTGTTTCCCATCCCCGAACGACCAGCTAAAATAGGCTCCGACTTATTACTATACTGCCAATTTTCTAAGAAGCAACATAGATCATTATCTGGCTATTGGAGTGTGCTATTTGATCAGGAGCTACACTGGTCACAAATCCCAATTCATCCAGTCACAGCCACATTTAATGATTCTACATCAACATAGGGCTCAATAGCCTCCAGAAATCAAGGGCCAAAATGACTGATCAACGTAAAATACAAATTTAGAACCCAGTACCGCAAATTCTGAGAGTTAACCCTCTCAGCCCTACGTAACTGGAATGGATTTTTAAATGTTCATTTTCCAACCAATTCAATCGTCACAGCATGATTTTCAGATTAGCTCATTTGTGAAAAGGGGGTATTTCTGTGCTCAAAAATATGAAAATTACTTGCAACAAGAGTGCCGCAAGTCATAAAATACGCCCGTCGAACATGGGCCAGACAGTGAAGATGCAGAAATGTGAAGCTGTCACCAAGCCAAGAAACATTAATGAGAATTTGAAAGTCTATAGCATTATTTCTTCATCTCGTTGTGCTAAACATGTATACTAATTTAGGCAGAGATAGAAAATTAGAGTGTAAAGTAGAAATTATAGGGAATTGGATACAATAATGTAGAAAAAATGACTAAGTTAAAAAGGTGATATTTTTGTTAAAAAATATTTTTTCGGCATAAAAACACCAAGGTGCACATCTTCAATATGTGTAGAAGACGTGTGTATAGTTTCAGAACGATCGACTGAACAGTTTCGGAGGAGTTGTGTACACAAACTGTGTATTGTATATAAAAATGTAGAAAAAATGGCTAAGTTAAAAAGGTGATATTTTTGTTAAAAAATATTTTCCGCATAAAAACACCAAGGTGCACATCTTCAATATGTGTAGAAAGACGTGTCTATAGTTTCAGAACGATCGACTGAACGGTTTTCGGAGGAGTTGTGTACGTATATAGAATTGTATAGAAAAATAGAAAAAATGGCTAAGTTAAAAAGGTGATATTTTTGTTATATTTTTTCGACATAAAATCACCAAGGTGCACATCTTCAATATGTGTAGAAGATGTGTGAGAAAAATGTAGAAAAAAATGGCTAAGTTAAAAAGGTGATATTTTGCTAAAAAATATTTTTCGACATAAAAACACCAAGGTGCACATCTTCAATATGTGTAGAAGATGTGTGTATAATTTCAGAACGATCGCTTGAACGGTTTTCAGAGGAGTTGTGTACACAAACTCTGTACCGTATATAGAATTGTATAGAAAAATGTAGAAAAAATGGCTAAGTTAAAAAGGCGATATTTTTGTTAAAAAAACTTTTTTCCGCATAAAAAAAAACACCAAGGTGCACATCTTCAATATGTGTAGAAGTCGTGTGTATAGTTTCAGAATTCGATTCGAGGCTGAACAGTTTCGGAGGAGTTGTGTTACACTAAACTCTGTACCATATATAGAATTGTATATAAAAAGTAGAAAAAATGGCTAAGTTAAAAAGGTGATTTTATTTTTGTTAAAAAAATATTTTTTCCGCATAAAAACACCAAGGTGCACATCTTCAATATGTGTAGAAGACGTGTCTATAGTTTCAGAACGATCGACTGAACGGTTTCGGAGGAGTTGTGTACGTATATAGAATTATATAAGAAAAATGTAGAAAAAATGGCTAAGTTAAAAAGGTGATATTTTTGTTAAAAAATATTTTTTCGACATAAAATCACCAAGGTGCACATCTTCAATATGTGTAGAAGATGTGTGCAGAAAATGTAGAAAAAATGGCTAAGTTAAAAAGGTGATATTTTTGTTAAAAAATATTTTTCGACATAAAAACACCAAGGTGCACATCTTCAATATGTGTAGAAGATGTGTGTATAATTTCAGAACGATCGCTTGAACGGTTTCAGAGGAGTTGTGTACACAAACTCTGTACCGTATATAGAATTGTATAGAAAAATGTAGAAAAAATGGCTAAGTTAAAAAGGCGATATTTTTGTTAAAAAAACTTTTTTCCGCATAAAAACACCAAGGTGCACATCTTCAATATGTGTAGAAGTCGTGTGTATAGTTTCAGAACGATCGACTGAACAGTTTCGGAGGAGTTGTGTACACAAACTCTGTACCATATATAGAATTGTATATAAAAATGTAGAAAAAATGGCTAAGTTAAAAAGGTGAGATTTTTGTTAAAAAATATTTTTTCCGCATAAAAACACCAAGGTGCACATCTTCAATATGTGTAGAAGACGTGTCTATAGTTTCAGAACGATCGACTGAACGGTTTCGGAGGAGTTGTGTACGTATATAGAATTGTATAGAAAAATGTAGAAAAAATGGCTAAGTTAAAAAGGTGATATTTTTGTTAAAAAATATTTTTTCGACATAAAATCACCAAGGTGCACATCTTCAATATGTGTAGAAGATGTGTGCAGAAAATGTAGAAAAAATGGCTAAGTTAAAAAGGTGATATTTTTGTTAAAAAATATTTTTCGACATAAAAACACCAAGGTGCACATCTTCAATATGTGTAGAAGATGTGTGTATAATTTCAGAACGATCGCTTGAACGGTTTCAGAGGAGTTGTGTACACAAACTCTGTACCGTATATAGAATTGTATAGAAAAATGTAGAAAAAATGGCTAAGTTAAAAAGGTGATATTTTTGTTAAAAATTATTTTTTCGGCATAAAAACACCAAGGTGCACATCTTCAATGTGTGTAGAAGACGTGTGTATAGTTTCAGAACGATCTACTGAACAGTTTCGGAGGAGTTGTGTACACAAACTCTGTACCGTATATAGAATTGTATAGAAAAATGTAGAAAAAAATGGCTAAGTTAAAAAGGTCAGGGTTCAATTTTGAGGGCGAAGTGAGCGACATCGTCGCTTTTTTTTTGTTCACTTCGCTTTTTATTTCCCGTCGGGCGAAGTCGACTTCGCTTTGAAAAAAGCCCGTAATTTTCGGTGATTGCAGTCTCCATATAATCGTCATAAATTGAAACAAAATTGTTTAGAATTTCCCATTTCACACCCCGCTAACCTGAAATCGATATTCCCAGGGTTGTCAAATAGTGCTGCAAATGTTGAGTAATGCCTAATGGCCTTGGGCAGCGTGTTAAACCAGATTATTGTGTACACACACTGTGACACCACAACACAGTTCAGTAGTTTGTTTGATGCAGCACGCATAAACACGGCCTTTGGAATTGACCTGTCAACCTGTCAATCATATCCCAGCCGTTTAGCACTCCTTGTGTTAACCGCAAGCCGATTTTCAAATACTCCACCCACAAGGTGGGAGTTTGTTTTCATTGGATGTTTTTATCGAGTATTTCCATTCGCCGATGACAGCATTTGCTGATTTTTGCAGGTGCCTATTTGCGGGGTTTACACCTAGTATATCACGGAGTGAATTCCCCCAAATGTATTACCAATAATAGAATGATATCATCTTCAATTCCCACAATGCCGTTTTATGACGTTAAGAGAAACCAGTTACACGAAAAGAAAATAAATTTTCGGATTTCCAAAATGGCAGACGATGTGTTTTCCGATTCCGGGAGCGACGCGGAAATGCAAAATAGGCGGATTGTCGGTCAGACTCGGACTTTTCAGGGTTTGAAACGGAAGAATTAATACGCGTAGCACAAGTTGTGGATGAATATCCTATGGTACAATCGACTTGTGACCGGGAATTCCCAAATGATTGGGAAAAAGTAGACACCCGAGCAAGTCGCCCCCACACAGTTTCGGACCTAAAAATGAATTTGTGAGAAATAATAATTTCATTGTTTTATATCATTTTACATATATTAATTGGTTAATATAAATTAATTATAATAGGGGATAATGTCTGTTGACGGTCTTGAGCAATAAAATATACTGTTTTCAACATTTTCATGAATTTATATACTGTAGTGTTAAAATAAAATTATTGTTAAATAATATGCCTGGTCTTATTTGTATTATCTGTATTATCTGGTGCAATTAAATTGTCTTTGCCGATAACCGACAACGACAACATTTAACATACTTTGCAAATTATGGAGAAAAAAACACACTTCTCCCACTTCCCCCTAAATTCCACCACTTCCCCCTAAATTCCCTGGAGGGGGAAGTGACTTCCCCCTAAAATTTGGAGCTAGATTGAACCCTGAAGGTGATATTTTTGTTAAAAATATATTTTCGCCATAAAAACACCAAGGTGCACATCTTCAATATGTGTAGAAGACGTGTGCATAGTTTCAGATCGATCGACTGAAAGGTTTCGGAGGAGTTGTGTACACAAACTCTGTACCGTATATAGAAATGCATAGCAAAAAATGAAGAAAAAATGGCTATTAAAGTTAAAAAGGCGATATTTTTGTGTTAAAAAATTATTTTTTCGGCATAAAAACACCAAGGTGCACATCTTCAATATGTGTAGAAGATGTGTGTATAGTTTCAGAACGATCTACTGAACAGTTTCGGAGGAGTGTTACACAAACTCTGTACCGTATATAGAATTGTATAGAAAACAAAAATGTAGAAAAAAATGGCTAAGTTAAAAAGGTGATATTTTTGTTAAAAATATATTTTCGCCATAAAAACACCAAAGTGCACATCTTCAATATGTGTAGAAGACGTGTGCATAGTTTCAGATCGATCGACTGAAAGGTTTCGGAGGAGTTGTGTACACTAACTCTGTACCGTATATAGAAATGCATAGAAAAATGAAGAAAAAATGGCTATTAAAGTTAAAAAGGCGATATTTTTGTTAAAAAATATTTTTTCGGCATAAAAACACCAAGGTGCACATCTTCAATATGTGTAGAAGACGTGTGTATAGTTTCAGATCGATCGACTGAATGGTTTCAGAGGAGTTGTGTACACGAACTATGCGCTTTTTCTTCAGCCGCCCGCCCGCCCGCCGTGCGGTAAAACATAATACGTACCGTTTTTTAAAAACAGTCGTATAAAAAGTGCAGATCCCGATGAGATGGCTCGTCACGAGCCGGCTCATCCGGATCTACACTGTTTGTCAATACCACTACACGGGTCTGTAGTGTTGAAAGGGTAACAATCACACTCAAAGGATCACTATCGAAAGCCCGGACAACATACCTGGATGTCTGATGGTTGTATATCAACAAGTTGCCCTTTGTTGTGCCGACTGCCAGGTATGGAGTTACTTTCGCCCACAGCATGAACGAAATGGGATCCCTGAAACAATTTGTGGATATGGTAAGCCTTTGGGGTTTTTTATATTATAATTTATACTCAACTTATGAGATTAAATGCAAGGAGAAATTGTAATTATTATCATATTTTTGAATAGCTTTAATTATAATCTTGTTCGACAGCTTTTGGTCACCTCTGAAAAATGGAGAAAGGATATGGATACAACAACGCGAAACATATAAATGTGTAGTTTGCCACATAAACAATGTCCAATAGATAGGGTAAGTATGTGTTATTGATTGAGTGATCGTTATATCAGCATATTGGAAAATAAATTTGTTTTTAAAGACTTCACAAAACAGTGTCTGAATATATAGGGTTAATATAGCGATGCCGAGTTAACAGAATAATGATATATTGGTATACAATTTGTTTTGGGAAGCCGCCAATTTATAGGCCTTTCCAAAACGAGCGGTGATCACATATACAACACAACACAATGTATTCATTAGAAACATGACACTGCGTCAAAATATTTAATATTATGGTACATTGAGATCCATTGAGATCAAGGAACTTACCGAAGGCCGCTGTCAATGGCAGACACCTTGCCTGTGTTGGCGTCAAACATCATGATATTGCCCGTCTTGTCGTTGATGGCCGCCAGTATATCTCCATCCTTGTCCCAACCCAGTCCGGTACAATTCCTGCAGTCACAGACACAGTGGTTACACTGGTTGGTATACTTTATTATTATAAACCTGTTTTGCAATGGATGCAGGGATTCCGCTGGCGATCGCCACTTTCGCAATTGGCGATAAAAATAAACAATTGGCGATAAAAAATTACAATTTTCGAAAAAAAATCGCCACTTTTTTTTTGGAAGTGGCGATTTTTTTATTTTCCCCAGCGGAATCCCTGTGGATGGTTACTAATTTTTTTATTTTATTCAATTTGACTAGCGTCTACAATATAAATGTCTTTCTAACTGTGGCCTAGTATGATCATTTTACAACAAAAATAAAGAAATTTTACATTTTTTCCTTTCTACCAGTAGTACATGTATAGCAAAATGACAAATTTGCCAAACCAAATTATCTCCCCTGTTCATTACAGTATTATGATGTAGCGGTACTTGAATATAAGTTGTGTTTTTGGAAAGTTTGTCAAATAAATTGGTGTGATTAATTGATACATGTATGTGTCAAGTAATACTAACAAGGTGTATGATCACATGGTACTAACAACAACAACAAGTACTGAAATTTTCAGAATCCATCCGATTCAAAGTACGTATTCTTTTATATTGTCCTTATTACTGATTAAACGGATTTTGATGAAATATGGCACTTCAAATGCGTCTTGTTAAGCGGCATTTGGTGGTCTCTGTACTTTGGCCCAAACTTCTGTGCCGAGTCTGTGCCGAACTCCCTGGACGACCAAATGCAGCTCCTGAAGATGCGTTTGCTGCGCCATATTTCATCAAAATCCGTTTCATATTAAAGAAAATATCAAATAATACTTACTTTGGAGTGGGCAAGATTTCAATACTTTCAGCCACTGTTGTTGTTGTTATAACCACGTGATCATGCACCTTGACTAAGCATGAAGCGAAAAACCAGATAAGCTGCGCATTTGCGTAAATTCCCAATTAAAATTGCCAAAAACCCGATTGAAATCAGAAGTAGCGAGTATCAAAAAGCAATAACAAATTTGTGGTACCTTTATCATGCTACAGAAAACAATAACCATGAAAACACATCTTGGTATTTCATTAGAAATCTGAAGCAATTGGGTATTTCAATATTTTAATTGGGTAAAATAAAATTACACTACTGTTTACACATCAACAGACAGCAATTATTGAATAGTTTGCTTCGAAATGAAAACATGTCTTGTCATTTCATTAGAATTGTCCCCTTGGAGACAATTCTAATGAAATACTAAGATGTGTTTTCATGGAAAAATAAGAAAATATGCTATATTTGTGGTCTGTTTATTGTTTTCTGTAGCCTGATAAAGATACCACAAATTTTTCATTGCTTTTTGATACTCACTACTTCTGATTTCAATTGGGTTTTTGGCAATTTTAATTGGGTATTTACGCAAATACGTAGCTTATCTGGAGCTCTGTATGTGATCTTGACATTGGGTCTTGCGGGGGACCAAGGATCATGGATAAGGAATGCAAGTGTGACATATTAAGCAGTTATGTGAAAAGAAACCGAAATTATTTATAAGAAAGTTACCCGAGTGTTAAGGACCACCGGAGGAATGCCTGTGTGACATATGAAGCAGTTATGTGAAAGGAAACAGAAATTACAAGAAATTTATCAAAGCGGGACGTACGGACATACAGAAATTCATTTTGAAACTAACCAATTAATGTCTAGTTTACACATAATCTACTGGTGTGTTCAGCATCCACTGAAGGAACTACGAGACCGACGATACCAAATTTAACAGCATTACCGTACTTCTGTAGGTAGTCTGAACATTCTGTAGAGAAATTTTGGATAAAGATATTTGGAAGCCGTCAAATTTCTGTAAATTCAACATGTGTACAAATGTATGTGTAGCGCTGAATCATGTATACCCAGAGCTCCAGATAAGATGCGTATTTGCGTAAATACTTAATTAAAATTGCCAAAAACCCAATTGAAATCAGAAGTAGCAAGTATCAAAAAGCAATAATTCTAATGAAATGCCAAGACATGTTTTCATTTCGAAGCAAACTATTCAACAATTGCTGTCTGTTGATGTGTACACAGTAGTGATTTTATTTTACCCAATTAAAATATGGAAATACCCAATTGCTTCAGAAATGATGGAGTGAAAATACTCAATTACTAATACCTTATCTGGAGCCCTGTATACCCCTACATACCCCTGCAACTGTATTTCCTGTTTCTGTTCACCATGGCGATCGAAGATTCTCACAATATGGTCATGACTGGAAAGAAAGTGATTGAATGATTGAATTTGGTTTAATAACTGGAGAAATGAGGCATATTGCCTGTGAGACAAAATGAATAAATTTATCCTTAAATTGAAAATTTCTCCCTCAAAGTATACTTTGCTAGTCAGTGAAACATCAGTCATATAACTAACGACTGCATATATTTGATGATTAAAAGTATGCAGAATTATTATACTGAATGTATTACATTATCACAGCCAAAATGGCTGTGATAATGTAATAAATTCAGTATAATAAAAAATAATAAATTTATCCTAAAGTTGAAAATTTCTCCCTCAAAGTATACTTTGCTAGATAAGTATACTTTGCTAGATAAGTATACTTTGCTAGATAAGTATACTTTGCAATGTTGGTGAAATTGGCTACAGGGCCTGCACTGTGGGCCACCATTCAGTCAGTGAAACATCAGTCATGCTCCTAATAAACAGTATATGTGGCGGAGACTTGAGAAATTGGGCTATAAAAGGTTTATTCAACCAAAGTAGACCCAACTGTGATACTTTCTGTAAATGATGTCGAAAGTTGGCAGAATTTTAATAGCAAATGCGGAATTCTATTTTCTAAATTTCGCCACCTTTCGACCTCATTTACGGAAAATATTGTAAATTCTGTAAAGTTTTCACGAAATAACATGGCGTGTCTCATATATGCACCTGAAGCCTGGAGCAAATTAATAAACCATTTTGTAGCATAACTTGCAAATATTTATCAAATACATGTCCAATGGCATAATCGATAGTAGAGGCAAATAAGCCATTTTAATAACAATTCATTTCAAATGATAATCGATCATTGTTACCACACTAACATGGAGTATAGCGACATGGAGTACAGCCATCAGCTGCGAAAATGGACCTTGCGACATATCAATGGTCTAGTAACATAAGGTCGTAACTGCTATGCTTTAGCATAGCAGTTACGACCTTATGTTACTAGACCATCGATATGCGACAAGTTAGCCTCATACAACAAGCCTGCACAAGTGCAGTGTAATCCTGTTCTCTACTCGGCAACCAGCCAGGGTTTAATGTCCCAGCAACAGCTAAAGTCATAACGATTAAGTTGTATCCGAAAGACCAGTAGCATGGAATGTATCTTTTCATGCCTATGTGATACACTGAACCTACAACGTTTTACATTAAAGTCCAATTTCTGTAGTGGGACGGGAATGTGATACAGAGAAAAAAAATATTTTGATGGCAGCTGGGGTCGAAGCCAAACCACCGCTATTCTTACAATTGAAGAGGTCAGTGGAACAAGGGGGCTAAGTTAGCCCCCTTGTTCCACTGACCCCTTCAATTATCATGCCATAAAAAAGTACTCCGGTTCTCAGACACAGGGTTTGCGAAATGTGACGCAGGACGACAGATTTATTTTTGTGTCAGATGCTCGTCTGTGATTTTTTCAAGATGTTAGAACATTATAACATTACTATTTACATCTGTAGGGCAGAGATGATTGAAATTTTTGCATGGTAGTGTTTTTTATTGATCATGTTGTGAATACACAGTATTTTTCCACGAGTCAAATGAACAAATTTGGTTCCAGCTTTTTTTTGAATTTCCGATACTTTCCGAGATTTTTTTTAAGGCGAAGTGAACTTCGCTTTTCTGGACGCACAGAGCGAAGTCCGGTAAAACAAGGCGAGAACTTCACCCCCAAACCTGAACGATAAAATGCTTGACGCCCATGGATTTTTCTGACGCGGCGATATCTGAGAACCAAAGCATATGGCCTAATAAACTCCTACCTGGATGTGGCAATGTAATTGCCAAGAGATGTCTGCCAACTGTACAGCACCCCACCTGGTGGTCCGTGGCTCCGCCCACTCACCGAGAATACTCGCTGAAATTAGTGAGAAGTTAAAATAAATTTCCGGTACAGGAGCTGCTAGACAATTCAAGCCTCAAGACAGCTTTTAAAAGAATAAGCAAATTGATAATTATATCAAATTTATCGTTTACCCTAGTTTCTCGACCAATGAAAGACCGGCATTTCATCTCAATTAATCGCATATTGCGACACTTTCACCAATATGTATTAAATTAATCATTAAATGTTCAGCGCTATATTTAGAACTGATTTTATGCCTTGTTGTCATCAGTTCACGAGACGTAAAGCATATTACCGCCCACATACACGCTCACTTCGTGTCACACAGCCAAGCACATACTATGTATAGCAATTAGAAATCACTGTTAGGGGCGGAGCTTCGAGACTGGGCTTGGTAAGCGATAAGTATGTTATAGTTCACTAACCAATGTTTATATGTAAACACACGTGTCTGCAAATGGCTGCCATCACTGACAGCCGACAAAGGTCGAGACCTCTGACCCTGTGACGTCACAAGCACTTCCGGTGCAGGTGCTCGGTTGGAAAACACTACAAATTGTGTCTGCATTCTGTACTATTGCTTTCAGGGGTCACGATACATATTGTTTCCAACTTAAATGAGTAGACAAACGATTGCCAACTTGGAAAATATAATTTGCTAGATTAAACAAATTAAACAAGATGAAGTTTAAACTTGTTCTATTTTTGGAGTAAGACATTTCAATCCCTTCTGCATGTGGTACTCGTCCACAATGGGAATAATAAAACAAGAGTGCCGAAGGTCACAATATACGCCCATCGAGGCAAGGCCAGTTAACAAGGGGAGATAAGTCACTGACAATTAATAGGGTTCTTGCCGTGATAAACATGTATATTGAATTTGGTCACAATCTGTCAAAATAAATAGGCTTATTCGTCTTGCCATGATAAACATGTATACCAAATTTGTTTACGATTGGTGAAGTAGAACTTGAGTTATTGCGTGGACAAGGATACAGAGTGCGAAAATTAAAAATGGCTGCCAAGGGTAGATAAGTCATCAGAAATTTTTCAAAATCAACAGACTCTTCGTTTTGTCGTGATAAACATGTATATCAAATTTGGTTACGACCGATAAAGTAGAACTTGAGTTATTGCGTGGACAAGGATAGAGTGCGAAAAATAAAAATGGCCGCCAAGGGGAGACAAGTTATCGGAAATTTTTCATAATCAATAGGCTTCTTCGTCTTGCCATGATAAACCTGTATACCGAATTTGACTACGATCGGTGAAGCAGAACTTATTGAGTTATTGCGTGGACAAGGATACAGAGTGCGAAAAATGGCCGCCAAGGGGAGACAAGTAACGGGAAATTTTTGAAAATAAATAGGCTTCTTCGTCTTGCCGTGATAAACATGTATACCAAATTTGGTTACGAGCGGTGAAGTAGAACTTGAGTTATCACGTAGACAAGGATACAGAGTGCGAAAAATAAAAATGGCTGCCAAGGGGAGATAAGTCATCGGAAATTTTTCAAAATCAATAGGCTTCTTGCCGTGATAAACATGTACCGGTATACCGAATTTCGTTAAAGTCCGTTACGTAGAACTCTAGTTATTGAGTGGACAAGCTGTGCCCGCCCGCCCGTACAAGATGAATACATAATACGTCCCGTTTTTTTCAAACGGGCGTATAAAAAGAGACCAGATTGCATTATCTGCTGATAAATGGAAGCATTGGACTGATGTGGATGAACTTAAAAGTGACAATTTAAAAAAAAATATAGGACAAGGTGGTGACTGAATGACAATCCATATTCCTACATTATCAGTGCCTTTCTACTTACAAATATTATGTGACCTCCATTGGTAAACATGTAAACAATATACGGGTTCAAGCGAACTCATTTATGTGTAAATTTTCTATCAAAATCCGGATTTTAATGGAGGGGGTTAATGGGATTAGTGGAAAACACAACATTTAGGTATTAGTCCCGTATAAATCACATTTTTCTAACTTGGCATTTGTGACCTTTCATCTGGCTTCGGTTGAACGCAAAAGTGTAATGGAAGTGACGTAACCCGTAAATCTCGCGATAGAACGAGAAAATAACAAGAGCTGTAGGAGAACAGCATAGCTCGACTACGAGGGTTGTCGATGTACACATAGCTTGACAAAGAAGGTGGCTGCGGCCTGCATAAAAACCTTAACCAAGGGATTATTGATGTACGTCACTAGGAGATAAAGTTTTCCAAGTATGGTTGCTGTAGGCCCAGGAGTATTCCATATACAAGCTTGACTAAAAACCGTAACCAAGGGGAGATAACTAAGTAATCCAAGGATAAAAGTAGGTCAAGGTCAAATATAGGTCAGGGATTATTGATGTACATCATTAGGAGATGAAGTTGTCCAAGTATGGTTGATGTAGGCCCAGAAGTATTCCATATACAAGCTTGACTATAAATATTAACCAAGTAATTGAAGGTTAAATGTAGGTGAAGGTAAAATAAAGGTCAGGGGTTATTGATGTACATCCCTATGAGAAAAAGTTATCCAAGTATGGTGTCTGTATGCACAATAGTATTCCATCTACAAGCTTGACTAAAAACCTTAACCAAGGTTGAGTAATTAGATGGCCGCGGCCTGCATGTCGCGCCTTGTGGCGAGGCATGGACACTAAAAAAAAGATATAGTATAACGAAAAACTTTAACCAAAAAAACTTAAGCAAAAACTTTAACCGGACACACGTACGTACGTACATACGTACGTACGACAAAGTGCCGACTATATCGCGCTTTCCGCAAGCGGGCGCGAAAAAGACTTTAACCAAAAACTTCAAAGTAATTTGACCTTGACATTGGGCACAGGGGCCGCACGGGAGGGGGGTAGAATGAAAATATAGATGATGATAAACACCCATGTGAAGTTTCAAGGTAATGGGCAAAGCAGTTGCAGAGATATAGTATAACGAAAAACTTTAACCAAAAAACTTAACCAAAAACTTTTAACCAAAAAACTAAACCAAAAACTTCAAAGTAATTTGACCTTGACATTGGGCAAAGGGGCCGCACGGGAGGGGGGTAGAATGAAAATATAGATGATGATAAACACCCATGTGAAGTTTTCAAGGTAATGGGCAAAGCAGTTGCAGAGATATAGTATAACGAAAAACTTTAACCAAAAAACTGAACCAAAAACTTTAACCAAAAAACTTAACCAAAAAACTTAACCAAAAACTTCAAAGTAATTTGACCTTGACATTGGGCACAGGGGCCGCATGGGAGGGGGGTAGAATGAAAATATAGATGATGATAAACACCCATGTGAAGTTTGAAGGTAATGGGCAAAGCAGTTGCAGAGATATAGTATAACAAAAAACTTTAACCAAAAACTTAACCAAAAACTTTAACCAAAAAACTTAACCAAAAAACTTAACCAAAAACTTTAACCAAAGAACTTAAGCAAAAACTTGAAAGTAATTTGACCTTGACATTGGGCACAGGGGCCGCACGGGAGGGGGGTAGAATGAAAATATAGATGATGATAAACACCCATATGAAGTTTCAAGGTAATGGGCAAAGCAGTTGCAGAGATATAGTATAAGGAAAAACTTTAACCAAAAAACTTAACCAAAAAACTTAACCAAAAACTTTAACCAAAAAAACTTAACCAAAAACTTCAAAGTAATTTGACCTTGACATTGGGCACAGGGGCCGCACGGGAGGGGGGTAGAATGAAAATATAGACGATGATAAATACCCATGTGAAGTTTCAAGGTAATGGGCAAAGCAGTTGCAGAGATATAGTATAACGAAAAACTTTAACCAAAAACTTAACCAAAAAACTTAACCAAAAAGTTTAACCGGACACACGTACGTACGTACATACGAACATACGTACATACGTACGTACGCCAAAGTGCCGACTATATCGCGCTTTCCGCAAGCGGGCGCGACAAAAACTTAACCCCGGGGAAATTAAGTAAGTAATTTCAGGTTAAATGTAGGTCAAGGTCAAATATAGGTCAGGGGTTGTTGATGTACATCACTAGGAGATGAAGTTGTCCAAGTATGGTTGGTGTAGGGCCATGAGTATTCCATCTACAAGCTTGACTAAAAACTTAACCAAAGAGAATTAAGTAAGTAATTCAAGAGGAAATGTAGGTCAAGGTCAAATATAGATCAGGGGTTATTGATGTACATCACTATGACAAAAGGTTGTCCAAGTATGGTGTCTGTATGCACAATAGTATTCCATGTACAAGCTTGAGTAAAAAGCTTAACCAAAGTCGAGCAAAAACCGTAACCAAGGGGAATTAACTAAGTAATTCAAGGTTAAATGTAGGTCAAGGTCAAATATAGGTCAGGGGTTGTTGATGTACATCACTAGGAGATGAAGTTGTCCAAGTATGGTTGGTGTAGGGCCAGGAGTATTCCATATACAAGCTCGACTAAAAACCTTACCCAAGGGGAAATAACTAAGTAATTCAAGGTTAAAAGTAGGTCAAGGTCAAATATAGGTCAGGGATTATTGATGTACATCACTAGGAGATGAAGTTGTCCAAGTATGGTTGGTGTAGGGCCATGAGTATTCCATCTACAAGCTTGACTAAGAACCTTAACCAAAGAGAATTAATTAAGTAATTGAAGAGGAAATGTAGGTCAAGGTCATATATAGATCAGGGGTTATTGATGTACATCACTATGACAAAAGGTTGTCCAAGTATGGTGTCTGTATGCACAATAGTATTCCATGTACAAGCTTGAGTAAAAGCTTAACCAAGGTCGAGTAAAAACCTTAACCAAGGGGAATTAAGTAAGTAATTCAAGGTTAAATGTAGGTCAAGGTCAAATATAGGTCAGGGGTTGTTGATGTACATCGCTAGGAGATGAAGTTGTCCAAGTATGGTTGGTGTAGGGCCAGGAGTATTCCATCTACAAGCTTGACTAAAAACGTTAAACAAGGGGAATTAAGTAAGTAATTCAAGAGGAAATGTAGGTCAAGGTCAAAATATAGATCAGGGGTTGTTGATGTACATCACTAGGAGATGAAGTTGTCCAAGTATGGTGGGTGTAGGGGCCAGTAGTATTCCATATAGAAGGTTGACTAAAAACCTTAACCAAAATGAATTAAGTAAGTAATTGAAGAGGAAATGTAGGTGAAGGTCAAATATAGATCAGGGGTTATTGATGTACATACCTATGAGAAAAGGTTGTCGAAGTATGGTGTCTGGATGCACAATAGTACTCAATGTACAAGCTTGAAAAAAAACCTTAACCAAGGTTGACTAAAAACCTTAACCAAGGGGAATTAAGTAAGTAATTCAAGAGGAAATGTAGGTCAAGGTCAAATATAGATGAGGGGTTGTTGATGTGCATCACTTGGAGATGAAGTTGTGCAAGTATAGTGGGTGTAGGGCCAGTAGTATTGCATATACAAGCTTGACTAAAAACCTTAACCAAGGTTGAGTAAAAAAAAACTTAACCAAGGGGAATTAAGCAAGTAATTCAAGAGGAAATGTAGGTCAAGGTCAAATATAGATCAGGGGTTATTGATGTACATCACTAGGAGATGAAGTTGTCCAAGTATGGTGGGTGTAGGGCCAGTAGTATTCCATATACAAGCTTGACTAAAAACCTTAACCAAGGCGTGACGTGACGGTGACGTCGACGCCGGGGTGACAACATAAGCTCTACTTATTCTTCGAATAGTCGAGCTAAAAATGGTCTCGAATGTTTGCGGCTTTCGAAGTTAAGAGGGCCGTGGGATACATAATGTCAGAGGAATCCAATTGTTGTGCTTCATCTGCAGCTTTCTTTGCCCACTTAGCCGCCAGCTCATTGCCATGATGTCCTTGTGGCCAGGACACCAGTGAGTCTTGATGATCATAGCTTTCTTATGCAGGACCGCCACCAGTTCTCTGATTTTCAGAACAAGTTCAACATTGGAGGTAGGGACAGTAGGTATAAATGAAGCTTGTATCGCCGCCTGACAGGCAGTGACGATGTATATTACTTTGTTCTTGATATTGGCATTATCCACAGTGTACTCAAGAGCAAGCTGAATTCCCACAAGTTTGCCCGCAAAATTGTTGCTTCTGGAACGATGGGATCTTTTTATGCAAACTGGGAAACTGGGGTGGCACGATTTACCCAAATCTTCATATAATTACTATATGTGTTAATAAATAAAGCTATACACATCATAATAACGATGTTTGTACTTTACTTACATAATGTATATCATTAATTTGCTCATACCAGGGCCCATGTTAATGTTTTGATGCAAAATGGAAATATTTGTATATGAAATAAAGGGAGAGTATCGCGATAAACTTATAAGGCGGTAGGACTAAAATAAGAAAATGGCCCTTTTCTAAGAAAAGGATTTCGTGCCTAAGAAAAGGGCCTATAAAAACCACATTAACGGTTAAAATGAGTGTAAAACAATGTTTATATATGTGTAACGATATATTGTATTGAGGTACCCATAAAATAAAACCCATATCATGAAGAGTAAAGATGTTGTGCCATTTGAAGCAATCTCTACTAAAACAGTGTATTGAAATATTTAAAATGACGGACAGAAAAGGACTTTGTGCCTAAGAAAAGGGCCTATAAAAACCACACTAACGGTTCAAATGAGTGTAAAACAATGTTTATATATGTGTAACGATATATTTTATTGAGGTACCCATAAAATAAAACCCATATCATGAAGAATAAAGATGTTGTGCCATTTGAAGCAATCTCTACTAAAACAGTGTATTGAAATATTTAAAATGACGGACAGAAAAGGACTTGGTGCCTAAGAAAAGGGCCTATAACAACAACATTAAAGCTTCAAATTATTGTAAAACGATGTTTATGTATGTATAATGTTATTATATATGTGTACCCATAAAATAAAACACATAACTTTAATGTGGTTTCTGCTATAAGAAATAGACAGAAAAGTACGTACATAAAAGGACTAGTGTGTTAAGAAAAGGGCTTATATACGGGCCTCATCGTATATTTATAAAATATTTTTTTACAAAATTTACAATATTTGATAGTTTGAAATGAGTATTTAAGATTAACTATATGATCAGGATCTACACTTGTCAGAAATAGTTGTCAGAAATAGAAGTTGGTAATGTTACCATTGGCAAATGTTTCATATGCACATGCAGAAATGGGGTTTTAACATTTGCAAACATTGTACAACCATCATGGCCCGGTCCGAGGTTATAAAACTTTAAGTTGAGCACGGAAAAAGTTGTATAACACCGGGCCCTGGGTGACATGGAAACATGAAAGAAATGCTAATATATAATAAAATAAATAAAAATGTTGATGTCATGTTTTCTTTTTTTTTCATGATAGTAACAGTACTCAGGTTTGGTTCCAATAAAAGTGTCCAGTATATTTTGATTGATTATTGGTGTTTAACAGTCTATCAACAGCTAATAACACCTAATATTACTTAAGGCCGCGCCAACGGTGCATTATATAGCAATATCTTATAGCAATACATTGTTTTCCAAATTATTATTGGTGTTCAACAGCCTATTTAAGGCCGGGCTTTTATGTAAGTTTTTCAGTCCATTTCTTATAGCACTACATTGGTTTCCAAATGAATATTGGTGTTTAACAGCCTATCAACAGCTAAGGTTATTTAAGGCCGGGCCAGCGGGTTGGAATAGACCTCTACACAGAGTTTATATAGGCCCTTTTCTTAAGACAGACTTCCTTTTCTGTCTGAAATATAAATTTCAGAGTACATGTGGAATCGGAATTGGAATGTAATTCCGCACGTACCCTGGATTTGTATTGGTACATCAACATAATATCATTACACATATAAACAATCGTTTTACACTCATTTTAACCTTTAGAGTGGTTTTTATAGGCCCTTTTCTTAGACACGAAGTCCTGTTCTGTCCGCCATTTTAAATATTTCAATACACTGTTCGAGTCGAGATTACTTCAAATGGCACAACATCTTTATTCTACAAGATGGTTTTATTTTATGGGTACCTCAATACAATATCGTTATACATATATAAACATTGTTTTACACTCATTTGAACCGTTAATGTGGTTTTTATAGGCCCTTTTCTTAGACACGAAGTCCTTTTCTGTCCTCCATTTTATATAGTTGAATACACGTTTTGAGTCGAGATTACTTCAAATGGCACAACATCTTTATTCTTCATGATATGGGTTTTATTTTATGGGTACCTCAATAAAATATATCGTTACACATATATAAACATTGTTTTACACTCATTTGAACCGTTAGTGTGGTTTTTATAGGCCCTTTTCTTAGACACGAGGTCCTTTTCTGTCCGCCATTTTATATAGTTCAATACACGTTTTGAGTCGAGATTACTTCAAATGGCACAACATCTTTATTCTTCATGATATGGGTTTTATTTTATGGGTACCTCAATAAAATATTGTTATACATATATAAACATTGTTTTACACTCATTTGAACCATTAATGTGGTTTTTATAGGCCCTTTTCTTAGACACGAAGTCCTTTTCTGTCCTTTTCTTAGAAAAGGGCCCTTTTCTTATTTTAGTCATACCCCTTATAAGGAAGATACCGTAATCCACTTTATAATGGCTAAACATACTAAATGGGAATGATGATTTTTAATTGAAATACAAGTAAAAAACTGTAGAACCTCTCTAATGTTGACATACAAGGAGACAGTGTGAAGGTGTCGACCGTATACTAGCCGTATTCGCCCGCCAGGACGTGTAGCCATCTTGTACATAATCACTTGTTGAGGCTATACCTCTAGGGAAATTGCAATCACAGTCTGATCAGGGTCTACACTGTTTTCCATCTTGTACATAATCACTGTATACCGTATACACAGACCTAAAATGTATTCTAGGTCTGTGTCGTATACAAGCAAGCCGCGTGTCGCCCACCAGGACATGTAGCCATCTTATAACAATCACTTGTTGAGGCTATACCTTCTACGGGAAATTTGCAATCAGTCTGATCAGGGTCTACCCGGTTCCCAATTTTGTGCATAACCACTTGTTGAGGCTATACCTGTACTAAGAGAAAATATGCATTCACAATCTCGGCAGCACGATTTACCCAAATCTACCCAAATCTTACCAAATCTTCATTATTAACAACTTTTATTATTATTATATACTATTTCTACCATATATCGTTAGTTTGTATGTCATATGATATGAAGTTTTTAGAAGAAAAAACGAAGAAGAAAGCACTATTTCCGCGGTAAAGCGACCGATATAGTATATTAGAAAGGGAGACTACCGTGATCGTGCATCATTAATTATGTGTCAGTTGTCTAACTTTCAATGTATCATCGCTTATAAACTGTGACTGAAGAAATGGAGTTTATGTGCTTTGTGACCAGTGTAGATGAGGCTTGGCTCGCAAATAGTATCTTTATATCAGTGCGGATCCAGGCCGTGCATCGAGCGCACAGTTTTTTAATTTCGATCAAATAGTAGTTTGCTATTTGATCACAAATTTTAATTTATACTACTAAATACCAAATACGGATTAATATTGTTTAGTAATAATTTTAGATATAATCCGAAAGAACATGAAGAATTAAGCTAAAATAATACAGGAATAACATAACATTGTATCAAATAAAATATATTTTTCCCTTTCTTAGAGACAATCACAATAGTAATATTATAATATATGTTAATATTATTAAATAATAATTGTTGAATGTTGCTATTTCCGTTTAATCACGGTATACACCGTTTTTATCCGGTCTACACTGTTCGCGTTATAAATAATTGTTGAATGTTGCTATTTCCTTTATCCGGTCTACACTGTTCGCCGTTATAAATAATTGTTGAATGTTGCTATTTCCGGTTTATTCACCGTTTTATACCAAATATTGTTACAACCGTTTGATCCGGTCTACACTGTTCGCTTCCGTTATAAATAATTGTTGAATGTTGCTATTCCTCCGGTTTAATCACGGTTAGACCTTTTTATCCGGTATCCTACTACACTGTTCGCGTTATAAATAATTGTTGAATGTTGCTATTTCCTTTAATCGGTCTACACTGTTCGCCGTTATTAAATAAATTGTTGAATGTTGCTATTTCGGTTTAATCAACGGTAACCGTTTTATATTCCGTTATCCAAGGTCTACACTGTTCGCCGTTATAAATAATTGTTGAATTGTTTCTTTAATTTCCGGTTTATCACCTGGAGCGCGTAATTGAAGCATTTCCGGTTTTATATTTCGATCTACACTGTTCGAATTGCCGTCCAGATGAAAGTTGTATTTGGAATCGGTTGAATGGTCTCGTTGCCGTTAATTGGCCGTTGGCTATAATCACGCAGGATATCAACGTTCGCCGTAAATATGCCGAGTTGTCTTTATCACACTGTTCGCAAGAGTATGTTTAATCATCACTTGGTAATGTTGCCTATTTCCTAATTAATGTTCTACACTGTTCGCGTTATAAATTAATTGTTGAATGTTGCTATTTCGGTATTTCACGGTTTAATACACGGTATAACCGTATCCGGCTACACTGTTCGCCGTTATAAATAATTGTTGAATGTTGCTATTTCCGGTTTAATCACGGTATACACCGTTTTATCCGGTCTACACTGTTCGAGTTATAAATAATTGTTGAATTGTTGGCTATCCGTTTTATCCGGTCTACACTGTTCCGTTAAAATAATTGTTGAAGTTGCTATTTCCGGTTTATCACGGTATCACCTTTTCTCGGTCTACACTGTTCGCCGTTATAAATAATTGTTTGAATGTTGCTATTTCCTCCGGTCTACACTGTTCGCCGTTATAAATAATTGTTAAGTTGTACCGGTTTATAGTATACACCGTATCCGGTCTACACTTGTTCGCCGTTATAAATAATTGTTGAATGAATTGCTTTTAATACGGTTTATCACCGTTTTAATCGGTATACACGTATTGTCGGTTCTTTCTACACTGTCGCAGTTATAAATAATTGTTGAATGTTGCTATTTCCGGTTTAATCACGGTACACGTTTTATCCGGTCTTCACTGTTCGCGTTATAAAATAATTGTTGAATGTTGCTATTTCCGGTTTAATTACGGTATCACCGTTTTATGGTCTACACTGTTCGCCAGTTAATTGTTGAATCCGGTGGCTATTTCTTTTATCCGGTCTTACACTGTTCGCGTTATAAATAATTGTTGATTTGCTATCCGTTTATATTGCTATTCCGGTTCTACACTGTTCGCGTTATAAATATTGTTGAATGTTGCTATTTCCGGTTTATCCATGGTATTTTACCGTTTTATCGGTCTACACTGATTTAGAATTAGAATACAAATGCTCCCCGAACATTGTTCTGTTATTTATCACAATTTATCCAAGTATAATTATGTTGCGTACATGTGCCTTGAGAAATGGGGTTTATGGGTTTTGCTACCACTGTTTATCTCCGTTATATACAGTGGTCTCAATACCCATAATTCACATTGATTGATTGATTGATATGGGTTTTATTGATTGATACAAACAATTGAGTAATTGACGGATTGATTGATTGATATGGGTTTTATGTCAGTTCAATATTATGGTCGTACATAGACAAAAATGGAAACATACAATTGAGTAATTGACTTGATTGATTGATTGAAACAAACAATTGAGTAATTGATGACTGATTGATATGGGTTTTATGTCAGTTGAATATTAATGTCGTACATATGGGACATACAAATGGGACAAACACTGAACTTGAACATGATCATGTCATGTTTAATATTGGAATGACATGTATGGAGTCCTCGGAACAACAGAATAATGACATCTGGCAGGAACATCACTAGAACTTCCACCACCAGCATTGTTCTGGAATAATTATTATCCAGCATTACTGGTAAGTAAAACATGCATGTGGCTATGACTGGAGAAATGGGGCTTATGAGGTTTTGCGACCAGCGTGGCTCCAGAATCAGCCTGTACATCCTCACAGTCCGATCAGGATCTGCATTGTTCGCCATTCCACCAATGAAACGCCCTTCATGATTCTAACAAGCAATATAATTTATAATCTGGCTACAGGAGTGTGCTATTTCATCTGTCTACAATGGTCACGAATCCCATAAACTCCATTTCTGCCGTCACAGCTTCAAATATGCATGTTAAATAACGAATAATGCAGTGTTTTCCCTGATACAAAATTCGATGAAATTCTGTACACACATATTATTATAAAAACACACACTGTCGCCAAGGATGTCAACATTAGAGAGGTTCTGCTTAATTTGTATTTAATAATGTTATTTAAATAGAAAATAATCCTTCCCATTTAGCCATTTTAAAGTGGATTATCTTTCTTGGATTCTTAGTAATAGGAAATTACAGTAATCTCCCTTTGTTTCGAAATATTTCAATTTTGCACCAAATCATTAAAATGGGCCATGGTACGAGCAAATTAATGACAGATATTATGTATGTACACTACAAACATCGTTATTATGATGTATATAGCTGTATTTATTAACACATATAGTAATTACATGAAGATTTGGGTAAGATTTGGGTAGATTTGGGTAGATTTGGGTAAATCGTGCCACCCCACAATCTAATCAGGATCTACACAGTTTCCCATATTGTACATAATCGACTATATATAACGAGCTACCCCACTAAAATACACTGTGTTCCTGGTCAATACAATATAATATTGGGCTTTGTCTACATAGAGGTGTGAAAAACATTCAAGCTATTTGACAAGATATACAAACCATACACACATTTAAAAATATATAATTATATTGCATGCATATTAAGGTTCATTTTCATCAATGTTGTTAATACAAGATCGTTTATTATTAATTGTTATTGTAGATGAATATTAAAAATATATATTACTATATCACTATGGAGGTGACCTGTTAGGCAGTTGGACTAGTATATGTGCCATAAGTATGAAATCATGATCGATGGTAACTTAAAGTTAGACAACTGAGACATAATTAATGAGTCTCGATCATGGTAGTCTCCCTTTATAATAATGCTACATGTATATTAATCGCTTTCCCGCGGAAATATGTGCTTTATTCTTCCTTTTATCGGTAAAAATGTGCTTATTGTATAATATACTAATTATATATTGCAGAAAACGTATATAATATAATCATAAATGTTATTTTTAATGAAGATTTGGGTAAATCGTGCTGCCGGGGAAACTGCATCCAGGTAGATGACAGCACTACCACCTGTCACTTTGCACAATTTATTCAAGTTCATGGAATATTCAAATGTATTGTTAGCCTTTCCATAATGCATTACATTACATTGTGCAACATTGAATTTCAATTCCCATGTCGTGGCCCAACTACTGATAGTATTTAAATCGACTTTTAGACTGTTACAATTGTCTGTAGTTTCATAAACTTTAGCGTCATCGGCAAAAATCATTGATCTTTTCAGTTTCCCATGAAGTGAATTTGTGTTCTATCTTGTAATAAACTTTTGGTATGAACGTGTGTAACTGACTGCCCCTTTCAGATATGTTCCATTGACTCTGGTATTTAATGATGCATGGCTTTCTTGCAGCTACTTTCACTTCGGTGTTGTTCTAATAAATTTTACGTTACCCCACCCACTACATTCAAGCTGGAGAGTGCCCGCAAAACACAGTTCTAACCAAAGGCAGACACGATTTTCTTAACAGTTACTAGTACTATACCTTCATAATGTGCTAAAGTGTAGTAATTGGACAATAAAAGCTGCAAAATGCTAGAAATCAACTGATGTTCATATGTTGTTGAACTTAGAAACCAGCTTTCCGGTGGAATGTTTGCGCATGCGCATTTGTATGGTATGACTAAAGTGCGCATTGGATATTTTTGTCGCATTGCGCATTGGAGATTTCGGAGCGCATTTGAGTAAATATGTTATATATCTTCTAAGGGGGCAGTGACCAGTTAATTTAAAATTATCCATTTCACGCCCTCGGACAGTATGTATGTAATGCAATAATCCAAAATCAGTGGGCAGACAGCAATATGCGTTTGACATTTGTGACCTAGACACACTAGAATCTTTTACATAAACACAAATATGCTGCTCTATTAGTGCTCCTTACCTATGCAGGAATGTGAAATATCTTGGTGCAGCCTCTTTAAAATCATTCAATTCTGAGGTAAAATATTCACTTTAAAACCATGCCGTGCCACGCTACTTGCGGAACTACAGATTGAATGTTGTATGTGTTCTCAATCATCATCCAGAGGCAAATGTACTATCATGGTGCAAACCAGTTCCCATCCATGAGTTTTCTCTGAAATAAATTCTTGTTTGAAACTCCCAGAAAAATCTGTTGTTTTGATCAGTTTTTGTCACAACATACCCTCAATTCGTATTTGCCCATTTCTGATCAATGGGAACAGGTCAGATGGCCCTGGAATGAGCATTCATCAATTAATACGATGTATTGGAGATTTCAGGGCGAAATGGAGTTTTATATGTTATATATTTTCGAAATTCATGGTTTTCTATATCCACTATGTCTATTCAGTTGTCCCTACGCCTCTACGACGGCGCTACATCCCCCCTACGTTACAGAAGACTTAAGTAAGCGAATGCTACGTTCATGGCAAGTTCTAGGCACTACCATGAAGTTTGTATCTCTCCAACATGACGTCCAAACACCGACAGACCTACGTTCTTATCATGTCTATGCAAAATAGGGGACAGGGAAATTTCAACCCCGGAATTAATTCTAATGAATTACCCAGTGTAGGTTCACCAGAAAACGTACATTATTGCATTTTCAAAATGAAACCAGCATAGCTAGGCTGCTTTTGATATTTCGCTCCATAAGGTACATTTTCCCATGAATTACCCAGTGATTGTTCGTAAGAAAACGTACCTTATTGAATTTTCAAATTGAAACCAGCATAGCTAGGCTGGTTTTAAGATTTTTTCCATAAGGTACCTTTTCCCAAGAATTAGCCAGTGTCGGTTCATGAGAGAAAACGTACCTTATTGAATTTTCAAATTGAAACCAGCAAAGCTAGGCTGGTTTTGAGATGTTTTCCATAAGGTACCTTTTCCCATGAATTACCCAGTGTCGGTTCATGAGAAAATGTACCTTATGGAATTTTCAAATTGAAACCAGCATAGCTAGGCTGGTTTTGAGATTTTTTCCATAAGGTACCTTTTCCCATGAATTACACAGCGTTGGTTCATGAGAAAACCTACCTGATGAACTTTTCAAATTGAAACCAGCATAGCTGGTTTTCAGATTATTTCCATAAGGTACATTTTCTCATGAATTACCCAGGGTCGGTTCATGAGAAAACGTACCTTATGGAATTTTCAAATTGAAACCAGCATAGCTAGGCTGGTTTTGAGATTTTTTCCATAAGGTACCTTTTCCCATGAATTACACAGCGTTGGTTCATGAGAAAACCTACCTGATGAACTTTTCAAATTGAAACCAGCATAGCTAGGCTGGTTTTCAGATTATTTCCATAAGGTACATTTTCTCATGAATTACCCAGGGTCGGTTCATGAGAAAACGTACCTTATGGAATTTTCAAATTGAAACCAGCATAGCTAGGCTGATTTTGAGATTTTTTCCATAAGCTACCTTTTCCCATGAATTACCCAGTGTCGGTTTATGAGAAAACGTACCCTTATGGAATTTTCAAATTGAAACCAGCATAGCTAGGCTGGTTTGAGATTTTTTCCATAAGGTACGTTTTCCCATGAATTACCCAGTGTCGGTTCATGAGAAAACGTACCTTATGGAATTTTCAAATTAAAACCAGCATAGCTAGGCTGATTTTGAGATTTTTTCCATAAGCTACCTTTTCCCATGAATTACCCAGTGTCGGTTCCTGAGAAAACGTACCTTATGAAATTTTCAAATTGAAACCAGCATAGCTAGGCTTTTTATTTTTTAGGTTTTTTCCATAAGGTACCTTTTCCCATGAATTACCCAGCGTCGGTTCATGAGAAAATGTACTTTATGGAATTTTCAAATTGAAACCAGCATAGCTAGGCTTTTTTTAAGATATATTTTCCATAAGGTACCTTTTCCCCAGTGTCGGTTCATGAGAAAACGTACCTTATGAAATTTTCAAATTGAAACCAGCATAGCTAGGCTGGTTTTAAGATTTTTTCCATAAGGTACCTTTTCGCACGAATTACCCAGCGTCGGTTTATGCAAAAACGTACCTTATGGAATTTTCAAATTGAAACCAACATAGCTGGGCTGGTCGAGATTTTTTCCATAAGGTACCTTTTACCATGAATTACCCAGCGTCGGTTTATGAGAAAACGCACCTTATGTAATTTTCATATTGAAACCAGCATAGCTAGGCTGGTTTTGAGATTTCTTCGAAAAGGTATACATTTTCAAATCTAAACGTAGAAATTTGTTTTAGATAAGGTACCTTTTTCCAGATTGGTTGAGCCCGAGTAGATCTCAATACTTAACAAATCCAACTGATTTTGAGCATAATACGTACATGTTCAGGATGTTTTAAAGCGTCATACTCATCGAGTTATGGGTATAAAGGAAGTCAACAAAAATCACAAGTACAGTAGTCATCCTAAATCCATGATTATAAAGCTTTCTAAGCATATACTCAAATCACACCAAAATCTGACAGTTTGGTCGAGCCTGATTCAGGCTCAACCAATCAAACTGTTAGATGTTGCGTTCGAAATGTAGAGTATCAGCTGAAAAATGTTATAATCACTGGCCTGTACCAAAAATGGAGCTACAGTGTTTATTGTAAAGATATGCGTACAACAAAATGATCAAACAGAAACACAGACTTGACATTCGTAGCAATGAATCAACCAAACTAGTGTAAATTTTTAATTTCGTCACCGAACATTGAAACACCTGGTTCTTATGCATTTTCACACGAATGGGTTATAACTATAGAAAAGTCTTATAAATATTACCCAACTTGGCAAATCAAGAGTAACTTCCCTTAGACTTCCGGGGCATCATCAACATCATAATTGGCAGTTTGTAGATTTGATATCATGTTACTTAAGACTTATTTTTTTTAGACAGTGATTATATCAAGGAGAAACTAATTAACGTAAAGACAAAACCACACATTCCGCCAATTATATTAAAAGGTCAAGGATACCCCAGAAGTTGTTCTAACGCAAGTAAACGGTGATGTTCCAGGGTTGGTAAATAAACTATATGTAAGACTAGTGTATTTTGTAGACTACAATAACGCTACTGCAGGGACCAAATGCCAAACAGCATAGGTCCTGATCATACAGACAATGGACATGCTGATCTGGGACTACGTTAATAGCAAGTTCATTTTGTCAGCCGATGGGGCCAATATGGCCTCCATCCGCCCCTTACAGCCATCCATGCTCCACCTTTGAAAAAAACGGACCCACGGCCGACAAAATCGAACATGCGACAAATGTAAACAGGACCTACACTGTTCACCATAATATTACTGAAGTAACTTTACTGTTGGCTAACAAACACTAACGATGTCCGACAAAACCTGACTTATTGCATTTCCAATCATTGATGGCCAAGATAATTATGCACATCCATGCAGTGCGATCAGAGTCTTGTACTGTTCTAACGTCATTGAAATATAGAGAGAATTATTATCAGGTAACCCAAATTTAATGGCTGCCAGGCAAGGTAACTTTTATGTCACCTTGCATGACAGCCATTTTGTGTGTTTGTTTGTTGGGGTTTAACGGCCTATCAACAGCTAAGGTCATTTTGAAGCACCAAGTATGTGACCTTGACCCTGGGCTTGGCGCAGGAGAAACGTGGATTTGGCACAGGGCGTTAGAGGACCATTAGAGCAATGCGTATATGAAGAATGAAGCTGATCCGTGAAAGAAAACAGAAATTATAAGATATTTACCTGAGCGTTAAAGTTTTTGAAGCACTAAGTATGTGACTTTGACCCTGGGCTTGGCAGGGGAAGGACGAACGTGGATTTTTCACAGGACAGTAGAGGACCATTAGAGCAATGCGTATATGAAATATGAAGCTGATCGGTGAAAGCAAACAGGAATTATAAGATATTTACCCGAGCGTTAAAGTTTTTGAAGCACCAAGTATGTGACCTTGACACTGGGCTCGGCGGGGGCAGGACGAACGTGGGTTTGGCACAGGCCGGTAGAGGACCATTACAGCAATGCATATATGAAGTATGAAGATGATCCGTGAAAGACAACAGAAATTATAAGATATTTACCAGAGCGTTAAAGTTTTTGAAGCACCAAGTATCTGACCTTGACCCTGGGCTCGGCGGGGCAGGACGAACGTGGATTTGGCACAGGGCGGTAGAGGACCATTAGAGCAATGCGTATATGAAGTATGAAGCTGATCCGTGAAAGAAAACAGAAATTATAAGATATTTACCCGAGCGTTAAAGTTTTTGAAGCACTAAGTATGTGACCTTGACCCTGGGCTTGGCGGGGGCAGGACGAACGTGGACAGGGCGGTAGAGGACCATTAGAGCAATGTGTATATGAAATATGAAGCAGATCGGTCGAAGGATGAAGAAATTCTGAGACATTTACCTGAGCGTTAAAGTTTTGTGACGGACTGACGGACGGACGGGACAGACAGACGGGACAGACGGATGGGACGGACAGACGGGACGGACGGACAAGGGTAACACTAAATGCCCCCTCCACTATCGTGGTGGGGCATAAAAAGAGCCAAAGATAAAAATGTACCAGAAGGCCAAACCAGGCAAATCGTGATTCCTATAAGGATCGAGGAACCCATACTCATTCGCACCACCACCCACTACCTGGATATGACCTTGACAAGAAAATAGCTGAGGTTCATATTTTTACAATTTTCACATAAAAGGCACATATTTTAGCATTTTCATATCCAGGAAAAATATTATAGCATTTTCATATCCAGGCAATAAGTTTTTAACATTTTAATATCTAGGCACAAAACTTTCCATTTTTTTATAAATTTCTTTCAGACAAGGAACATTTTAAATCATGCACAAGAATTTAAGTTTCAACAATATATTTGCATGAATCTGTATTTAATGTTTGATTGCAATTTAAAGCATGACTACCAACCAGTGTTGATGGATGCGTGATGTACAACATGATACCCAATTGTCTAGCATGCTAATGGTGGGAACATACATAATTAAACATTAAATTAATTGACAGCGGATTTGCATTTGATAATTCCACAGTGGTTTTATTATTCAAATATCCAAGAAGCATTTTTCTTTGTGACAAATAAAACAGTGACAATTAATTGCTACGTAAGGTTTGTCATGGCAGTATGTACATAGCATGCATTCACAACACGGTGGGAAGTGATCTTCTGGAAACGACATGAGGGGCTTTACAAGGAGAATGAAGAATGGTTTGGTGTGAGTGAATTCATGACACCTGCAGTGGAAGTGTGAGACACCAAGTAATGCTATCTTGTGTTCTCCAACGGGTTTAAATTTTGCATCAGTACATGTGCCAGAAGCAGAAGCCATCTAATTTCTTTACATTTCCTTACATGCAGACCCCCACCCAAAATATAAGAGAATGTTAGGTTAGTTGAGTAAATAGTTACAAAGTAAAAAGAAAGGCGATGTAAAGGAATAATACAGCCATGCCAGTGTTTGTCATACCGGTCTGGCAAACACTGTAGACACTTGTCAGACTATTCTAGACATGTACTGGTGAATTGCGTGCGTACATTGTTCTAGAATTAATTTCTGCAGTAACAGACAAAATATTGCATTTTAAAACATTAATTCTTAATAATGAAATCTAATCATTGAAATACACAAGGTAGCGACTCTGTATGTTTCCTACTTTCACTGCCTGTGCCTAGAATTCACTCCCATCAAACCATGCTCCAGTCTCTTTGTAACGACCCTCATGTCGGTTACAGACAACCATTTCTCCCCGCGTTCTGATTGTATGTTATATAGATAGTGGGATGGAAACATTAGGGAATAATTGATGTTTTATCGTTCAAAAGAAAACCGTTTCTTGAATATTTGAATGATGAAACCGGATTGAAATTAAAATACAAGACAGCTGCCGTATTGTTAAAGGGAATGCTCACTTTGAAACTTAAGTTTTCAATATTTTTATCACCAGCATTAGTACGAGACATTTGAATATTATGTGGTCCATTGTCCATACACCAACAGAAATTAACATAGACACACGGAAATACAATCAACCACAGGATGCGGATTAAACTTAACTGCGGAAACTATCATCTCACCCATGCGCATAATCAATCCAGAACACGGTAATAGCCGCAGGACACACCCAGATAGGTCAACCGCCCAGCCTATCCGTTATATCGGCAGCCAGGCAGAACCACACGGGTGTCACCACAAACCATTCCGAGTCCCAGAAGGGCTACACGCATGGACTGTGTTCTATAAGTGGCAGTTGGATGCACCAAGTAGTCAACTGCCCTACCGGTAGGCCAGGCAGATCCACAAGGTGCCACAATCAACCACCAAGAACATGCATGGACTGTGTTCTGTAAGTGGCAGTCGGATGCACCGAATAGTCAACTGCCCTACCAGTCCGCGTTAAACGGAGGCCAGGCAGATCCACAAGGTGCCACAATCAACCACACAGAACATGCATGGGTTGTGTTCTATAAGTGGCAGTCGGATGCACCAAGTAGTCAACTGCCCTACCGGGAAGCCAGGCAGATCCACAAGGTGCCACAATCAACCACCAAGAACATGCATGGACTGTGTTCTGTAAGTGGCAGTCGGATGCACCGAGTAGTCAACTGCCCTACCAGTCCACGTTAAACGGAGGCCAGGCAGATCCACAAGGTGCCACAATCAACCACACAGAGCATGAATGGGTTGTGTTCTAGAAGTGGCAGTCGGATGAACACAGTGGAAATATATAAGTTAATTTTCAATAGTTAAAATGGCCGCCGCTGGTAATCTCAAGATAATTGCCGGCCAGTAAAAACGATGATGAACATCCAGCCAGGCTCTTCATGTGGAATGTTTTCCTAATTATCGAATAGTGAACAATGCAGACCCTAATCAGATTTTCCAAATGCACATTGATCAAAACAATAGACACAATTGTCTCTGCCATCTACCCAGGAAAAAGTAAAAAACATTATTTAACATCATAATTGTGGTTACAATAGATTTACACGTACATAGTAACGCCACTACCATAATAACTACAGCAACTACATTAACCCATTTCATGCTCAGGATACGCTATTTTGTGTGTGCAAAATCCTAAATATTTTCTTACTATGTGCTTAAAAGTATATGTCCTGACCACCATTTGAAACGTCTCTTCGAGACGGTTCAAATGAGTGGTCACAACATATACTTTAACGGAGAAATAAGAAAAACAAAAATAAAATATTTAAAAAAATTCATACCCGTAAATGTGTATTCCGAATTTAATGGGTTAAAGATATATATGTAGTTTACAGTATCGAGCCACAGTTTGTTGTACTTCACATGACACAAAACAAACAGTGTCCCAATATATTGTATGAACTAGTAATGTGACTCAAAATCATTAGGTGAATGAAACTTGCCTTATACCGGTATGTGTCAGACTGAAATGAATTCAATTTTGTTCAGCAATTAAATTCTATAAACAGTATAGGTCCGGAAGTACAGTGTTTGTTATGCCATTGCAGTTACATACAACACTATGATTTGGTTAACATTTCATGTTTCAAGAGCAATTAATATTAATAATTAAATATTATTGTCCAATTGAAAACGGTGGTCATCTTTGAATCACAATAGTTCAGGAATACTTCTAATATTGAAAACAAATGTTCAATCAGATCTAAATTGTCCATTGAAACTTTGATACTCTTGGCAGTCTTTATTCAGCCTGACTGTTGGAAGTGTGTGGAACGTCGGCTCCATGCTGATGGCCGTCACAGTAAACCACATCCTGCAATAAGATCAAGAAATGGCATTGTTATCACGAGGCTAATACCCTCACTCAGGGTATGTGATCACATGGTCTATTGTTTACACTGGATTAATGGCGGCGCCCATGAGGTCTCAGGTAAATCTTATTTATCATCAATTCTCCTGCGGTTTCTTCGTTTTAATGATGATCATGTTCCAGTAGAAATTTGAATCGGACCAGGTTTAACCCTTTCCCTGATAGAAACGACTGTTCACGCCTCTGCAGAAGATGTCTTTTGAAAACATTGTGGGAAAAGGAGATAATTTAACCATCATTTGACCCAGCATTTGATTCTTTTATTCAGAGGTTTTCGATTTGGAAGAGTCGAAATATCGCAAAACAGGGAAAGGGTTAATGGCTCATCAACACAAAAGAGTATCATTTAGGGCCAAGCAATGTAGATGAAGAATAAAAATAATTGTAAAATAGTATGCTAGATGTGGTAGGCAATCAGATGATTAGGGTAGCAATAAAACATGATGAGCAATTAATAGAACTGAGTAACTTGTAATTTAAAAGAAATTAAGAAACCGCTGTTGTATTGATGAAAAATCAGATTTACTGAGACCCCATGGGCGCCACCATTAATCCAGTGTAAACAATAGACCACATTATCCCATACCCTGTAACTGGCAGACTTGATAATAAAATGAACATAAGTCCTCAGTGACCTTGACCTTGAAGTGGTTCATCAGTTATTAAGAAATGAAAGGTGTTAGTAATGTACATACACACATACCGGTACCACAGCTCCAGATAAGTTTTGTATCTAGAGAGTATTATGCCCCCAGATTTCAAATTCAATGCGTATTTTACTTTTACAATTACAGGTGCAATGGTCAGTAATCCCCCCCGTCCAAAGTCCCCCGGGGGGGGGGGAGTTTGGGCTAGCCTGAAATCCCCCCGGGGAGACTTTGGGCTGGCCTGAACTCCCCCTTGGGGGGACTTACAACTAGTCAATTTCCCCCCCCCCCACCAGTCTGAAATCCGCCCACCCCACCTAAAAAAAATTTCCGAACAAAATAAGGAAGAAAAAATTAACAGTACGTGTAGTATTTATGGTCGATATGTCACAAATAATAAAAAATAAAACAAATGTAAAAGTTCACTTATTTGAGCTGCAAAAAGCAAGTACTCAATGAAGTACATTTTCAACTTTATGACAGTGTTTTCATGACTCAATTTGAAAATCAATGCGTATTTTCACATTGCTGTGAGGATTTTGTACTCCCACTTTTGATAATCAATGCTAAAATTAGTGCGTAAAATACGCCAATGCGCACCTGGGGGCCGTTTCACTAAACTTCGTACGACTAAAATGTTCTTAAGTGCAAAATTATGATAGTCTGTAAATTTCACATTAACAATGTTTTCTTGTAAACAATTATTGGATTTACATTTATTGAGCATATGCAGCCTATGCTCAATAAATGTAAATCCATCAATTGAAAATTCCAGACGATTCTAAATTTGCGCTTACGAACATTTTAGTTGTAAGAAGTTTAGTGAAACGGCCCCCTTATCTGCAACTCTGCCGGTACGTACTCCGTAAATATACCCGTACATGGACTAACAGTCAAACACTATATCCGATCTTGCCTATCATTGAGAAGATAACTTATCAATGTCACCAGAAAAACATTAATATTCTAAAAAGAAATATCACAAAAATGTGGTTCTGACTGGACAAATGGGATTTGTGACCAGTGTAGTTCCTGATGAAATAGCACCCTCCTTTAGCCTGATACGAGATCTTGCTTGATTCATAGCGAACACTGCAGATTCTGATCTGACTGTGCAGATGCACAGGCTGATCTGGATCTACACTGGTCGCAAAACCCATAAGCTCCATTTGTCCAGTCAGAACCACATTTGTGTGATATTCCTTTTTAGAATTTGAGTGTTTTTATGGTGAGCCCCATTTCTTCATTCACAAATATTGAAGGTAATTAACAAAAATATAAAGTTTCCAGTCAATTGGCTAATTTTTCATGATCTACACAAACTGTATATAGGTTCCTATCACAAAGTATGAGTGTGCTGGCTGTTCATGATCTACACAAACACTAGCTCCCTATCACATTGTATGAGCGTGCTGGCTGTTCATGATTTACACAAACACTAGTTCCCTATCACATTGTATGAGTGTGCTGGCTGTTCAGGATCTGCACAAACACTAGTTCCCTATCACATTGTATGAGCGTGCTGGCTGTTCAGGATCTGCACAAACACTAGTTCCCTATCACATTGTATGAGCGTGCTGGCTTTCAGGATCTGCACAAACTGTAGATCCCTATCACATTGTATGAGCGTGCTGGCTGATCAGGATCTACACAAACTGTAGATCCCTATCACATTGTATGAGCGTGCTGGCTGTTCATGATCGACACAAACACTAGTTCCCTATCACATTGTATGAGCGTGCTGGCTGATCAGGATCTACACAAACACTAGTTCCCTATCACATTGTATGAGCGTGCTGGCTTTCAGGATCTGCACAAACTGTAGATCCCTATCACATTGTACGAGTGTGCTGGCTGATCAGGATCTACACAAATATCAGATCTCTATCACAGTAGATGAGTGTGCTGGCTGATTAGGATCTACGCAAACTGTAGATCCCTATCACATTGTACGAGTTTGCTGGCCGATCAGGATCTACACAAACTGTAGATCCCTATCACATTGTACGAGTTTGCTGGCCGATCAGGATCTACACGAACTGTACATCCCTGTCACATTGTACGAGTGTGCTAGCTGATCAGGATCTAAACAAACTGTAGATCCCTATCACATTGTATGAGTGTGCTAGCTGATCAGGATCTACACAAACTGTAGATCCCTATCACATTGTACGAGTGTGCTGGCTGATCAGGATCTACACAAATATCAGATCTCTATCACAGTAGATGAGTGTGCTGGCTGATTAGGATCTACGCAAACTGTAGATCCCTATCACATTGTACGAGTTTGCTGGCCGATCAGGATCTACACAAACTGTACATCCCTGTCACATTGTACGAGTGTGCTGGCTGATCAGGATCTACACAAACTCCAGATCACTATCACATTCCACAAGTGTGCTGGCTGATTAGCATCTACACAAACTGTAGATGCCTATCACATTATACGAGTGTGCTGTTTGTGTAGATCCTGTGCTGGCCTATCAGGATATACACAAACTCGAGATCCCTATCACATTGTACGAGTGTGCTGGCCGATCAAGATCTACACAAAGCTTAGATTGTTATCACATTGTACGAGTGTGTTGGCCGATCAGGATATACACAAACTGTACATCCCTGTCACGTTGTACGAGTGTGCTGGCTGATCAGGATCTACACAAACTGTACATCACTATCACATTGTACGAGTGTCCTGGCTGATAAGGATCTACACAAACTGTTGATAACGACCACATTGTATGAGTGTGCTGGCTGATCAGGATCTACATAAACTCTAGATTCCTATACCATTGCACGAGTGTTTTGGCTGATCAGGGTCTACACAAACTCTATAAACCTATCATATTGTATGACTGTGGTGGCTGATCAGGATACACACAAACTGTAGATCCCTATCACATTGTACGAGTGTGCTGGCTGATCAGGATTTACACATACTGTATATCCCTATCACATTGTATGAGTGTGCTAGCTGATCAGGATCTACACAAACTCTAGATCCCTATAACATTGTACGAGTGTACTAGCTGACCAGAATCTACACAAATATCAGATTCCTATCACATAGTACGAGTGTTCTGGCTGATCAGGATACACACAGACTGTAGATCCCTATCAAATTGTACGAGTGTGCTGTCTGATCAGAACCTACACAAAATGTAGAGCACTATCACATTGTACAAGTGTGCTAGCTGATCAGTATCTGCACAAACTGTAGATCACTATCACATTGTATGAGTGTGCTGGCTGATCAGGATCTACACAAACTTTTAACGCAAATATTTAAAAAAAAACTTTAATGCAAATTTAAGTAATTTGACCTTGACCTTGGACACGAAGGCCGCATGGGTGTGGTATAGAATGAAAACATGCATGATGATAAGGAAGTATACAAAGGTTGAAGTCAATCCGACTTACTGTTGCAGAGATAATGTGTACACGAAAACAAACGCAAATTGGACGGACGGACGCACACATGGACAAACGGACGACCGGAATGACAAAAAATATATACACCTTGACATACTTTGTATACCGCAGCTATAATTACAGTGGAACCTCTCTAAACTGGACACACTGGTGACATCCCAGTGTGATCAGTTTAGAGAGCTTAATCCACTCTATGTGAATGGTACATACATAATGTGTGCTGATGGACAACAGAAATCCCGGTCAGCTTGTTATTGGAATCCTCCTGTCTCGCATGAGCCTTGTCAAATGACGACAGACACATCGATGAGCCTGAAAATGGCAAATTTATACATAAGTTATCCTAAGTTTCGTCGTAATCCGGCTAGCGGTTCATCAGAAGAAGATTTTTTAAGAATTTAGGCTGTTTTTAGACGGCAGCCATATTTGACCACACGGGCCATGCCCATTTTTGACCCTGGGGTCACCATTTTAACAACTTTGAAAGAGCATTGTACATCGATCATTTCTACCAAGTTTTGTCGAAATCCGGTTGGCGGTTCTGGAGAAGAAGAGTTTTGAATAATTTGTGCTAATCTTGGATTACGTAATGATGTCATTTTAACAATTTTGTAATCGCCCTACCTAAGGACCCTGACCATGAAGTTTGGTGACTATAGGCCCAATGGTTACCGAGGAGAAGAAGGTTACCGACAGAAAATCGGACGACCGACGGACACATTGCGGTAACAATAGCTCACATGAGCTTCGCTCAGGTGAGCTAAAAAAGGCATTTTTGCCTTATAAACAATGTGAACATAAATCCTTAGTGACCTTGACCTTGGGCGGTCGGATGTGGGTCATATATAAAACAAAGCACCATCCCTAGTCACACATTGTGGCCAAATATTATCAAAATCGCTGAAGAAGTTCATAAGTTATTGAAAAATTAAAGATATGTTACTAACGCACACACGTACGTATGTATGCACGTATGTACATGGACTAACGCTATATCCCCTCTTGTATACCGGCGAGGGGATAATAAATGACATCAAGTATTACATCACAAATCTCATTAAAATGGTTCAAATTTGTCCTCACAACATATACTTTTGACGAGACATGAGAGAAAGTTGTTAAAAAGATAAGATTTGCTGATTGGGAAAACAGTGGGTTTTAAGCAGGCAATTAATGATGGTACATACCCATATGTAGAGTACCAGCTCATGGAAGTGGACATCCCAGCCACGCTGCTGACCAACACTTGGATGATGGCCTTTACTAATCTACACCTGGTGATATGACGATACTAATTAAAGGCAGGAAATTGTATGAGTGTGCTGGCTGATTAGGATCTACACAAACTCTAGATCCCTATTACATTGTATGAGTGTGCTGGCTGTTCATGATCTACACAAACTGTAGATCCTATTACATTGTACGAGTGTGCTGGCTGATCAGGATCTGCACAAACTGTAGATCCTATCACATAGTACGAGTGTGCTGGCTGATCAGGCTCTACACAAACTGTACATCCCTGTCACATTGTATGAGTGTGCTGGCTGATCAGGATATACACAAACTCTAGATCACTATCACATTCCACAAGTGAGCTGGCTGATTTGGAAAACAGTGGGTTTTAAGCAGGCAATTAATGATGGTACATGTACATACCCATATGTAGATTATCAGCTCATGGAAGTGGACATCCCAGCCACGCTGCTGACCAACACTCGGACGATGGCCTTGACTAATCTACACCTGGTGATATGATGATACTAATTAAAGGCAGGAAATTGTATGACAACTTAACCCTTTGAACCCGAAATCCCGCTATATCGGTTTATGCACAAAGTGCAGATCCAGATGAGCCGGCTCGTAACGAGCCGTCTCATCAGGATCTGCACTTTTTGAAAGCAATCTTAATATTTTTGAGAACAAAAACACCCCCTTTTCATAAATGGATGAAACTGAAAATCATTTTGTGACCATTGGATTGGTCGGCACATTAGCATATCACAGTCCATTCCAGTTCCTTAGGGTTGAAAGGGTTAATATGTTCCCATCAAGTTAACAATTTATCTGTATACCTAGTATATGAGCCATTCCATTGTCATCACACTCGGTTATATCTTTTTTTCAAATGAAACCATTTCGGATTATTGCAATTATTTAGTCACATTTACCTAAATAAACGGGAAATCATTAAGATTGGTGGCTATACCCCTAAAAAACTTTAATGCAAATTTCGTTAGTTATACAAACTCTAGATTCCTATCAAGTTGTATGTGTCTGCTGGCTGATCAGGAGTTACACATACTTTAGACTTTAGATCACTATCAAGTTGTACGAGTGTGCTAGCTGATCAGGAGCTACAGAAACATTATATCTCTAATAAGTTGTATGAATGTGCTAGCTGTTTGTTTGTTTGTTGGGGTTTAACGGCATATTAACAGCTATGGTCATTTAAGGTCGGAAAAGCTGATCAAGAGTTACACAAACTTTAGATCCTATCAAGTTGTATGAGTGTGCTAGCTGATCAGGAGTTACTCAAACTTTAGATCACTATCAAATTGTATGAGTGTGCTAGCTGATCAGGAGTGACTCAAACTTTAGATCACTATCAAGTAGTACAAGTGTGCTAGCTGATCAGGAGCTACACAAACATTATATCACTATCAAGTTGTACGAGTGTGATAGCTGATCAGGAGCTAGACAAACTTTTGATCCCTATAAAGTATGACAAATAAGTGTTTTAAGTTTCAAACCAATTTAACTTTTGGTAAGAGTAGGCAGCCGAAAACATTAATGCAAATCCCCGATAGATAGACGACTATATGTACCCCACATTGCTTTCCGGGGTACATAATGAACAGACGAACAGGGCCCAGTTGCTCAAAACCTCTGAGCTTAACAGACAGTTAAATCCTTAGCAATGCTAACAGAAGCTTTGAGCAACCGGGCCCTGATAGACAGATGACAATATTGTTTGTCAGGGTACATAATAACTTTCAGCAGTTAAAGATCCTGATCATGATTGCCAGGTACTCTTATGAATGAAATAAACCTGGTTTTGTCAAACTATGACCCATAAATTTGAACTATTTAACGCTTGTGATCCACATATGCGAGCGGCATGTTAGGTAGATGGATTGGATCCGCACTGTTGTCAAGCTGAACTGTTGTGGCCATCTGTCCATTTCTCGGATTGAATCTATAATGGAGTGCTAAATACATAGCATGCATATTAACCTATCGGAAAACGCTTTAGTTGTATGACAATTTTGAAATATTAATTTGTATACATGTACATGTATTCTTATTTTTTGTTGAACTATATGTTGTAACCACTCATTTGAACCATCTCGGTGAGACAGTTCTAATAAGTCGCCACAATATATACTGTTGTTGAGAAATAAGAAAAATAATCATTTTTTCCATGAGAAAATGTGTAACTTGTACTGGGTTAACCAGAATATATCGTATGTTACGCAGGGCAGCGTCTAACCTGTATTTTCTGTCTGTAACACAGGGCGACAGACAGAAAATTCAGGTTAGGGAGCTTCATCCTGCATTTCAGCCAGTAAATTCTGTTTAATTCTTTGCATGCTAGCGGCGAAAATATCCGACAAACAAATTAGGACTATATGTTTTATTTCTCTCTGTAAATATGTCTTGGAATTTCATTAGAATTGAGTCCTCAGGACTCAATTCTAATGAAATTCCAAGACATATTCATGATATTTACAAGGAAAAATAAAAGAAAATATGATGAATTTTTGTCCGCTAGTTTTGAACTATTTATAGCCCACAAGTTTCCCAGCATGCAAAGAGTTAATTATACATATACATTGTATGTGGCTGTGACTGGAGAAATGGGGGGCTTATGGTAGTTGCAACCAATGTAGACCTAGACCAGCCTGCAGTCTGATCAGGGTCTGCACTGATCGTAATTCAGTCAGGGAAACATGCCTCCAGTCACGGCCACATATAAGCGGCTAACCAGGGTCTATATTATGTGTAATTTAGTGAAACATTGGTTGATTGGTTGGTTGGTCGATTGATTGATTTGATTGAAGATTTATCACAAACAGCTGGGAATGCACCTTATCAGGTAACCTGCCCTGTATTCACCGAATACGTACCGACTGATAACATATTGTATCAGGCATTGACCTGATACAAACATCCGTGTTACAACAAAGTGAAAACTGACGGTCCATTGGTCGCATGACGTCACATGACGGAATGACACAACGTAAACAAGTCGCATTCGGTCCATGTCTGTGGTCATTTTCGATTATGTATGCATTGCATGGGTGGAGCATTACAAGTTCAGTGTACATAGAGAATACCAGGCTAATGTCTTTTGATATCAAGTTTATCAGGCTAAGAAATGCGTAGGAATTCCGAGGCTCGTCGAGGAATTCCTACCGTTTCCGAGGCGAGCCTGATAAACTGGATATCAAGACACTAGCATAGTATTCTATTCATCAGGTAACGTGTTTGGCTACATACTAAGCAATTATGACAGTTTCATAACGTTGACTTTCTGTGACGTCATTCCACTGATGTAATTCGCTAACGTAATGACTTTTGTGATGCCTTCGACCATTGAAACGTTAGTTTTCAATTTGTTGTAGCCCGGATATTTGTATTAGGACAATGCCTGATATTCAGCACGTATTTGGCCAATACAAAGCTTGTTACCTGATAAAATTACAATAGCCTGATCTGGTGCCAGGCATCCGTACTACGCAAGACCACAGTGGCTCCAGTGTGACTCACAGTAAGATACAGTTTCGGAATACACCTTTACGGGTGTGACATTTATTAAATATTTTATTTTTGGTTCTTTCTCAATGCAAGTGTATGTTGTGACCATTTGAACCGTCTCGATGAGATGGTTCAAATGGTGGTCACTACATATATTTCGGAGCACATGGAAGGAAAATATTTAGGATTTTCCATAAACATAACGGCGTATCTTCAGCCAAAAAAAGGTTAAGATATGAATCCAGAAAAAACTAGAGCAAGTGAGCATAGGATCACGGATACCCCCGGCTGCCACCTGGACCGACAAATAAAAAATTTAACGCAGATCTTACGGACGTCAAAATGGCAAAAACTATGTATACCCCTTGACATACTTCATATGCTAGGGGTATAATAAGGATGGCTTTATATCGTTAAATACATACCTTCCCAGCGTATCTCTTAATGCAACCTTCCCAGCTTATCATCTTAATGCAATTCAGCTCATCAGGTCAAACTGGTCAGATCACTGCTTGTAACAACTGCATCACGGCAGGACACAAATAGATGTTATTTTATGAAGACACAACATTATTTACAAAAGTTGGAAATTCGATAAATGAATACATGTAGTAGAGAAATATTAACAAGCTAGTATGTCGTCGAGCCCGCTAAGAATAATTACCTGTCGTATCACCATATTTCATTATATTGATTTTGAAAATTTCGAAAACAACGTATGTAAATGATGTCAAAAATGACGTCAATTTTCACCATCATTTACATAAAATGTTGCACTTTTCCATAATAAATATCGCCAAAAATCACAATGTGATAATGGGAGGTATTACCAGTTACTCCCAGCTATTATTATTAAGGCACATTAATATAAACAAAATTTAGAAAAATAACACATGTCAGTAATACATAAATATTATGAACCCAGATTTCGGGATGGATATAAAATACCAAGACTTCATTGTGATATTGAGGTGGCTTTATTTAATGACATATTTAACCCTTAGCATGCGGGAAACGTAAATCTGCTGTGGTTTCATATTCTGTCTTCTTTCTCAACAAGAAATGCGTCTGTCGAACGCGGATGCCACCTGCAGCATATTTGAGAAACTGTGACAAAGTGGTTAACCGAAAAGTGTGACGGACGGACGGACAGACGGACGGACGCATATTTGAGAAACTGTGACAAAGTGGTTAACCGAAAAGTGTGACGGACGGACGGACAGACGGACGGACGTCTGTCCGTCCGGAGGACAGACGGACGGACGGACACACGGACGGTCCAAACACTATATGCCACCCATTTCTTCGAAACCCGGTGGCATAATAAAAAAAAAACATGATTTGACAGCGCTTTGATTTCCATTTGATTCTGAAGTGTTGTAAAATCAGGTTCTGAGGAGAAAAATGAAAACACAAAATTAACAGCAGACGACAATTTAAATCAGCATTGTGAGGGTTAATCATGTCGGTTTACATTTTTAGAACTTCTGTTTACCATCAACTTCTAATTACAAACCATTACCGGTAATCCTGTACAAAGTTGACACAAACTGTATCCCACTTTCATGCTGAGGATACGCCATTATGTTTGCAGCAGAATATCCGAACTATTTTCCTTCTATGCGCTCAGAAGTATATGTCAAGACCACCATTTGAACCGTCTTGTCGAGACGGTTCAAATGAGTGGTCACAACATATACTTCCATTGAGAATTGTTACATGGTTTCCGTTGTTTGCACATATGTGTAAACATATAGCGCGTGTTGTTTGCATATGACTTTAGGCAAGCTCATTCCGGGCCCCGCGTAGACCAAGTGCCTTCATGACGTCACTACGCGGAAGTGCCTTCATGACGTCACTACTTCACGACGTTCATAACGCGGCCCTGGAATATGAATACCGAACATCATCTACGTGAATGGGATGACTTATAAAAGTACTGAAAATACTGAATATAATGCTCAAATTACATCAGTTTTTTGTTGGAAATGTAACAATAACGTTTGATCATGTCCAGCCGTGTGCAAACGTTTGCTGTGGCCCTCGGGAACCGTTTGAAACCACAGCCTGCGGCCTTGGGGTTCAAACAATTTCCTCGGGCCACAGCAAACGTTTGCATACGGCTGGACATGATTAAACCTTATAATAAAAATAAAATATTGAATACATTTCATACCAGTAAATGTGTATTCCGAAAGGAATGGGTTAATAGTGTAATACATGTATAAGGATACTCGCTGTTTTGGGAAACGCTATATTATACAGCTTTCCCAGAATAAGTAGTGTAGTGTCAGAACATTAAGGCTTATTACGGTAGGCGCCTTTTTTGCAGTCACTCATTATCAGTTTGCAGACATTTTTACCAGTAGTTTACCTTCAGCAAATACAAACCGACAGTCCTGAACATGCTGAATGAACCAACTTGTTTTCTCAGACTCATTTGTCACACGCTTGACCAATCTCTGCTGTCCACATGGTAGCTGATGTTCTGACAATGACCACTGGCTACTGTAGTCGCTGCTAAAACCTGCTGGCTGTATCAACATGGGAGAAAACTCACATACAAGTAAAGGGAGACAACTCACAGACAAGGAGAAAACAAAGACAATTAAAGGGATGTAATACAATGACAAGTATACAACTCATAGAAAAGTAAAGGGGGAATACTCAAAGACAAGTAAATACATGTATGAGAATATTCACAGGCAAGTAAAAGGACACTACTACTGATAATTAAACAACAATTAACACGTAATTGTATATGTCAGAATACATGAATTTGCAACACATTATACATGACAATAATAACAAGAATTTAAGTGTCCTTTACACAGCAAACTGTAAATGGAGTAAGAAAATATAAATTAATTACAGAAATCATTGGTTTAAAATCAAGTGTTAATTGCATAGATATCGATCTACAAAATAATGGTTATGATTATTTGGCAGATGTTGACATGCATGTCTGTCTAAGCTAGCCAAGTCACGTAAATTGTCTTGTCAATATGTCACAGTCAGTGTGACAGTCAGTGTGACAGTCAGTGTCACAGTCGGTAGTCAGTGTCACGGTCGGTTTGACAGTCAGTGTCACCTGCAAAACCAAAGGTGCACCATTCGAACATTCTGGCCATATAAATCTCACCATGCCCATACACCATACATGTGTTGTGTCACAAATAAGACACAGTATGGACATTGGGGTGAGATAAATATATTGCACTGTATGATCTGTAAGAGTATATGGTTGTTTTCAGATTCAGGCGGATGAACTCACTCACAGTGCTCTATGACGTATTTAACATCAAGAATTGCGAGTTGAATGTGTTTCTAGTAATATCCTTTTTCTTACACATGTCAATATTATAGGGGTATTGGGAGCTACCGGTAATTATATGTATACTGTATAGTTGTTACCGGTAGTTATATTATATGTATACTGTAGTTATTACGGGTAGTTTTATTATATATATACAGTAGTTGTTACCTGTTGTTATATTATATGTATACTGTAGTTGTTACCGGTTGTTATTGTATATGTATACTGTAGTTTGTTACCGGTAGTTATATTATATGTATACTGTAGGGTAGTTATAGTATATGTATACTGTAGGGTAGTTATATTATATGTATACTGTAGGGTAGTTATATTATATGTATACTGTAGTTCTTACCGGTAGTTATATTATATGTATGCTGTAGGGTAGTTATATTATATGTATACTGTAGGGTAGTTATATTATATGTATACTGTAGGGTAGTTATATTATATGTATACTGTAGTTCTTACCGGTAGTTATAGTATATGTATGCTGTAGGGTAGTTATATTATATGTATACTGTAGGGTAGTTTATTTATATGTATATTGTAGTTCTTACCGGTAGTATTATTATATAGTATGCTGTAGGGTAGTATTATATGTATACTGTAGTGTTGCCAGTAGTTATATTATATGTATACTGTAGGGTAGTTATATTGTGTATACTGTAGGGTATTATTACATGTATACTGTAGTTGTTGCCAGTATTATATTATATGTATGCTGTAGGGTAGTTATATTATATGTATACTGTAGTTGTTGCCAGTAGTTATATTATATGTATACTGTAGGGTGTATATTGTGTATACTGTAGGGTAGTTATATTACAGTATACTGTAGTTGTTGCCAGTAGTTTATATTATATGTATACTGTAGGGTTATATATATGTATACTAGTAGTTGTTGCCAGTAGTATTATATGTATACTGTAGGGTAGTTATATTGTATAATGTAGGGTAGTTATATTACATGTATACTGTAGTTGTTGCCAGTAGTTATATTATATGTATACTGTAGGGTAGTAATATTATGTATACTGTAGGGTAGTTATATTATATGTATGCTGTAGTTCTTACCGGTAGTTATATTATATGTATACTGTAGGGTAGTTATATTATATGTATACTGTAGGGTAGTATATATATACTGTAGTTGTTGCCAGTAGTTATATTATATGTATCTGTAGGGTAGTTATATATGTATAACTGTAGGTAGTTATATTCTATGATACTGTAGTCTAATTATCGGTAGTTTATTGATATGGTATACTGTAGGGTTGTTATATTATATGATACTGTAGGGTTGTTATATTATATGCTATTACTGATAGGGTAGTTATAATTATAGGTATAACTGTAGGGTAGTTTATATTTATGATATTCTAATGTAGGGTAGTTAATATTTTATATGTATACTGTAGGAGTACGTTTTTTTATATGTATACTGTTTAGGGTAGTTATATTATATGTATACTGTAGTTATTCCGGTAGTTATATTTTATGTATACTGGTAGTGGTCGTTATATTATATGTTATACTGTAGTTATTTACTGGTTAGTTTTATTTTGTATGACTGGGTAGGGTTAAGTTTATATTTATTATGTAATTACTGTTGGGTTATTTACCGGGTAGGTTAATATTAAATTATGTATTCTGTAGGGTTTGTAGGGTTATTTTTACATTGTTATGACTGTTTAAGGGTAGTTATATATATATGTTTACTGTAGGGTATTTTATATTATATGTTATTACCGGTAGGGGTAGTTATCTTATATGTATTACGATGTTTATATTTAGTATACTGTAGTTTATATTATATGTATACTGTAGGGTAGTTATATTATAGTAATACTCTAGTATGTTTATTTTATAATATACCTGTGGTAGTAGTTATATTATACGTATACTGTAGGGTAGTTATATTATATGTATACTGTAGTTATTACCGGTAGTTATATTATATGTATACTGTAGCTAGTTATAGGTTTAAGTTATTACAGTATGAACCCGTAGTATGCGGAAAACAGGAGCCACATGACATTTTGCGTTAGTTTTTTTTATCCGCCCACGTAACAGCCGCCAGACTGCCCTGCGATTGGTGGGTAGAATTATATTTTGACCATATCCTGTTAAAATTTGTAGTCTGGTGTTTATTTGTTTTATTTTCCATTTTCTCATCAAAAATATGCTTTGACTATACTGTAGAATCATTTCCAATGAAAATGATTCTAAAGTGGTATTGAGAGAGAAGGTAAAATATAAAACAACAGCAGACGACAATTTCCGTTCCCAGCATTCTAACAGTTAATAATAAATGAAAGGGCGCTTCAGTTTTGACCAATGGTGTTGACCAATAGTGTTTCGTCCTTTGATCAACTCGTCTGGCATCCAACACCAAATAATGTAAGATAGCGACAAGTTCGTCAGATGATGCATTGACAAAATGAAATATTAAAATGTATTTTCATATACCGGCAGTTGCTGAACATTCTAGATCACGATCAGTAGCTGATCGGGATATAGAATGTTCATAAATTATCAGATTGTGCAACATATTCTAAATGTATAAACAGTTTAGAATATGGTATGTCTGAATTCAAGCACATGATAGGATTGTCCTTCCAGTGCATAGTTTCCGAGGAAACCTCCCATTTCTTGATTTATTCTGTATAAAAATCTATTGATACAAATTATGCGTATTTGGCACTATTTGCACATTGCTGTGCATATGTGTATATAGGGGGAGTAAACCAAAAAAATAGCTTCTTTTTTTTCATTTATGGATGCTTTTAGGCATATTTAACCCTTTGAACCCGAAAGCCTGCTATATCGGTTTATGCAACAGTGCAGATCCAGATGAGCCGGCTCGTAACGAGCCGTCTCATCAGGATCTACACTGTTTGAAAGTAATTTTCATATTTTTGAAAACACCCTTTTTATAAATGGAATAGTCTGAAAATCATTTTGCTCTGATTGGATTGGTTGCAAAATTAACATATCGCAGCCCATTCCAGTTACTTAGGGGTGAAAGGGTTAATGTATTTATAGACCTCGGTCCGTTTCTTCAACCTGTGGAGCTCTGTTAACTCTTACACTACTGTCTTTCTTCTGTAACTACCAAGTGTATACCGTACTACAAATATACTCTACATACTATTCTAAGGCCATTTTTTTTTTTATTTGTTGGTTTACGGATTTTTTGTCCGCGAGATCTGGTCGGTCGGTCGGAAAAAAATAAAAATAATAAAAAAAAAATTCAATTTTTTTATTCTTTTTGGCACAGGGTTGGGTCGGTCGGGGAAAAAAAAAGTGTCGAACGCGGATGCCACCGGCGGCATATTGAAGAAACTGTGACAAACGGGTGAACCAAAAGTGTTAAGTCAAAGGGTGAAGGTCATATGTAGTATGGCAAGGCAGGTGTAGCATACATGCAAATATTTATTTATTTATTGTTTTGGATCGGAGGTAAAAAAATCGGAAATTAAATTTTTTATTTTTTTCCACATTGTCAAAAAATCGGGTCGGCGGATCTGTAAACCAACAAATAAAAAAAAAATGGCCTAAATATACAATGCATTTATATTAGCTACATTAAATACTGCAGGCACCACTTTGGTAAACACAAAAATGGGGAATATGTGCAAACGCTTCCCGACTGAATCCTAAAACCCCATAGAATCCGAGACCAAAATATTATACCCTTAGACCGCTATCTAAAAAATGTTGTCTGCTGTTTATTTTCTATTTTCCATTTTTATCATCAAAAACATGCTTTGACAGCACTTTAGAATAATTTACAACATGCTTTGACAGCACTTCAGAATCATTTCCATTGGAAATGATTCTGAAGTGCTGTCAAACCATGTTTTTATTGAGAAATAAGGCAAGATATAAAAGCAACAGCAGACGACAATTGTTGTGAGTAGCGGTCTAAGAGTTAAATAAAATGTGCGCAGTATATCAAAAGGTATAAGTACTGTCAAAAATCACTTTCAAAATCTTACATGCCCACTCAGTAGGCAGAAAATGTTCTTTATTGAAATTAAATAAGTGTAATTGTGTCACTATTCCACCAGTTTTAAAAATTACGAGTGCCCGCGATACAGATATAATTATTATTTAGTAACACATGTAATTATTTTACTGATAGCGACGGTGGTATCAGGCTATTTTCATATGCAAATATCAGTGTGGAAATTTACGTCGAATATAAAATGTACTATAATGCCAATCAATACATGGGGGAATGGACCTTGGGCATGGCAGTCACAAAATGTAGGTGGGCTATAGAATTGAAGCATGGATGACGATGAATATGCAAGTTCATTCGAGATACATACTTTCCATAAAATTGTTTCCTCACAATAAACTCAATATTTGATGCAATTTCATCAAATAAAACAAGAACGCCTCACATGCACATGCAAGTTTAAGCCAATCACTTATACAGTAAACAAGTTTTCGCGTTTAGATCCGTTTCTCACTTTCTTTACAACCATACTTGCACAGCTTCATAACTAACGGGTGCCCATATCACACATGTGTACCACTATCCATCATCTGACTTTTGTCTGCGTAATCTACTTAGCCATTTTCAATGTTAAATTGGACAACACTCATCAGACAGCACAGTTGTTCACTTGTATCTTGCACTAATACATGTGGTGATAATAACATTAATTAATAGCCAATTACCTGTTAGCCAATTGTCTATGCCTTGAAGAAAACCCGGCCTTCGTGGCTTTGCCTCGTCTCTTGTTATCCCATTGACTAGCGAAAATGGGATATAGGGATGCAAAATCTTCTGTCCATCGACATAGCACATTTCCTCATCATGAGGAAGCTACATACCATGTTTCAGGTATGTAGCTAGTACGGTTTAAAAGTTTTACGAGTTACAAATGTTGGTGACGGACAGATAGACAGGACAGACAAGGGCAACACTAAATGCCCCATCAACTATCATTGTGGGGCATAATAAACTTTACGCATCTACTCATCATGGTTTAAAACTGTTACGAGTTACAAGCCAAACTGGAAAATTTCAAGTCAAAAAGGGGGAGACAATCCATGACCCGGGGGTCGATTCAAAAATCGAAATAAACTTTGCGCATCTACTCATCATAAGGAAGCTACACAACATGTTTCATGTATGTAGCTAGTACGGTTTAAATGTTTTATGAGTTACAAAGGTTGGTGACGGACAAGGGTAACATTAAATGCCCCCTCCACAAACAACACGCATCTACTCATCATAAGGAATGTACATACCAAGTTTCAGGTATGTAGCTATTAAAGTTTAAAAGTTTTACGAGTTACAAGCCAAAATTGTAAAATTTCAATTCGAAAAGGGGGGAGATAATCCATAACTCGAGGGGCATCACCTCATACTCTACTCTACATGGACGGACAAACAGGACAGACAAGGGTAACACTAAATGCCCCCTCCACTATGATTGTTGGGCATAATAAACTTTATGCATCTACTCATCATAAGGAATGTACATAACAAGTTTCAGGTATGTAGCTATTATGATTTAAAAGATTTATGAGTTCCAAGCCAAAATTAGGTAACTCTTAACTTGAAAAGGGGGAAATAATTCATGACCCGGGGGTCAAATCAAATTCAAAATAAACTTGTGCATCCCCTCATTATGAGGAAGCTACATACCAAGTTTCAAGTCTGTAACTAGTACGGTTTAAATGTTTACAAGGCAAAATTGGCGAAATCTTCGTAAAAAGGGGGTGATAATCCATGGCCCTGGGGTCGAATTGAAAATTGAAATAAACTTTGTGCATCTACTCATCATGAAGAAGATACATACCAAGTTGCATGTGTGTGACTGACACTGTTAGGGTTTAAAAGTTTTATGAGTTACAAGTCAAAATCAGAAAAGTCCATGTCGAAAAGGCGGAGATAATCCATGACCAGGGGGTCAAATAAAAAATCAAAATAAACTTTCAGCATCTACTCATCATAAGGAAGCTGCATACCAAGTTTCAGGTCTACAGTTCATACTGTTTATAAGTTTTACAAGTTACAAGGTTGGTGACGGACGGACGGATGGGATGGACAGACGGACAAGGGTAACACTAAATGCTCCCTCCATTATTGTTGTGGGGCATAAGAAACTTTGCGCATCTACTCATTATAAGGAATGTACATACCAACTTTCAGGTATGTATAGCTAGTACGGCTTAACATTCTTAAAGCCCCACTACGTCTCAAGTTGCCGAATTTGGCCTCCTATTGGGTTTTTCAACACATAAATCCAACAGGTTTCTATTTACACACACTTTGAAACTGTTTGCATTCATTTTGGTACAAAAATGAGTTTGTAGTCAATGAAAATATCAATATTTGTTGATAAACAAACAGCAGGAGCGTGTTCAAAGTCCGATCGATTTTCCGATAGAAGCTCGCTCAACTGCCCAACTCCCTGATTCGCGGCCGATGAATTCCGATAGCCGGAGTTTATCGACTCGCTTTCGAGCCGAAGCCATTGGGTTACGGGAACTAATTTGTCAATATTGATATTTTGCACTGAGTGGTCACAAAACAAGTTTTGTTGTCTTCACATTGCGATTAAGATGTAAATCTCAAGACTTGAGATGTATCTATTAGACAGTATATGTTAGTTTTGTGTACTAAATCAGTTGCCAAACATGTTTTTGTGTTTGAAAAAATCAGAAAATTGTAATACTGAGCTGTTCAGGGCCTTTAAGAGGTACAAAGCAAAATTGGGTAACTAAGTTGAAAAGAGGGTCATAATGCATGACCCGGGGGTCGAATCAAAAATCAAAATAACTCTGTGCATATCCTCAAGTTCAGGTACGGTTTAAAAGTTTTACAAGTTACAATTAAGGAGGATACAGAACATGTTTCAGGTCTGTAGCTAGTACCGTTTAAAAGTCTTACAAGTTACAATTAAGGAAGCTACATAACATGTTTCAGGTCTGTAGCTAGTTACAATTAAGGAAGTTACAATTAAGGAAGCTACATAACATGTTTCAGGTCTGTAGCTAGTACGGTTTAAAAGTTTTACAAGTTACAAGGTTGGTGACGGATGGATGGATGGACGGACGGACGGGGCGGACAATGGTAACACTAAATGCCCCCTCCACTATCGTTGTTGGGTATAATACATTTTACACATTTACTCTTCATAAGGAATGTACATACCAAGTTTCAGGTATGTAGCTATTATGGTTTAAAAGTTTTAGGAGTTGCAAGCCAAAATTGGAAAATTCCAAGTCAAAAAGGGGGAGATAATCCACGACTTAATTAAATGTCTGCATGAAATGTTTTATTTTCAATATTACTCAATAAAAACCTGTTTTGATAGCGCATGAGAATCGTCCCCACTGCCAAAACAGGTTTTTTGTTAAAGGTACATACCCATTCAGTAGGCACAAAATGTTCTTTATAGGAATAAAATAAGTGTATAATTCTGTCACTATTCCACCAGTTCTAAAAATTACGAGTGCCCGCTATACAGATATAATAATTTAGTTATATTTATTTTACTGAAAGCGACGCGTGGTGGTATCAGGCTATTTTCATATGCAAATGAGCGTGATATTTTTTAACGATTTATGCTAATTAAATGCGTCCCATGAAAAAAATAATATTTTTGACATACATCATGCACATGTATTAATTAGCATGTATGAGCATTGCACATCAAACATAATACAAATAATAAATAGTAATATCTGTTAATAGTTTAAGGAAACACGGTTATCGCCCCTGCTATCAGTGTGAAATTAACGTCTGATATAAAATGTATAATAATGCCAATCAATATCAATATGTGGGGTAATGGTGAATGAATATTTACTTTGCCAGAAAATATCTCAGATGATGTCTCTGATAAAGAACATTTTGCGCCTACTGAGTGGGCATGTACCTTTAATAATTAAGGTAAAAATTAAAAACAGCAGACAACAATTTTCGTCTCGCGTGTAGTGAGGGTTAAAGGTTTTACAAGTTACAAGGCTGGTGACGGACGGACGGAACATACATGCATGGATAACACTAAATTCCCCCTCCACTATCGTTGTGGGGCATATTAAACTTTACGCATCTCATCATAACAGGCCTGTAGCCAGACCTGTTTTAAGGGGTGGGGGTCGTTTCGAAGGCCCAAGGGGCCCCCGAGGTATCTAGGGAGGTCCGGGAGCATGCTTTTTTGCTAAAAAAGTGGACCTCGAGGCTGGGCGGGAGGGTCGTCCGATCCCCTGGCTACGGACCTGTATAAGGAATGTACATACCAAGTTTCAGGTATGTAGCTATTATGGTTTAAAAGTTGTACCTGTTACAAGCCAAAATTTGAAAATTCCAAGTCAAAAAGCGGGAGATACTCTATGACCAGGGGGTCGATTTTCAATTTCAATTTAAATAGATATTGTGAAAAATATATAAACAATTTGCACTGGACATCTGGTAAGAATCAATTTTGAGCATGTAATTCACATTGTCTTCTGAATATAATGTTTCCCTCATGTCCATTCTACCGTGGACTTTCCGACTAACCATGGGTTTGTCGTTTGGCTTAGACTCGCAACCAGCCAGTCTTGACGTAGTTGTCTTCCTTGACGAACCGTCTGTGTGTTGACTCTGGATAAACACACACGCAGGTCGCGACTCCGTGTAGTTTGGGCAAGGTAGGACTCTCTGTATTGGGACAGGACAAAGTGCACTATTTAAAGTGCAGCAAGCACACATGTGAACTTACCAAACAGTGATATGATGTGCACTCCGTACAGTCAGCATGATAAATGACCTTCAAGAGACACCCAACTACCCGTGCTATCGGCATTCGGTACACCTCGGCAAAGTAGTGCCGATGTGTATTCCTACGCAGAGCAGACAACTCGTCAGTAGCGTTAACCCCTGAACATTACATGAATATATTGTTAATTGTGGTCCATGAATTCATGCAAATGGGTCAGGAAGTCACAACGGACGGACGGGAGGACAAGGGTAACACTAATTAAAGCATGCCCCCTCCACTATCTGGTGGGGCATAATAAACACCATTTGCATTCGGTAAATGAGATAACCGGGCACCAGGTTGACTGTTCAAAAGTAGACCAGAGCATTTTGATAGGTTTCACAGTTTGAAGACAAGATCAAAACAAATATTCGTCTGTATATGTTCACAGGTGATTCTAGCGTGTATTGGATGGTGAATTAATTATTGTTTGTATATCTATATATTATAATTACATAATATTCAGACCCGGGCGTATTTTAAGTGTTTTTTACATTGTTAAGAAAGGTGTTTCATGTAAATACAAACAATAATTGACCATCCAAGACACGCTAGAACCACCTGTGCTCCCCGCGTCCAACACAATTCTTACCAACCTTTTTCTACCTGTAAAAGAAAAATCTTCATGTTACCTTCAACACAGCCAGTATCCAAGTGATTGATCCGCGGCGGATTAAAATACACACCACCAGGTCAACAAGCCGTGATCACATGTGTAAAGGTTGCAAGTGAAATTTACTCACGGCGCAAATAGAAGAACGGTCTCTGGTAAAATGCCTACAGCTAGGTAAACAATTTGCATACACTCCACGACTGAAAAAGGTCAAAGAACACATTGTCTTATCAAACCAGCATAGGACAATGCATCGTATAAATTATGTGTACATGGCTGGTCAACAATATATGTTCCATACCTTTCTCAATATGTATCATTTTCCAATAAATGGGGCTTACGGCATTTTTGCGATCAGTCAGTGATATTCAATTTTAACAACAATGGATTAGTGTAGACCCAGATTAGCATGCACATCCACGCAGTCGGATCAAAACCTACACCGTTCGCAATTCAGCGCAACTGTATATTAATTAACTCCTAGTGATGTAGGTCCTAATCAGACTGCGTGGATATACATGCTGATCTCGGGCTGCACTGGTCACGGAACTAAATAACCTGAAGTTCTTGTGTTAACAGTAGGGCGACTTACAACAGAAAACTCAGGTTAGGAACTAAATGAATCCTACTTGGTCACTGTTAGACAACGAAAACGACTAACTACGCATATGGCAGTGAGCTTATGAGAAAACACGCCCTATGTTAGGTTTTACAGGGTAAACCACGATATCAGGGGGTTGTTTCACTAAACTTCGTACGACTAAACAGGCCCGTAGCCTTTTACTTTTTTAGCCTTGAGGTCCACTTTTTTAGACCCCCATAGATACTTCAGACCCCTTGAACCTTCGAAACGACCTTCAAACAGGTAGATACTTCAGACCCCTTGAGCCTTCGAAACGACCCCCCCCCCCCCCTTCAAACAGGCCTGGCTACGGGCCTGCTAAAATGTTTGAAAGTGCAAAATTATGATAATCTGTAAATTTCACATTAACATTGTTTTCTTGTAATAAATAATTATTGGATTTACATTTATTGAGCATAGGCTGCATATGCAGCCTATGCTCAATAAATGTAAATCCATAAATTTAAATTTACAGACGATCTTAAATTTGCACTTACGAACATTTTAGTCGTAATTAAGACGTTTAGTGAAACGGGCCCCCGGTTGTCTATGCCACTACAGGCCCGTACGCAGAGGGGGTGTGACGTGTGCGTACGCACCCCCTTAACCCTTTCACTCTTAACCAGCAGGCCTGCATAGTGGTATTGGCAAACAGTGTAGATCCAGATGAGCCGGCTCGTAACGAGCCGTCTCATCAGGATCTGCACTTTTTGCAATTAATTTTCATGATTTTGAGAACAAAAACACACCATGTTCATAAATGGACTGGTCTGAAAATCATTTTGTGATGATTTAGATTAGTTGAAAAATTAACAAATCAAAATCCATTTCAATTACTTAGGGGTGAAAGGGTTAATCTGCCGAGGTCTGTCCGTGGGTGTGCAAAAACAATGTTTAGCCCTTCGCGCCGTCGATAACGCACACCCCTAACATAATTCCTGCGTACGGGCCTGCACTAGGTAATTCTATCCAACACTATGCTAGAAGCAGTACGCGTTCATGTTGTCATGTTAAACAAGCATGGAGTAAATATTGCATATTGTTATGTATTTTGGCATTTTTTCCTACATACCAATGTTTTTTGTCATCTTTAGAGCACGAAGAACAAAACTGGGATTGGTTCCATTTTTTTCGACAATTCCTTTGCCCGCCATCTTGGATTTCAAAATGGCCGCCCTGAAATCCTATTTTCATTATATATACACTTCTAATACAGGTAGAATATTGATTCAATTTTTGGTGATAATCATCTTTTGTCCACACACAACAAAATCAGTGTTATATTAATTTTAGCAACCCTCATATCGACCTGCCTAGACTTAAAAATGGCCGCCTTGAAATCGTATTATAATATATTAATTGTTATATTCATATCTACATTTATAATGCAGACAGAATGTACTGTCTTTAGTAAAGTGTATTTATAGTTAGGTTGTGTTGACTGTTCTGCTACGTTCTTGGAACAAAGATTATGTGTATCATCAAAGAAAACATGAGTTGTTTCTATTGTATTCAAATTTTCAATATGGTTGCCGTGAACATCATATAATTCTGATACAATCATGCACAAATCTTTTGGACTGATTTTTCCCCAGACTTTAATCATTATTGAAAGCAAATTATATATGACTAAAGTCAATTTCAAGTCACAGTTTATGAAAAACATGTTAGATTTCAAAATGGCCACTGTGTGTATGTAGGACTTTTCTTAATTATGGATACAGTGTTTTCAATCAGTTCAATAACCATCTGAATTATAGTCTCCATCTTGTTGGTGTTGGTGAAAGGCAGTGCTGACACAATCACACTCAAAATGCGGTCAAAGGAGTTGCTTACATAAACTATATACCTTATACAAACGTGTATGCAGGAAAGTGTTCAACTGTCAAAAGGGCAATATTTGTGCGATTAAATGACATTAAAACGCCACTGCACATGTTCAGTATGTGTAGACGACGTGTCTAAATGTCAAATCGATTGCCAAAACACTGTTGAAGAGGTTGAATACACTCTATACCTAATACAGAAATGTATGTAGGAAACTGTAGAAACATGGCCACGTTGACACGGCAGTATTGTTCCATGTCATTATCATTATTTACGATTACCATTTATGGTATAAAGAGATCACAACTCCTGCGTCAATTTAAAGTGATCAGATGGTCCAAATTGCCCTTCGCTTGTTGAAATTGTCATATTATGACTTGACAAAGTCAAAGACACTGAGTATGTATACCTATGTCTACATTATGGTATGCCACAAAGGCAAGCCAATGACTAATGCTTCCATTTCATTGATTATCGCAGAAAACTAATATGCTCTGATTGAATACGAATAATGAGGCATGTTATTTCGCCTGAAACGGTTTCGGTATGTATACGGACTGACTGTTCAAGTGGAGTAAGATCACTTGCCTCTCATGTCCATGAATTAAATACTCTATTCATGTCTTCACATATTACAGGATATTTTACTGCTGCTGAAGCAATATGGCCTGTCAATGAAACACGTTTCTGGCAAAACATACTAGTTACTGATACGCTATCACACGAGTCAGTAGCAGACATATATTCCAACTTTATTAAGGGTATGAATTCACAGGCACATGTAGTATTCGCGAACTTACATATCAGTGATCACGAGTTGCAAAAAAATTGCAAACTTGACTGAGTAAGATGCACAATTTATTCTGCTTGAAAAACGAGTCTAAAGGGATAACTCAATTTCAGAACGCGATGTCCGCAGAAAATAATGGCGTTGTGGGATTACAGAGATAAACTGAAATTATCTGAACACATAATTCTGACTCGTCTCAAGTCCAAAATGTAGCAAGCCGTGCACAATGGCCATCTCGGCATTCAGACATGTCTTAGGCGAGCGCAAGATATTATGTTCTGGCAAAATGGAAGGACGATGTGCAATTGAAGATAGAAACTGAAATACCAAAGAGACTCTGATATCACACTATATATGTACCAGACCACCCATGACAAACTGTTGCTACAAACATTTTCACATGGAATCAAAAGGAATTTCCGGTAATTGTTAACAACAACAGTCACACAGCATGAAATCCAAAATGGCCATTGGACAATTGAAAGGGATTTACAGTAAGCATGGTGTACATGGTGCAATTTGCCTGCCAGGAATTTGCTGATTTTGCAAAAGAATGGGATTTTCTTAATGTCACGTGCTCTGTGTAGCCAATGTCCAATGGGTTAGCTGAGCGTACAGTGATCATTGTGAATCACAGTTTCTTAAAAACAAAAAGTGAATGTACATACCTATATTTGGGTATACGGGAATATCTAAACTCACATAACCGGCACGGAATGGACACCTGCAGTTATTGATAGGATAGCGGCTTATATCCAGTTTACTGACCACATGTGAGCAGGTAATGCCAATACATGTTTCGATCTGTGACACGATCAGGGGCCCGTTTCACTAAGCTTCGTATGACTGAAATGTTCGTAAGTGCAAAGTTATGATAGTCTGTAAATTTCACATTAACAATGTTTTCTTGCAAACAATTATTGGATTTACATTTATTGAGCATAGGATGCATGTGCAGCCTAAGTAGTAGTAAGGGAGTCAAAATGATACCACCTACCGTGATATCATTTATAACCGTCTATAATACCCCCACCACCCCCGAAAATCAAAAAATTGGTTAACGAGGAAAATTGGGTCTCCCGACAGCAAATTTATGAATTTTTGGAGAAAATAATTTTGAAAAGAGGAGTCCAATTATATTGGTAATTGACTTTTGAAAAAAGTCGAAATCATTCATGCAAGTACAATAGTTTATATTCCTCATTTTTCTCCTCCGATATAGCTAATTTATTTCGCAGATCAGCAACTAATTCTACAGCTCTAGTCTACCACGTTCACCTTTAGCCACCTGACAGCGTAGTTGCTTATGTCTACAAAGAGTTTGGGCACTAACGAATTTACAAGGGCATCTGGGGCATTGAAATTGTGGGGGGACACAAGGAAACTTTCTACGTCTCGCTAGATGCCTTCGTAGATAGTCTTTACACGTAAACGTCTTACAACAAGTCTCACACTCCATTATATATGTATATAACCTATGAAATTTATCTGTTCAATTGGACGTGAAAAAAAACATTATGTAAATTTTTGACGTCCAATTGAACAGATAAATTTTATAGGTTATACAAAAGTATATATACAAAAGTATAATACAGAAAATATGATAACGCCAGAAACTAGAGCAGAAATAGAAAGTTTTAGAAGGGAAGCCGAATCTCTAGGGATTACTTATAGTACACGGTTGAGAGTTAGGGGGTTGACAAAGCTGATAAATGCCACAAAGAATGAGGCGTTTATGAAGCGGTTTACCCGCGCCTATAAAAGAAGGGCATTTAAAAACCTCTCACTAGCGGAGGAAGTTGGTAACATAATTCAAAAAGAAAGTATTGCGGAGCTAAGGGCTAGTGTAATAAAACCTTCAAGCACCAATAATTTGTCTCAAATTAGACACACAGGTGGCCCAATACAAAATAATAAGAAAAAATCTCTCGTTCGCGCGATAGTGGAAAAAGGTGAAGAAATATTGGGGGCTCACGATGAAACATTGGAAAAGGTAGAAAATGGAAGACGGGTAGTTACATTATCCTTTCGTAAAAACATTAACATTAACGAGTCTGAACGCATGTCCGAGAAACTCGCTCCATATCTAACAACCAATTTTTATTTGAGATATTCATATTCTTACAAGCTAGAACATATGGAGGAAATTAAAAATGGAAAACCTGTAACTATAATAATGCACAAAAATCTCGGTGGTAGCGAACCACTATCATCAATGAAAACCGTTAAAAACTGGCTGTCAGATAAGGAGCAAACACGAATAATGTCCGATAAAATAGACAGACCGAATACAAAGTGGAAGTTTGTAAGATGGGTAGAGGTTTTCGTAAAGCTAATACAGGGTAGTAGGGGAATAGATTTGGGACTACAATCCAAAGAAGCAGCAGGAGGAGAACTTCCAGAATGGCTGAAGAATAAAAAAGGTATGTATTCTTTAGATAAGTATAATGACGACCTTTGTCTGTTCAGGTGTCTAGCTATGCATATGACAGATAAAAGACCCGACAGATGTACAGAAAAGGCGAAAGAACTTAGTACGCAATATTTTGGTAGTAATGTGGTTTCACCAATTCCTTTTTCAGATCTGAAAAAGGTTGAAGAGTTTTTTAAAATCGGTGTAGAAGTATATCAACCCACCGAATGTAACGTATGGTGGTTGAAAAAGGTACCAGCGCACTATAAGGCAATAGGTAATAAACCAATGACAATAGGACTGTTTAATAATCACGCATTTCTGATAAAAAACCTTAAAAACCTATCTAAAATTTACTCCTGCGATAATTGCAAGCAGAAATTCACGAAAGCGAGTAATATGAAGAGACACGGACCAAAATGTATGAAAGGTGAGACAAAAGTAGTATGTGATGGTAATTATTTAGAGCGCCCGCGTTCGTCGTTCGAGAAAGCGTTCTACCCAAAAAGTTCTAACAGTTATGGGGCGATCGATTGGATGTACTCTGTGGAAAAGCGCGAGGGAATTCACATTCACCACGAACAGTGTGGACACGGGGGTGAAAGATGGATTTTAGGAGCTCCAGTAGATGGATACTGTCCAGAAACCAATACCGTATATCAATATCACGGCTGTTACTGGCACGGGTGTGAGATTCGTGCAAAGCATAGAAAAGAAGAACGCGCATCCACTATGAGAAGAGATACATTTATTAGAAGAAGCAAAGAATTCAACCTAGTAGTTATGTGGGAATGCGAATTTCAAAGAACGGGTAAAGACATAAAGATCGGTTGCGAAACTACTCTCTATCCATATCAGATAGTATACGATTTTGAGGCGTATCTCAACCCAGAATTTGAAACTCTCGGTAATAATCTAGAGTACGAAGCCGAGCACGTTCCGGTAAGCGTTAGTATAGGAGCTAATTTCTCAGGAACAGTAACTCATATTTGTGATAAAGATCCCGCAAAACTTATAGAAAAATTCGTAGAAGATTTGAAAGTCAGGGGAAAAGCTATAAGAGAAGAAGTGTGGTCAAGATATGGGTTTAATACAGAACATTTACGTAAAAACCAAATCGCCAAGATCGAACAGTGGATAGAGCAAGTACCGGTTATAGGTTTTAACAGCAGTAAGTACGATATAAACTTAATAAAGAAATACCTAGTAGGCGAACTGGCATCAACAACAAAGAAAGTAATGGTCGGAAAATGTGCAAACGCAACAATATTTCAATTTACTCCAGAGTTTAGATTTCTTGATGTAATACTTTATCTAGGACCCGGTGTAAGTTACGATAGTTGGATAGAAGCCTACGAATGCAAAGGACAGAATCTTTCTTTCCTTATGAGTGGTTCGATTCTCCAGACAAACTGGATTACCCAGGACTACCGGATATAGAGAATTGGTATTCCAAACTATCTGGGAAAATGTTAATAGATGAAACAGAATTAAGTAAATGTCGTAGAATTTTCGAAGAAAATAATATGAAAACTTTCAGAGATTGGTTGAAATATTATATCGATTTAGATGTAGCACCGTTCCTAGAAGCGGTGGAAAAAATGTGTGAATTTTATAAACACAGAGGTGTGGATATTTTCAAAGATGCGGTAACACTACCTGGAGTAGCTATACAATATTTATTGAGAGGAACCATTAAAGAACAAAAATCTTCAAAGACGATTATACCGGAGGATGCTCTATATGCACCAAAAGAAGAAAAACTACGAAATGATGAAGGGACGCTCTAGTTGGCGGTCCATCAATAGTATTTACACGATATGCAGAAAGCTGGTGTTTCAAATATTAGAGTGGGTTCCAAACCTTGCAAGGCTGTTTTGGGGTACGACGCAAACGCGTTATATTTATCTACGTTAAATAAAGAGATGCCGTGTGGGAGAGAAACTATACACCATATAGATACCCCACATAACCCTAAATTTATTAAAAAGTTTTGTAAAAGAGTTTTATCTGGAGACTGGTTTGGGTTTGCGGAGGTGGATATAGAAGTTCCACACAACTTAAAAGATAAGTTTTCTGAAATGTCCCCAATATTTATAAACAGAGAAGTAGAGGTTGATGAAGTTCCCACACATATGTTAAAATATTTAAAAGATACTGGCCGAACAAGAGGAGATGGAAAAAAATTGGTGGGATCTATGACCGCCACTAAAGTATTGCTGTACGCGCCACTGTTGAAATGGTATTTAAAACACGGCCTAGAAATAACTGGAGTTCATCGTGTTATAGATATTAGCGGAAAACCATTCGAATGGTTCGCAAAAGAAGTTACAGCCGCAAGACGAACAGGTGATGTAGAACCAAATAAGAAACCAGTAGCCGACATAATGAAATTATTAGGAAACTCGTGTTATGGAAAAATGATAGAGGCAACGGAGAGACATTTAAATACGACATATGCACAAAACGAAACCTGTGTTGACAAAGCATTAAGATCTGCATTCTTTGACGATTTGGAAGAGATAGGAGATACGTACGAAATATCTGCAAGAAAACCCAGGTGTGCGGTAAAGAGACCATTCCATTGTGGAATAGCGGTTTATCAACTAGCTAAATTGAGAATGTTGGAATTTTACTACGAATTTCTAGACAAATACGTAAACAGAGAAGACTTTGAATTAATACAGATGGATACAGATAGTATGTATATAGGAGTTAGTGGAAAAACGATAGAGGAATTGATTATACCTAACTTTCTAGACGGGTTTGAAAAAGAAAAAAAGAAATGGTTGGCTTGGGATAAATGGAGCGAAAGAGAGCCCGGACTTTTCAAAATGGAATTTAGCGGAGATAGGGCGATAGCGTTATCTAGTAAGTGTTATTTTGTAGAAAAAATTAATTTCACTAAAGATAATTTGGAACAAATTAAAATTAATAAAAACTCTGCGAAAGGAATGTCCAAGAGAACCAACAATTTAAATTGGGATAGATATAAACGAGTACTAAGTGAAACTACAGAAGATGGAAAACACATTATAGATGTAGCACAAAATAGAGGATTTAAAATGAAAGACGGCGTTATGAAAACGTACTGTCAACAAAATTTAGGACTCTCTGCATACTACGATAAAAGACGTGTGTTACCAGACGGAATACATACAGAACCTCTCTAATAATTTTGAAAAAATTAAGAAAATTAGCAATCTAAAGACTCTGACGATCCGGGGGTAGCTGGGTGTCAGAAGGCACCGCAAGAAGTTCTTCGCGAACAAACCCTCGAGATGACCCATCATCCAAATAGTAGAGCACGGGCTCATCGGGCTTGGTAATAGATCGATCTAGATGATATACATTGAGAGACCACACGGGATCAGTCGCGCGGCGGCTGCCACCTTCGAGCTCTCCCGGTTCATAGAGGTACCGGACGTCAATATCCGATGGTAGCCTTTGCTCCTCTAAACCAACGGGTCGCCCGCGCGAGACGGCAGAGGGCTCGCTCGTCACCCTTTTAAACTTGATAGCATCTACGGGCTTCTTACCTATCAATCTGGTCACCTCTCCGTTCAGTGCGGAGACCACGGCGGGCAGTCTGGCCACCCACTTGGTCGATCGCGAATGAGGGTCTACAAGTTCTTTGGCGTATTGGTGTCCGAACAGTCTCTCAGCCAGGGTTCGATTGAAGCGCTCCACGATCCCCTGGTCCCGGTGGATGTTGACGCGGCCGCGTCTGACAGAAACTTCGTGCTTAGACAATAGATGAGAGACCGCGCCCATGAACTCGCGGCCGGGATCGACCTGGAGAAGATTCGGCCATTTGAGAGGACTCCTCTTATATATTCGGGAGAGAGCCTCGGCCACCTCCTTAGACTCTTTAGTGGCCAACGGCTCAGCCCCCTTATAACGACTCGCTACGTCAACGATTGTCAGTGCGTACTTGTACGTCTTACGACCGACGCGATCGTGAGGGAGAAACAGGAGATCCGCTTGGTGAACTTGGTTCGGTACCGGCACGTCGAATTTCGGGCGCGGAATATTGTGAGGCGCGGGTAAATAGATCTGTCAGATGGCCTGCTTCTTGAGCCATTCCTTGACAGCGTTTTCTGAAACCTTGGTCGCCGCCGCGCGGTTCTTGATGGCCGCGAGTCCCTTCCAGTAGCCGCGGGGGCTGTAGTACGCGTCCGCTAGCTTGCGCGTTAGGCGAACCGATAGTTTGGTATTAAGTTTGCGCGTGTTCATCGTATGCGATGTATTCTAATATATCGGACAATCTCCAACATGCCCTCGCCAGATCGTCCGGTAACTGCGTCGATAATAATAAACCTTTGTTGGAAGTACAATCGCGATTGGGGGTTAAGTTCTGAAGGAACTTGGGAAAATCTAATCCCCCAAGATTGGTGGAGGAATCTAACATCCGCTTTGCGAAAAGGGTGGCCGCTTTTTCGTCCTCCCGCCACGTCTCGAGAGAATCTCTGGCCAGACGAATCATACCCTTTGCACCAGCTATGCGGTGTTTAAGGGCAGTGTAGCCTACATCAATCATAGCAAAATAAAGTTCGTCAACTGACATCGTTCTATATATATATATATATATATATATATATATATATATTTATAAAAAAAGTTATTTAAAATAATTAATTTAAAATCTCGATTGAATATAGTAGTCGACGAGACCCACCACAGCCATTCCCACGACGATGAACGCGATCTCGCGGTCTTTTCGGGGCTCTGACGGTACATAGAAATCTGAAAGTTGGGGCTCACGATCCAGCGGCGCGAGACTTTTCTGATATGCCAGCGCGTACTCGCGGTTGGCTTCTTCAACGTTCTGAAAAGTTTGTGTGGCGTGATTTTCGCGGCGAAGCTCTTCATTGACCCAGTCCAGATGGGCGGTTCGTTTTTTCGACCACGCTTCCTTTGCGCTATTGAGTTGTTCTACATCTAAATCGTGACGCTTACGCTCCTCATCCACGTTCGAGCTTCTCATTTTAGAGAATATAAAGTTGCTACCGCTGAACGCCAATGCGTTTACAAGCGCACCACCTACTATTACTGAGATTGAAGCCATTTATTTCCATATATTAACTGGTAGAATTCCAGCTTTAACTAGATAATCTCGGGTCCAAACTGCGGCCGCTACATCTAAGGTCGCGAGCCCTACGTCTCTCACAGTAAAATCCAACTTGGGAGCGGACCCTCCTAGGGCCATCTTTGATAGTCGAGCATACCCGATACTGAAACCCGATATCACCACGGCGTGATAAAGCGCATTCACTAACATTTTACCATCTTGTTCAGCCATATTATATTATTGCATATAAAAGGGGTCGCGATCAATGTTTAAATGGGGCGCATCCAATCGCGATTGGTGTTTCGTAACTTTCTTCTGAACACTGGCTGGTTGTTTTTTCGATAATAGGGGGTATTTCCACACGCACAGGGCACCAACAACTGCCAGACCACCACCAACAACCCAACTCCAATTCACGAATTTGGGTTCAATCAGATTCGCCCAACCTCGATTGGGTGTTGAGTGTGCTTCCAATTCGTGAATTGGGGGTGTTGTTGTACTCAACTCTGTCTTCAGATGTTTTGCTGTCTCCGTCCCCGATTGCAACGACTGTTTAGCCTCTCGAAGCTCGGCGAGTATTTTATCGTGTTTAATTTTTCGGGTGGCAGCCGCCGCCCGCTCAGCTGCCTGTCTTTTGGGATTTTTTATATGCGGTATGTCATCCAGTGGCGGAGTACCACTCGGGTTCGATTGTGTTGGAGCAATCGGGTTCAACTCCGTCACTCTCGCGGGTGTGTCTTGTGTCATCATTTATGATATTAATATTAGGCTTATAGTTCGTGGGCATATATGTCCAAATTGACAGTGTTTACCCGTGGTCAACGCGGTTGTCAGCGGAGTTAAGTACATTCCAAACTTGTGATAAATTGAGCAGCAGGCTGTTCTAAGAGTGTGACCTATAAAATGGTCAGTCTCTAGATCGTCAATCAATCCCGCGGTGTTTGGTATAGGGAGAAGTATACAAACGGCGGTTGCGTACAAATGAATAGCCGCCAATCCGAGAGTTTTTGTCATCTCCGCACCTAACCTAGATTCGTATCGCGCATACATTTTATCGATCTCCGCATCTGACATCTTATTCACCTGAAAAACTGAGAGACGCCTACCGAGATAATGCTCCGATTGTCCCCCAGCAACCAGCGCAGCTAGCCGCTCTCGTCGCGCCGCATTTTCATTTTCATTCGGAGTCGTTGCACTCAACCCAATACCAACCCCCTTTGGAGTTGGAATTGATTCCGATTGCTCTGTCAGATCATTATCTATGTTGGCAGTAGGAGTTGAGGTTTCTTCTATTAGCTGATCGAGAAGTTCGTCGCAGTTCATTTTTCTTAAAATTAATTTAACTATTCTAACAAGTCTCATCACTTTAACATATTGTCAAGCGCACCACCCGATACTTATGATCACCATTATGCTCGCAACAAAGCTCGCAGCGGAGCACCAAATTGTTAACATTGTTAACCATTGTTCAGCATTTGTTCAACATTTGTTAAGCATTTGTTCAGCATTGTTCAGCATTTGTTCAGCATTGTTCAGCAATTGCTAAGCATTGTTAAGCATTTACTCGGCAGTTACTAAACGAGCGTTAAGTAATTACTAATTGATTATAAAATTAATTAATTGATAACTTCGTAAGCAGTTGGTTGATCAGTCTTTAGCAGAAGCTTGGCGTGCTTAGTTTCCGAAAGCATCTGTCGAACCTCCAGGCGCTCCTCGCGAGTTGGGATAACGTCATTCTCTCGAAGACAGTCATCGAATGAGTCTCGGTCCTTGCAGTGAAAGAGGGCGACCCATTTCGTTTGCTCGCGCAGATCCTTGAGGACGGCGTTGTACTTTTGAGTGGAGATCCATACGCTTTGCCTAGCATGGCGGCCAGAAAATGCGAGCTCGGAGAGCATGTCCTTCTTTTTGGTCATCGCCGCCTTGGCTGAGCAATTGTCAATCACGTATAGGGTGGGCTCACCGTGGAATCTTTGGTATCAACCACGCAACCAATCGTGAAGTCTGTCGCCGGGGTCAATAACGTATATCTCAGGGTCGTCCCATATCCACTGGCGCCGCTGATAAGTCTCGTTGTGCCGCACAGTGGGACACAGGATCACAATGTGCCGAAAGGCACCGCGGTAGGACCCCTCGAGCAAGTCGAGGATGAAAACCGTTTTTCCACATCCTGTCTGCCCACATATTATGGCAGAGTGAACATCTCCAATCGTGAATTGGTATTGATTGCTAATTTTCTTAATTTTCAAAATTATTATGTAATAAATCGTTAGATGATTTTTTTATTAAATCAGTAGATCGCTGATACGTATCGACCATCTTCGATGTTGAGTTGTGCGTCTGTATTTATATATAAGTACACGTACAATGGCCAATCTCCATCAGCCTCTTTGGTTATCTGGATCGTCACACCCTCACTAGCGTTCTCAACTTGGCGTCCGCTGCCGTGTATTTGGTCGTCGTCGCTGGCTCGCATGTCTAGCCATAAGGCGTATTTGGTATTCAGGAACTCCGCGAGGGAGACGGCCGAGAGCTGCAGGTCTTTGGCAACCGCGGCAACCTCCGGAGAGCGCTTAGAGCCACCAGCAAACTGCTTTCTTACTTCGTCCCACTGCTGGTGCGCGCGAAGACCCGCGCTGTAGAGTTGAATGGGGACTCCCTCGATCGTCACCTCTACCTTCGTGATTTTGGGGTTATAGAATCTGTCGATTTTTATAGCACCGAGCGCTAACCGAGCCTCCTCGAACAGCATCAGTATACCTTTCATCGAGCGGGCGGGTACGTTGACGTTAATATTCCACAATGTGTCGCTTTTGTCTTTCGTCATCTTGCGGTGGCGAAGAACTCGGTCATAAAGTATGGCAACGCGCCCGGCGTACTGGGTTCTGATCAATTGCGTGAGTTCGGGCATCGTGACCATGTCGTACTCCAGCGAAACATTATCGATCGTATACGTTGATAACATGTCGGTGGCTATGAGAACTCGGCCGTAGTCGTTGAACGTTAGTTCGTATTCGAGGCGGTCAGCCAAAGCACTCTGATAGTAGGGCATGTGACTCTCGCGCGGAATGTAGAAGCGGTTGCCGTAAGCGGCCGCGATCGCGTTGTCACTCGTGTTGTTATCTGACTTGTCACCAGCCCCGATTCTAAGTCTGGTTACGTTCTTATTTCGACTGGTGTCAATACCTTGCTAGACAGCGTTTTCGCGCTCTTGCGCCGTCTTCCACAGGTCCTGATAACAATGGTAGACGTCGCTGTCATCGATCGACATCACCTCATTACCAGAAATCTTTATCATGGTCTTCTTGACTATGGCGCGACCCAGGTTCTGAACGACGGTTCGGTCCGCGTCCGTCGACGTCAGTAAAATAGTGAAAGCGAGGCGAACAATCCCCGGCACAATGACGTCGCTAGCTCCGAGGTTGGGGAAGCGGACTAAGAGCTGCTGGTTCTGGTCGATCGTCGATGGGTTGTTCGTAATAACGACACTCTGTCTCACGCCTTTTGCCCCGAGGGGCTCCCGCAGTCTGCGGTATGGATTGAGTTTGCGACCGTATTGACTCGAAGACATAATTTGGTGAATCTATATTAAACTCGTATGGTTTTGTCTTTAATACATAATAGATTTTAAAAAAATTATAAAGATGGATGATTTTAACATGCACGACTACGATCTCATTACGGGCGACCGAAACGATTACCTCGATGATGCCCTAGGCCAAGACGAAACGCCCTTCATAGACGCGATAGGGAATCCACCTCCAATCCAATCACAATCTGGGGAAATAGCTGGCGCTACCAACACCATTAGTCTAAGTTAGGAATTAGTCGAGTCTGCTGTAAACGACTTCTACAACAATTTGGCAGACAAAGGTATGGTCCCATCTGTCGGCCGTGACTACTCCAAGTTCGAATTGGATCTGCGTGGTATGTTGCGACTAAAAGCATCAAATGTCCCGATCATCAACACGATGACCGGTAAACCCTAGCGCTGAGCACCATTGCCGGAAACACGGGCGGTGGCCAACTCATAAGGAACGAACTCGGATTCCCAGACTGGAAGAGGGGTAAAACAATTATGCCGACCCGCGCTGTAGAGACCCTACATTCTACAGACGAAACGATGGCGAAGACGGCTACCGCGATAGAAACTGTCGATATCAGCGAGGTCCCTCGTGTAGCCACCAACGCTATTCGCACAATGGAGCTCAGCGAAAGAGAGATAGACGAAATACTCAGGACGATGAATGACCCACCGTTATCTCTTAGCGAACTCCGGGGACTCGATAAGGCTATGCAAACAGTCAGGGGCGAATTGGTCCATAACCTCGCCAAACTCACTGCGCTGGATGGACATATCACGCTAGAAGAAAGTAAACTGGAGGAAGCCCGTGGCGATAGAGAATCTACCGAGCGAATCACCGAACGCCTGCGGTCGTTGCGGGATGAAAGAGAAGCTCGCTCGGAGGCTGCATCGGCTGGCCGTGAGGCTCTCCGCACACAAATAAGTCGGATCCGCGAAACAATCTCGAGGGTCCTGCACGAGGAGACGACACTCGGTGAGCATCTTCGCACTCTGTTCAGAGAGCAGGGTGGCACGATATCAAGCATCCTCGTTGCTATCGGCATGATTATATCGACCATAGTTCTAGCTTTCACTGGTGGTGCGGCGCCACCACCCGCTCCAGCACCCACACCACCACCCGCGCCATCCGGTGGAGCCAAGGAGTGGGTAAAAAAAACAACTAAAAGCCCTCGCCAGTCTCCTGGCTAAATTAGCCGAAAAGGCGGCTGACGCACTACCTGGACTGATCGGAAGTATCGTTTCTTACTTGCTATCTATATTAGCAAAAACGACCGGATGGCTCGCTAAAAATACTTGGGCTTTAATCGTGGCAATCGCCGGTCTCCTACTTTTAATCTCTCTCGAGTTCCTAAAACCAAAGCGCGAGTAGTCCGATCGCCACGAGCGCGACGACGAGCCCTAATTTCTCCTCCTCGTGTGTTGTGCTTCCAATCTCGATTGGTGTTTCCGCTCCTGTTTCAACATTGTTGATGATTGGATTGGGGGAACTCGATGGTGCATCCAATTTGTGAATTGGGGGTACTGGGTTCAACTTCAATCCCGATTGTGTTGAGGGAGGTGAATCCATTTTGTGTTTTGGGGGTTTTATGAAATCGGTTCCACTTAAAACCTCAACACTGTTGAACCCGGGCATCTTGATGATATCCGTGTTCACGTTACCGTTGTGGCCGATTTTTTGATTGGCGATGGCGATTACGATCTGATTATTGTAACCGTCAACCGGGTCGTCTCGTAGTATCATATTGCTCGGCGCCATATAAAGACCTATTCCAAATGCGTAGTCTACCCGGGTGCTGGCATTCTGCAAAACGTCTTGATAATTCTGGATAGCCTACTCCAGGTCCACCCTAGCTGAGATGGCGTCCTCTACAAGTGCTAAGAATTGTTTTTGTGCATCAAACGCTGTTCCCATGCCCAGTATAGAACTGCGAGTTTGCTTCTGTGCGCCGAGGATGGCCCAGACGTACGTGCGAATGGAGTCGTTGACGCGAGTAACCCCGGCCTGCGTGAACCCTAGACCCGTATCTAACATAAATGTACCCCACGCGTCCTGAACCTTAGCAGCCTGCTGTATGTAATCGACGTGAGCCCGTTTCGGAGGTAACATTTTACAAGAAAACACGCCACAGTGCCGACCTCCAGACACTTCCGGCCCGAAAGTCATAGTCGCGGGGTCAAAATTCCCGGCGTTCCGACTGACGATGTGGTCGCCGGAGTGATCGTGTCTAAAATCGGTCTGCGTCCAATTCCCGGACTGGCCCCGAATGAGAACGTCCCCGAGGCCGGTGCTGGTAGGAAATGCTTTCTGTCTCCAGTCCGCGTCTTTTGAGACGTTAAATTCGTTACACAGTCTTTCAAACGCCATACGGTCGTATGCGTTGGAAATGGGATCCCAGGCGTCGTCTTGAGGTAGTGAAATACCTAGTTCTTTGAGAATCCTCCTAACAGTATAATACGCATGAAAGTTGTAGACACTTCGGAGCATGATATTCTTGGATGTCAGATGGTCTTTATGTGAAACTCCACACCCGGCCGTTGCGCACCATACAGCGAAATTTATTTGGTTCTGCCAAAACTGCATCGGTGTTGCTTTCCACCCGTTTACCGCCTCCATCGTAGTAATCTTGGGCAGCCTATATTGTTCAAAGATGTTAGGGAAATTGGTGGCAAAGCCACTGTCCGGTCTAACCGTTACGGTTGGGTGTACAAGGCGGTTAACAACGTCTTTTTGCGTGTATTTACCACCGACCGCGTACTTTGCATTAGAATTAAAGCTAAATGCTTTGGTATCCATTGAAAGATATTATTATGTTTGCTACTATCACTAATGTTCAAAAAGAGAGTTGTGAACTTCAAAAGTTAATCGAAAACTGCTGCGGACAACGCCGGGTAGGCCTTAGATCAATCACGTTCACGGTCGGGTGGAAAAACGTTGAAACGGGCTATACTATCATAGCCTCAGAGCCTACACCTACATGGGGCTCCGGTAGTAATGCAGAAGTGCTTAGACGCCTTCAGGAAGCAAGTGCCGTATTACGTCCTGGCCTTTGGGGTTCCAGAGATGTCCAAGCTTTAATTGCGACGCGTCTTCCTCGTTTGGCCACTCTCTCAATCTCAAAAGCCACGGGGCTTGCGAAATTGTCTGTTGATAAAGAAATACAGATGTCCGCGGGGTTGGGCTCAATGTTGGGATTTAATTTATATCACCCTTCCTGCGAGGGTTTTAAGAAGTTTAAAATGGGCATTCACGTGGGTGATAATCCGGTTGACTTCACCTCCACGAAAACTCTCGGGGTGCACCTGGATCGGGTGAACACATCGTACAACACGGTAGACGGCACTCCCAGCACATTACTGAAAACCGTGCCCGCCAGCGACTGTTTCTTTAGTGAGACACTGACCTTATACTTCCCACACCCCAAGATGAAAGTTTTGGAATCGGGACACATCCACGAGTTGAAGATTTCTATTCTTGATGATAAAGGGCGAGAGTTGAAGAACGATTACCCGATTTCGGTCGTCCTAGAAATTTCAAATTAATTAATTTTAAGAAAATTATTTAGAATTAAACGCATGTTCGTAATTTATATATATATATATATTATCAACATTATTGAAATGAGTATATACGGACCAGGTAGTTCTTCCAATTCCAATCGGGATTGGGTAACAAATTCAAAGAATTTGGAACCGACAGAAGGGGGATTCATCCCGACAGAGGGCGACTTTTTAACTAACCCAAAAAACAAAAGCCTTGATCAATAGAACTATATCGGCGGCCACGGACGATATTCACAGGAGTCTACTATCACAATTTAGAGAATATGCCCTGGCTGTGAACACACAAAGTCGTGAAGAAACACATACGGAACTAAACGAACTAGGCGAAAAAATAAGCGAATTTCGAAAAGAGGCCCGGTTGGGAGAGTCCGAACGGATGTTGATAAAGTCCGAGAAGACCACCAGGCGGACCTTACGGAGGCTTATGATGCGTTGCGCTTAAAGGACTCTCTCATCAGCGAAGCGACACTTACCAAACTAGGAAAACAAATAACCAAATTTCGAAAAGAGGCCAGGTCGGATATTGATAAAGTCCGAGAAGACCACCAGGCGGACCTTACGGAGACTTATGATGCGTTGCGTTTAAAGGACTCTCTCATCAGAGAAGCGGCACTTACTGAACTAGACGGGAAAATAACCAAATTTCGAAAAGAGACCCGGTCGGGTATTGATAAAGTCTAAGAAGACCTCCAGGTGGACCTTGCGGAGGCTTATGATGCGTTGCGCTTAGAGGACTCTCTCAGCATAGAAGCGACACTTACTGAACTAGACGGGAAAATAGCCGAATTTCTGAAAGAGACCAGGTCGGGGGTTGAGGAGGTCCGAGAAGACCACAAGGAGGCCATTGCGGAGGCTTATGGGATGTTGCGCTCAGAGGATTCTCTCAACAGAGAAGCGGCACTTACTGAACTAGACGGAAAAATAACCGAATTTCGAAAGCAGGCCCGGTTGGCGGTTGAGGGGGTCCAAACGGGTATTGATAAGGTCCGAGAAGACCACAAGGTGGCCCTTGCGGAGGTTTATGGTGTGTTGCGCTCAGAGGACTCTCTCATCAGAGAAGCGGCGGTTGCTGAACTAGACAAAAAAATAACTGAATTTCAAACAGAGGCCCGGTTGGGTGTTGAAAAAGCCCTAGAAGGCCACCAGGCGACCATTACGGAGGCTTATGATGCGTTGCGCTTAGAGGACTCTCTCAGCAGAGAAGCGGCACTTACCGAACTAGACGGCAAATATCCGAAGTTTCTGATAAACTGAAACATGTTCGTAGAGCCGCGACCAAAGCTCTTGAGGAGGCCTCTGAAAATATTCGTGCTGAGGCCCATACCTCTATCGGGGGGGCTTGCCGGATTGTTGAAAACAATGAAAACGCAAAAACGTGTCATAACAGTTTGGGCTGAGAAGCGGGGCTCATTGGTTGAGGGGCTCCCTGAATATTCGTTCAGTGCCAAAGCGAGTAATAAATATGGGGGGGGGGTTACACCATGACAGCTCCAGGTACACTTCTCCGAATGGCGGTCTGCTCGGTTAATGCTAATGGTAAACCTGTGGGCGCGGTCACGATAAATCTCGTAGTAGATGGGGAAGAACGGGGGATTGGAGTCAATAAACTCGCTGGAGATATTTCATCGGTGGTTTTGTTCTCCGGTGATGATCTAATTAGACTTTCCGAAGGTAGTGTTATTAACTTTGTTACGAAAATCGCTGACCCAGTGAGTTCTTCCACTATTGTCTCATTGTTAATTGAACTCAATTTGTAAATACTAATATATTGAAAATCATGAACGAATCACCGCTTCCAATTGTCAATACCACTCCATCAACACTGTGTCCAATTAACGAAAGAAGTTCAGATTTTAGGTTAAATAATATCGTCGCTATGCAGGATATTTTAGTTAAAGAAAATAGAAATAGAAAAAGACACACTAAAAAATAGAAGCGCAGGCGGCGATAATATAGCTGAAGCATCTAATACGGTTCTGGCAAGTTTATCTGTAATGAGTGGTGCGGGGACTGCTGCAACACTATCTACAATTGTAATGGTTCCACTTGCAGGGGTTTTGAGTGGAATTACCGTTTTATCTGGAATACTTTGTATGGTAATTAGTGCGTCGGGTGGAAAAATCGAGAAAAAATGTAGAAAACATGATAGAATATCCGTTCTTGCCAGGTCTAAGAAAAGTAGCATCGACGTTATAGTGTCCAAAGCGTTGGCCAATAAGAAAATATCAAATTTAGAGTTTGAATCCGTAGTGGAAGAAATGGGGAGATATGAAAAATTAAAAAATGATATTAGAATCAAAGCACACGCCACCATGCCCAAGCTTGAGTGTACCGATTGGGATAAATTTAGGGTAAAACTTGGAGATAAAGTCGGAGGAAATTAATATTTTTATTAAATAATTAATTTTATAATTTTCTTTAAATTAATTATAAAATTAATTATATTGGTGCAGTAAACAATTTATTAATTAATTTTAGGAAAATTATTAACAATTTAAAAAAAAAAGAAAAAAAGTTTTAGTTCCCACCGAGGCTCGAACCCACGCCAGCAAAACCCTTCTGGGTCCACCCCACTAAGCCTTCACTTAACTCTCTTCTATTTTATTTTTTTTAGGCTTAGCGAGGTGTGTTACACTCACATCTCCTCCACCCCATCATTGGACCGATACCGCGGACCTCTCACCTTCGTTACCTCCATCCGCTATAATGTGTAGAGCGGCAAAAGTGAAGTACATGTGGCGAAACCTGCCTCACTTTTGAGATTACTGCTAGCGTCCCAACAATGTATATATGTGTTTATTTCTCATATATAAACCTAATTTTGCTGGTGAAATATTTATTTATTATTAATAATAAATTATATTAATTAATTATGTTTTCTATATAATATGGGGGTGTTCAGCTTTAAATTATAAATATTTTTACAAAATTAAATAACGAACTATCCCGGAAATTCGTGAATTATATAACCCTCACTAAGTGTTTATAAACTGTGTACACACCACCTGAGTAAATCGATAGCCCGTTTGCATACCATTGATAAGGCTATTATTACGCAAACATTGTATTAGCGAGCCTACCTCACCAAACCCGGCTACCTATGTAAACAGGGGGTTTGATGAGGTTGCCGCGCAATAGGTAATGCGGTCAAATAGGTCACGATGCAGTGACTATTTTAAATCAATAACTTATGTTGTAAGCGATTGTAATGTGTATTTTCAATATTTATATTATTAAAATGTATCATATCGGTACCCCTTTAAGTAATATTTGTATATTTTAAATGTAATGATGTTGTCATGAAGCGCATGAATATAAGTATTAATTAATCCAGTTTATATTGAGGCAAATCACACAGCCTAAAAACATAGTGCTGGAGTATAAACCATAGTATCGTATAGTATTCATATGTATATCACTATTAAACATTAATTACAATATGTATGCATATTATTAAAACAGTAGATGCTACCGCTGTTTCGCTGTATGTGATATTTATAACAAAATATTTTTTTATTCGTCCGCGTACGGATTTCTGTCACACAAAGCGCCATTTTCAGTTCATATTTTGACCTGTGAATATGAACTGGACTAAGTTTAAACAACGCTCGATTCCGTCCAATTCAGATTTCTCTGCAGAATGTTCAGTCTAACTACATATTAAGTAATGTTGCTAAATAAGTGTTAACGGCTGGAACATGGTTATCACTAAAAGGAAGAAACCACAGTCGTATTATTGAAAAATAAGATTTACCTGAGACCTCATGGAGGCCGCCATTAATCCAGTGTAAACAATAGACCGTGTGATCACATTCCCTGAGTAGCCCCCGCTTAGTGAAACGATGTGCTAATCATGATATTATGTTCCCCAATAATTGGAAACGGTTTGAATTTCTCGGTAAAAACTACGAAGGTCATAAAAAAATAACGATGTATATTTAACATTGGATACGCTTAAACGGTATTACTCTCTCATCGGATCGTCAGTTGTCGTCGATAGCGATTTAACGTACTGATCTGGTCTTAATTTATTGTCAACTTTCAACGCCATTTACAGAATATATGGTTAATTTTGGAAATAAATAACGGCAAATTACGATGACGTCTGTTCTGAAATATCTGTCAACATGCGGACGTAATTTAAGGAAATCGATTATATTTTAAGGCTACATCTGTGACTAATTACGAATTTATGTATGGTCTTTGGCTACACCCGACACATTACACAGATCTAGTTGTAAATACACTTCGTTTTGTGTGGGGAAAAAATCGATAATTCGTAGTTGTGTGTGACGAGGTGTTGATCTGATGACACCACACAGCTGTGACCCTTAGGCAATGTTTTGAAATTGACCGTTTTGATGTGTGCCGCAACACCTCACTGTCGGAGACAACATGACAATTAACGATATACTCTCGATTATACACAGATCTATTAGACGGCTGGTTATTTAAAATAAAGAGTAGTTCAGTACACCTTCGCCGATATTGTTTTTAGAAAATCAGTAATATTTTCCGGAAATGGTGTTGAAAAGTTGACAAAAATTCTATCACCGTATTTGTTGTGCCGATATTGTTTTAAAAAATCAGTATTTTTTTTCCGTAAATGGTGTTGAAAATTGACAAAATATATAGCCGCATTTCTCCGATATTCGTTTAGAAAATCACCAATATTTTCTGTAAATGGTGTTGACACAAAATGCAGCGTTCACGCGGAATTCAAATAAAATCCAAAATAATAATTTAATAAATAGACGCCGATGGCTACTGCGTTTGCGGCCAGTGAATTCTTGTCGTGGTAGCCACAGGCGCAGTTCGAACAGTGTTGTGAGCAGATGGAGGACAATAATTATTTCAAATTCATAAAAAAATGTTTGCTGTCCGAAAATTAATTAATTGTGACAGCCAAAAAAAATAGATTTTGGGACAGTAAAACATTATATGGTATAGACAGTATTGACAGTACCTCAAACTTAAAAAAACAGTAACAAACTGTCTGTGTATATATTACTTAAACTTAAAACATCAGTAACAAACTGTCTGTGAATATATTAACTTAAAGACAGACACTTTAATTGTTGGTAAGTTTCTATCAATTTATAGATATTTTTATTAAAATCATAAAATTGTGAAAATATTAAAAAATATTAAAATCACAAAAATAATATATATGGAGAAAAAAAAATTATACCACGTCGAGGTTTGAACCCCCGATCCTTTCGGGAATCGGTAATTAAATCATTGAAGTCCTTAACCTCACGACTGTTGCGCCATTTATGACAATCACAGTTATGCAGAAGTGCTATCAGTATTACGCCATCATTTGAACGTAATAATTATTAAATTATTTTCAACTCCATCTACAACAATACCGTTACAGAGATACGCTATTGAAACAACATGTATTAGTACCCATAACATAACAAAGTAATGTATCATTATATATCACAGGAGATAGCTTAAAACTATATATCCTAATCATAAACAGAACAATCCGCTTGGCTCGTATGAAAATAGTTCGCGTGATATTGATTATCTCCCTTGCCGAAAGTAGTTCAGTGATTTATTAATTCCAAATAAGACGTTTTTGCGTAATGATAAATAACCGTGTGTGTAATATATATTACAGTGTGTTTATTTTCCATCCCGGAAGACGTAATCGTGTAAACCTCTCTATAAATGGACACTTAATATACGTGTAAGGTGGGACACCTAATTTACATTTTCATAACGCGTGTAATTGGAACATTGTCGTCTGCTTGGTGTTGTGATTACAACATAAATTAATTAGTAGTGTTTGTTCTGTTCAATAATATACATATCTTTATAAGCGATATCGTAGAAATGTACATTCGTAAACGAATCGTTGGTTTTTAACAATTTTATATAATACACTTTAGCTTCATATCCGATACGCATTATCCGTCTTAATGTTTGTATTTGCCTCTTGTATAGTTGACATAATTGCCGGTATAATATTGTAAATGCAACGTTTTTATCGAAATTACGCTGGTATTTCATGTATTCGATATCGCCTAGTGTTCTCATTTTATAGAATTTATATACAGGATCATAACCCCCGTAAGCTTCGTAACCTTCTTCAACACAGTCATTAAAAACTTTCAATTCCAATTGTATTGTATTATCCATTTTCTCTAATAATATTGGTAGTTGTTTTTTTCTGTTCAATTTCCAATTAGAATTTTCAAATCCATTACAATATGATTGTAGAAACGCATATCCGTAAACGAATCGTTGATTTTAAACGGTTTTATAAAATTAGTTTTATGATGTTCCGGTAGTTGTTCTCCGATCCTATTTAGTCGCTTCATTTCGCGAATTTGATCCTTGTACCCGCGACATAATTGCCGTTATAATATTGTAAATGCAACGTTTTTATCGGAGCGTAATAAATTACGCTGATATTTCATGTATTCGATTTTGCATAGTGTTTTCAATTTATAGTAATATTTTTCACCAAATAAATCATAAAATTTCAATTTAAATTCTATTTTATTATCCATTTTCTCTAATAATATTTTATTATAACCTATGAAATTTATCTGTTCAATTGGACGTGAAAAAAACATGATGTATTTATGATACCAATATATTTTTTCAAAAGTCAATTACCAATATAATTGGGACTACAATACCACCACCAACTTTTGGTTGGAGGTGGTATCATTTTGACTCCCTCTTTCCAAAATTATTTTCTCCAAAAATACATAAATTTGCTGTCGGGAGACAATTTCTTCGTTAACCAATTTTTTTATTTTTCGGGGGTGGTGGGGGTATTATAGAGGGCTATACATGATATCAAGGTAAGTGGTATCATTTTGACTCCCTTACTACTACTACTGTAGTCACACAACAATCCTTGACATATCTCAACTGTTTTGTGAAATTAATTTTCTGAGGTACCATCTGAGACAAAGCCGCTTTAATAACCAGTATTTCTCTTCTAGCACGCTGGGTCCCACAAATGCTGATGCACTCCGATATTACGATCTATAATGCTGTCTGCTTGACTAAGCGGATTTACTGGCTGACTTCGGTTTGCATAAGTCGCAAATGCCATAAACCCATTCCTTTCTCTACGCACGGTCACGTATATGGCTATGACTGGATAAATGGGTCTTATGGGATATATGACCAATGTAGCTGCTGATCAATTTGCACACTCGAGTAGCCTTATAATAATGATCTATATTGCATGTTAGAAGCATTACATGTGTTTCATTGATGGAATGTTGAGCAGTGCAGGTCCTGATCAGATTGTGCGGATACACAGGCTGATCTGGATCTACATTGGTTGAAAACCTCATAAGCTCCAGTTCTCCAGTCACAGCCACCTATATGGATCGAGTGACATACTTTGCGTTTATTATCAGATCAGAATTATGTCAATTGTCTTACAAACTACAGGGTGTTCTAAATGTTTATAAACGCAATAGCTGATACACGGCAATTAACGAGATAATTCAAAATTTGATTTCTCTCCAAAACTTAGGAAAGTACTAATGTGTAATGCATACATTGAAACATCTTCCAAATTAATTTATTTCTATATATTCCAGTTGCAGTGCGTGTGCGTTATTTCGAAACCTCATGAAAAAATGTCATGTGGACATGTGGCGCGAAAACAGAATATTGTATTATAAATTATAAATAATCTCAGAGTACACCATATATATGGGTGTATACACATGCACATAATAATGTGTATTATCAATAACAACATGACGGACCTTCACTATATAAAGAATCTCACATGGGTGATGATTTAATATGATAGTTATTTAACTCGTGTACTGATAACATAAATAACGAGGCTAATCAGTTAACTAGTTTAATAAATACGATATTAAATCATCACAAATGTTAGATTATGTTTATTGCAAAAGCAAACATCATACATTGAAACTCTACTGATCACCTACCATGTTTTCTGTATTGAGCTAATTTGCATATGTATTACACTAGTGTGTTATGATTGTATTGCACTGTGTTTATGCACTGCAGAGGCATATGTTATACAATATGTATACAGATAGTTAACGTCCTCACACCGAGGCTCGAAACTGGAAAGCATAAGTAGATTGGTATACCGTTTCACTAGGTGATTGTAGAGATAAATTATTTTCTTAATTGCGGCTGTGACTGGAAACTGGGGCGTATGGTATATGTGACCAGTATAGCTTCTGCTACGTAGTAGTATTATAGAGAATAGTAGGTTAGTGCTGTGAATGGGAAAAAATATCTGGCAAGGCTCAGGAAACGGGATGGGCGAGGCTCTGCCGAGCACATCCCGTTTCCGTGCCGCGCCAGATATTTTTTCCCATTCACGGCACTAACCTACTATTCTATTTATCCCGTCAACACCTTCAAATGGCTGTAAAATGCAAACATTCTATTGACTGGATATCAAAAAAGTTTCACGGCACCGTGTTTCACGGCACATACGCACTGTGTTGATGGGATAAAATATTCTCTTTTTCTCTGGCGTATGTTTTCTGTCTAAACTTTCTAAACACCCTGTATGCATATTTTAAGATTTTCAGCGATACTTCCGTCCAGTGTTATGGTGATAAGCCGACGAAATTATACGTGTCTCACAACATAAGGTAATTTAAAATAGAACTTGTTTTATTAAATTATCGACAACATGGTATTTAATAAAAATGTATCGGCAGTCCTAACAGTAACTGTTACACTATGGACGTCACATAGGACTGCCGATACATTTTCATACTATTTTGATAAAGACCATGTGGTCGAAAATTTAATAAAAAGAGTGACTTTAAAACAATGTGTATTAATTGTGCTTCCCTTCGGAGGTTACTGGAAATTATTAAAATAGAACTGTTCACTGAATGTATAAGTAAACCATGGGCGGATTCAGGGGGGGGGCCCGGCCCCCGGGGGAGGGGGGGGGGCCCTAAAATCGCCTATAAAAATTCGCCGAGTAAAGATTGTTTACAAGTTACAAGGCACGTTTCTACGGTCGTTGTCTTATTGTTTCAAAATTTAAACGTCTTCAATCAAAAATATTGTCTAAACATACTGTGACAGTGTCAATAGTTTTGCTCCAAAATGCGCCAGAACACAGGATATGCGATGTAGATAATATAGTCAAGTATTGCAAAATAGTTACGCCCCCCCCCCCCCCGAAATATCCTGGATCCGCGCCTGTAAACTGTTTATTTTCATTAATATTTTGCTCAACAATATGTGTAAATAGAACTGTTCTCTGAATGTATAAGTAAACTGTTTATTTTCATTAATAGTTTGTACAGTTCATATCATTAATAGTTTGTACAGTTCATATCATTAATAGTTTGTACAATTCATATCGTTGAATGAAGTTACAGTTACCTGGTTCAACCCTACATACGCTAAAACAAATATTTGCAAACACTGTAGATCCTGATGAGACGGCTTGTAACAATCAGTCTCATGACGTTGAAACAGTATTTTTTTCTGCAAATATCAGGAACCTCAAATCCTGATTCAGTGTCCGATATTTATGGGTGAAAAATGTTAATTACATCCCAGCAACAAACTATGTGCGTTTCCAGCTGATCGGATAGACATCATCAAACCGGTTCGGAGGATCGTATTGCCCGATCAGCTGTCTGATTAGAGTCTACGCTGTTCGAGAGTATATAAACGAATTGTCCATACTTGAGAACGCCAGTTGAGGAATCGGGATATCAAAATCTTGTAAATGTCATAAATATCATTGACATCTTTTTTTTGTTTATTCAAATGTACAATAAAATACTTTGTAATATGTTTCATCACGTTCTTCGCATTTCTGAAACTTGTTCTGATAAACAATTTCCTTAATGATGGGGGCTCGGTTTCACATTCGAATGAACATCACACCAGGTCAACATATTCTAATTTCAGGGCTGAATATGTATTGTTTCTATTAAAATATTCCGTTCGGATAAATTTATTAATTTTTATTATACTGAATTTATTACATAATCACAGCCATTTTGGCTGTGATAATGTAATAAATTCAGTATAATAATTCTGCATACTTGTAATCATTAAATATATTCAGTCGTTAGTTCTATATGAAATAATGCATTTCAGAAAAAATAAATGATTACTCCCTCAAAGTATACTTTTCTAGAAAAGTATACTTTGCCATGTTTGTGAAATAGGCTACTGATTTAGGGACCACCCCCCCCCCCCCAATCCCAGCAGCAGGTTACATGCGGTATCGAAACCGTTAGCCCGGTCTTAAATGACCTTAGCTGTTAATATCCTGTTAAACACCATACATCAAAACAGATCCAACGCCACGTATGCGATGGTACTGTATACATGTAGTTACGATCTACACCGTTGCTAATAATATATACGGTTATTTTCTTCAGATAAACAAAATGGCGTCAGAAGGCGGCGATGTCACGTGCCTGCCCATTATCGACCTATCCCTGGCCCAGACAGATAGACCCCGTCTCGCCAAGGTCGTCGTTGACGTGTTGGAAAATACCGGCTTTGCCTATGTCGACAACGTGGACGGTCTGGACTGCAAAGGACTCTTGGATTGCTGTCAGTGGCTCTTCAACAAACCGACGGAATTTAAAAAGAAAATCATGCGAAAACATTGGAATTCGAACAACGCAAATATTTATCGCGGATATTTCCCTGTCGTAGAGGGAGAGCCTAGCCGGAAGGAAGCGTTCGAGTTTGCGCGCGACGTACCAGCAGACGACAAGACCGTGTTGCCAAATAATTGGTTTTACGAAAAGTCAACGTGGCCAGACGAGAATGGCGAATTTCCATTTAAAGAAAGTTTACAAGGACAGTACGAAGTGATGCACAACACGTGCTTGGAGCTATTGTGCCTGGCATCCATTGGTCTGGGGATACCCGAAAACGCATTCATGGATATGTTCGCTGATAAGCCATGCTCCACTTTCCGGCTCCTTCATTATCCACCGTGGGACGGAACACCGCCGGCGAACGCATTGATTGATGACGGCAAGGTTGTAACAACTCCGGCGCATACCGATTCGGATTTCATGACGCTCCTTACAACATTCCATTTCACTGGCCTAGAAGTCGAGATTGCTGACGGTAAATGGGCAGAAGTCAAGACACGCCCCGGGAGCCTCGTTATGAATATTGGAGACACGTTTTCGCGCATGCTCGGAGGGAGATTCAAGGCAACCAATCATCGAGTTATTGACATTGGAGTTGATAGATTTTCCGTTCCATTCTTTCTGGCACCACGATATGACGGCGACATCGGTGTGAATTTTTTGTCCCAACACACAGGCGAGGGTCCGGCGCATGTACCGGAGAGATTTGGCCCGTGGCTTTTGCACACAATGAAACATCAAAAGCAGTATTTTGAATACAAGGTTCTGCCAGAAATCGAGATGTAATTCATGTGTAGCAAATAATAACATTAAGTAACCGGTCCTAGTAACCAGCGGACGGAATCATCAGAAACATTATTACATTATTGTTTGTCGACCAATGAAAGCACATCGTTTCGTCTCAATTAATAGCATATTGCGACGCCTTCGCCAATTAATCATTAAATGTTTCAATACGTGCAGTTATATTTGGCGTAATTTACTGTGATGCAAACCATGTCATGGCGTGTATACATACCGATTCGGATTTCATGACGCTCATTACAACATTCCATTTTACTGGCCTAGAAGTCGAGATTGCCGACAGTAAATGGGCAGAAGTCAAGACACGCCCCGGTAGCCTCGTTATGAATATTGGAGACACGTTTTCGCGAATGCTCGGAGGGAGATTCAATCAACCAATCATCGGGTTATTGACATTGGAGTTGATAGATTTTCCTTCCATTCTTTCTGGCATCACGATATGACGGCGACATCGGTGTGAATTTCTTGTCCCAACACACAGGCAAGGGTCCGGCGTATGTACCAGAGAAATTTGGCCCATGGCTTTTGCACACAATGAAACATAAAAAGCAGTATTTCGAATACAAGGTTCTGCCAGAAATCGAGATGTAATTCATGTGTAGCAAATAATAACATTAAGTAACCGGTCTGAGTAACCAGCGGACGGAATCATCAGAAACATTATTGTTTGTCCTGGTTTCTCGACCAATGAAAGCACATCGTTTCGTCTCAATTAATAGCATATTGCGACGCTTTCACCAATTAATCATTAAATGTTTCAATACGTGCAAAGTTATATTTGGCGTAATTTATTGTGAGGCAAACCATGTCATGGCGTGTATACATACCGATTCGGATTTCATGACGCTCCTTACAACATTCCATTTTACTGGCCTAGAAGTCGAGATTGCTGACGGTAAATGGGCAGAAGTCAAGACACGCCCCGGGAGCCTCGTTATGAATATTGGAGACACGTTTTCGCGAATGCTCGGAGGGAGATTCAAGGCAACCAATCATCGGGTTATTGACATTGGAATTGATAGATTTTCCATTCCATTCTTTCTGGCACCACGATATGACGGCGACATCGGTGTGAATTTCTTGTCCCAATACACAGGCGAGGGTCCGGCGTATGTACCGGAGAGATTTGGCCCGTGGCTTTTGCACACAATGAAACATAAAAGCAGTATTTTGAATACAAGGTTCTGCCAGAAATCGAGATGTAATTCATGTGTAGCAAATAATAACATTAAGTAACCGGTCCGAGTAACCAGCGGACGGAATCATCAGAAACATTATTGTTTGTCCTGGTTTCTCGACCAATGAAAGCACATCGTTTCGTCTCAATTAATAGCATATTGCGACGCTTTCACCAATTAATCATTAAATGTTTCAATACGTGCAAAGTTATATTTGGCGTCATTTACTGTGAGGCAAACCATGTCATGGCGTGTATACATACCGATTCGGATTTCATGACGCTCCTTACAACATTCCATTTTACTGGCTTAGAAGTCGAGATTGCTGACGGTAAATGGGCAGAAGTCAAGACACGCCCCGGGAGCCTCGTTATGAATATTGGAGACACGTTTTCGCGCATGCTCGGAGGGAGATTCAAGGCAACCAATCATCGGGTTATTGACATTGGAGTTTTTCTGGCACCACGATATGACGGCGACATCGGTGTGAATTTCTTGTCCCAACACACAGGCAAGGGTCCGGCGTATGTACCGGAGAGATTTGGCCCATGGCTTTTGCACACAATGAAACATAAAAGGCAATATTTCGAATACAAGGTTCTGCCAGAAATCGAGATGTAATCCATGTGTAGCAAATAATAACATTATGTAACCGGTCCTACTAACCAGCGGACGGAATCATCAGAAACATTACTGTCTGCCCTGGTTTCTCGACCAATGAAAGCACATCATTTCGTCTCAATTAATAGCATATTGCGACGCTTTCGCCAATTAAACATTAAATGTTTCAATACGTGCAAAGTTATATTTACATACAGACGCCCGCCTTGTTGGCGTAATTTACTGTGATGTAAACCACGTCATGGCGTGTACATAATCGAGTCGGTGTAAAACCGTAAATCACGTAACAGTATCGTGATATGAAAGCGTGTAGGGGGCTGCGCTCCGTTCAAATGTAATAGGAGTATGCGATGGACGTGGCAAACAATAAGAAAGTTATAGTTCACATATTGAATTATCAAAAAACTAATTTCTCGCTCGCTACCGCTAGCTACGAAATTAATTTATTGAAAATTCAATATGTGAACAATAACTATTACTTATAACGTAGCCCAGACGATGTCCTAACCATATCGTAGGCAACTCTTGTAGCGAAGTGGGTACATGTACTATCCTTACTAAACACATAATCACCGATATAGATAATACATGTATTATTATAGCCATATTAAATCACAATGTAACAATTGACATAGACACAAACATGGTTGCACGGAAAATGTCCAGGCTTGAAATTAAAGTTTTAAGTAGATTTAAATTAAACAAGAGTGCCGCAAGTCACAAAATACGCCCGTCGAATATGGGCCAGACAGCGAAGATGCAGAAATGTGAAGCTGTCACCAAGGCAAGAAACATTAATGAAAATTTGAAAGTCTATAGCATTATTTCTTCATCTCGTTGTGCTAAACATGTATACTAATTTACGCAGAGATAGAAAAGTAGAGTGTAAAGTAGAAGTTAAAAAGGTGATATTTTTGTTAAAAAATATATTTTCGGCATAAAAACACCAAGGTGCACGTCTTCAATATGGGTAGAAGACGTGTGTATAGTTTCAGAACGATCGACTGAACAGTTTCGGAGGAGTTGTGTACACAAACTCTGTACCGTATATAGAAATGTATAGAAAAATGAAGAAAAAATGGCTAAGTTAAAAAGGCGATATTTTTGTTACAGAAATATTTTTTCGGCATAAAAACACCAAGGTGCACATCTTCAATATGTGTAGAAGACGTGTGTATAATTTCAGAACGATCGACTGAACAGTTTCGGAGGAGTTGTGTACACAAACTCTGTACCGTATATAGAAATGTATAGAAAAATGAAGAAAAAATGGCTAAGTTAAAAAGGCGATATTTTTGTTACAAAAATATTTTTTCGGCATAAAAACACCAAGGTGCACATCTTCAATATGTGTAGAAGACGTGTGTATAGTTTCAGAACGATCGACTAAACGGTTTCGGAGGAGTTGTGTACATAAACTCTGTACCGTATATAGAATTGCATAGAACAATGTAGAAAAAATGACTAAGTTAAAAAGGCGATATCTTTGTTAAAAAATATTTTTTCGCCATAAAAACACCAAGGTGCACATCTTCAATATGTGTAGAAGACGTGTGTATAGTTTCAGAACGATCGACTGAACGGTTTCGGACGAGTTGTGTACACAAACTCTGTACCGTATATAGAATTGTATAGAAAAATGTAGAAACAATGGCTAAGTTAAAAAGGTGATATATTTGTTAAAAAATATTTTTTCGACATAAAAACACCAAGGTGCACATCTTCAATATGTGTAGAAGACGTGTGTATAGTTTCAGAACGATCTACAGAAAAGTTTCGGAGGAGATGTGTACACAAACTCTGTACAGTGTATAGAATTGTATAGAAAATGTAGAAACAATGGCTAAGTTAAAAAGGTGATATTTTTTGTATTTTTTCGACATAAAAACACCAAGGTGCACATCTTCAATATGTGTAGAAGACGTGTGTATAATTTCAGAACTATCGACTGAACGGTTTCAGAGGAGTTGTGTACACAAACTCTGTACCGTATATATAATTGTATAGAAACATGTAGAAAAAATGGCTAAGTTAACAAGAGCTGTAGGAGAACAGCATAGCTCGACTACGAGGGTGTCGATGTACACATAGCTTGACAAAGAAGGTGGCTGCGGCCTACATAAAAACCTTAACCAAAGTTGACTAAAAACATTAACCAAGGGAAACTAGAAATGTGGCCTGTCGGCACACGAATACCCCCACTGGCAGCCAAAGAAAACGAGGCATTTTTTGATCATAAGCCATTTAGCCGAGCGTTAAGGTTTCAAACGCATCAAGTCTGTGACCTTGACCCTGGGCATAGTGTGATAATCCATGCATCGGTGTAGAAGATATAGAGCGGAAGGGAATTTCAATAGGTTTGACCTTTGACCTTCAACTATGACCTTGACCTTGGACGTAGGTGCGTGGTTATTGATCGAGACACACCTTCTCATCCTGAGAAACATTTGTGCCAAGCATTTGATAATGCATGCATCGGTGTAGAAGATATAGAGTGGAAGGGAATTTCAATAGGTTTGACCTTTGACCTTCAACTGTGACCTTGACCTTGGACGTAGGTGCGTGGTTATTGATTGCGACACACCTTCTCATCATGAGAAACATCTGTGCCAAGCCATTTGATAATCCATGCATCGGTGTAGAAGATATAGAGCGGAAGGGAATTTCAATAGGTTTGACCTTTGACCTTCAACTGTGACCTTGACCTTGGATGTAGGTGCGTGGTTAGCAATTTGATAATCCATGCACATGGTAGAAGATATAGAGCGGAAGGGAATTTCATAGGTTTGACCTTTGACCTTCAACTGTGACCTTGGACGTAGGTGCGTGGTTAGCAATTTGATAATCCATGCACAGTGTAGAAGATATAGAGCGGAAGGGAATTTCAATAGGTTTGACCTTTGACCTTCAACTGTGACCTTGACCTTGGACATAGGTGCGTGGTTATTGATCGGGACACACCTTCTCATCACGAGAAACATTTGTGACAAGCCATTTGATAATCCATGCATCGGTGTAGAAGACATAGAGAGGAAGTGAAGTTCAATAGGTTTGACTTTTGACCTTCAACAGTGAGTGAGTGAGTGAGTGAATAGGGTTTAACGTCCGCTTTTCTGACATAGAGGTACAAGCCTCAGGGAGTCTACACGCAGACGGGTCAACGGGGTCGTGTCCCGTATCCACCTGTCCGAGGGGGGTAAATCCCAACTTCAGAACTCAATATTTACAATCAAAATATATATTCAGTCCTGAAATTAGAACAACCTGATCTGGTGCCAGGCCCTCGCCACACCAGCATCATTTATCCCATCCCCTAAAAGTAATAGGATTAGCACTAATCTTACTTTTATATATGGGGCATAGCCTGACTCAACTCTCACATACAAGAAAGCCAAAAATGTACATGAGGGCCAAATCCGGTATAGTGGGTTCCGGAAAGTATGTATAACCCAATCGTTAAGCCAGTTTAGTCGCCTTTTACGACAAGCAATGGCTACTGCAGCACTATTCTCAGGATCAGTTGATCCCGCCCCGGTGCCTGCACGGGGCCACCTTCAACAGTGACCTTGACCTTGGACGTAGGTGCGTGGTTATTGATCGCGACACACCTTCTCATCGTGAGAAACATTTGTGCCAAGCCATTGGGAATTTCAATATTTTTTACCTTTGAGCTTCAACTGTGACCTTGACCTTGGATGTAGGTGCGTGGTTATTGATCGCGACACACCTTCTCATCCTGAGAAACATTTGTGCCAAGGCATTTGATAATCCATGCATCGGTGTAGAAGATGTAGAGCGGAAGGGAATTTCAATAGGTTTGACCTTTGACCTTCAACTGTGACCTTGACCTTGGACGTAGGTGCGTGGTTATTGATTGTGACACACCTTCTCAACATGAGAAACATCTGTGCCAAGCCATTTGATAATCCATGCATCGGTGTAGAAGATATAGAGCGGAAGGGAATTTCAATAGGTTTGACCTTCAACTGTGACCTTGAACGTAGGTGTGTGGTTAGCAATTTGATAATCCATGCATCAGTGTAGAAGATATAGAGAGGAAGGGAATTTCAATAGGTTTGACCTTTGACCTTCAACAGTGACCTTGACCTTGGACGTAGATGCGTGGTTTTCCAAGTATGGTTGCTGTAGGCCCAGGAGTATTCCATATACAAGCTTGAGTAAAAAACGTAAGCAAGGGGAGATAACTAAGTAATCCAAGGATAAAAGTAGGTCAAGGTGAAATATAGGTCAGGGATTATTGATGTACATCACTAGATGAAGTTGTCCAAGTATGGTTGATGTAGGCCCAGAAGTATTCCATATACAAGCTTGACTATAAACATTAACCAAGTAATTGAAGGTTAAATGTAGGTGAAGGTAAAATAAAGGTCAGGGGTTATTGATGTACATCCATATGAGAACAAGTTATCCAAGTATGGTGTCTGTATGCACAATAGTATTCCATCTACAAGCTTGACTAAAAACCTTAACCAAGGTTGAGATAAAAACCTTAACCAAGGGGAATTAAGTAAGTAATTTAAGGTTAAATGTAGGTCAAGGTCAAATATAGGTCAGGGGTTGTTGATGTACATCACTAGATGAAGTTGTCCAAGTATGGTTGGTGTAGGGCCATGAGTATTCCATCTACAAGCTTGACTAAAAACCTTAACCAAATAGAATTAAGTAAGTAATTCAAGAGGAAATGTAGGTCAAGGTCAAATATAGATCAGGGGTTATTGATGTACATCACTATGAGAAAAGGTTGTCCAATTATGGTGTCTGTATGCACAATAGTATTCCATGTACAAGCTTGAGTAAAAAGCTTAACCAAGGTCGAGTAAAAACCTTAACCAAGGGGAATTAAGTAAGTAATTCAAGGTTAAATGTAGGCCAAGGTCAAATATAGGTCAGGGGTTGTTGATGTACATCAGTAGGAGATGAAGTTGTCCAAGTATGGTTGGTGTAGGGCCAGGAGTATTCCATCTACAAGCTTTACTAAAAACGTTAACCAAGGGGAATTAAGCAATTCAAGAGGAAATGTAGGTCAAGGTCAAATATAGATCAGGGGATGTTGATGTACATCACTAGGAGATGAAGTTGTCCAAGTATGGTGGGTGTAGGGCCAGTAGTATTCCATATAGAAGGTTGACTAAAAACCGTAACCAAAAGGAATTAAGTAAGTAATTGAAGAGGAAATGTAGGTGAAGGTCAAATATAGATCAGGGGTTATTGATGTACATACCTATGAGAAAAGGTTGTCGAAGTATGGTGTCTGGATGCACAATAGTATTCAATGTACAAGCTTGAAAAAAAACCTTAACCAAGGTTGACTAAAAACCTTAACCAAGGGGAATTAAGTAATTCAAGAGGAAATGTAGGTCAAGGTCAAATATAGATCAGGGTGGGTTATTGATGTGCATCACTAGGAGATGAAGTTGTCCAAGTATGGTGGGTGTAGGGCCAGTAGTATTGCATATACAAACTTGACTAAAAACCTTAACCAAGGTTGACTAAAAACCTTAACCAAGGGGAATTAACCAAGTAATTCAAGAGGAAATGTAGGTCAAGGTCAAATATAGATCAGGGGTTATTGATGTACATCACTAGGAGATGAAGTTGTCCAAGTATGGTGGGTGTAGGGCCAGTAGTATTCCATATACAAGCTTGACTAAAAATCTTAACCAAGGCGTGACGGTGACGCCGACGCCGACGCCGGGGTGACAACATAAGCTCTACTTATTCTTCGAATAGTCGAGCTAAAAAGCTTAACCAAGGTCGAGTAAAAACCTTAACCAAGGGGAATTAAGTAAGTAATTCAAGGTTAAATGTAGGTCAAGGTCAAATATAGGTCAGGGGTTGTTGATGTACATCACTAGATGAAGTTGTCCAGTATGGTTGGTGTAGGGCCAGGAGTATTCCATCTACAAGCTCGACTAAAAACGTTAACGAAGGGGAATTAAGCAATTCAAGAGGAAATGTAGGTCAAGGTCAAATATAAATCAGGGGTTGTTGATGTACATCACTAGGAGATGAAGTTGTCCAAGTAGGGTGGGTGTAGGGCCAGTAGTATTCCATATAGAAGGTTGACTAAAAACCTTAACCAAAAGGAATTAAGTAAGTAATAGTAAGTAATTGAAGAGGAAATGTAGGTGAAGGTCAAATATAGATCAGGGGTTATTGATGTACATACCTATGAGAAAAGGTTGTCGAAGTATGGTGTCTGGATGCACAATAGTATTCAATGTACAAGCTTGAAAAAAAACCTTAACCAAGGTTGACTAAAAACCTTAACCAAGGGGAATTAAGTAAGTAATTCAAGAGGAAATGTAGGTCAAGGTCAAATATAGATCAGGGGTTATTGATGTACATCACTAGGAGATGAAGTTGTCCAAGTATGGTGGGTGTAGGGCCAGTAGTATTCCATATACAAGCTTGACTAAAAACCTTAACCAAGGCGTGACGGCGACGCCGACACCGACGCCGACGCCGGGGTGACAACATAAGCTCTACTTATTCTTCGTATAGTCGAGCTAAAAAGGTGATATTTTTGTTAAAAAATATTTTTTCGACATAAAAACACCAAGGTGCACATGTTCAATATGTGTACAAGACGTGTGCATAGTTTCAGATCGATCGACTGAAAGGTTTCGGAGGAGTTGTGTACACAAACTCTGTACCATATATAGAAATGTATAGAAAAATGAAGAAAAAATGGCTAAGTTAAAAAGGCGATATTTTTGTTAAAAAATATTTTTTCGCCATAAAAACACCAAGGTGCACATCTTCAATATGTGTAGAAGACGTGTGTATAGTTTCAGATCGATCGACTGAGCGGTTTCGGAGGAGAGTTGTGTACACGAACTATGCGCTTTTTCTTCAGCCGCCCGCCCGCCATGCGGTAAAACATAATACGTACCGTTTTTTAAAAACGGTCGTATAAAAATACTACGTAAACCGAATAACCGAATAATAATGCTGCATTAGGGTGAAATCCCAAAATCAGAACGGAATATTTACATCGAGAAGAAAAATATATTCAGCCCTGAAATTAGAATAACCCGACCTGGTGCCAGGTCCATACCACACCAAGTCACTTCCCATAAAATAGGATTACGAATAATCGTAATACTCACAAAAGGGGTATAACCAGATTCAACTGTCACATACAAACTGCCAAGGACGTATGTGAGGGCCAAACCAGGTCTCAATTCGGAATTCCAGTAAGGATGAACCCCGATCGTTAAATTACCCATCGCATTCTCCCACCTACCACCCACACTATTGTGGGCGAGACATCGTGGGTGAGACAAAAATGTACCCAATGAACAAACCAGGGATATCGGTAACAATGAACCCAACCGTTAAACTTACCCTTCGCATGCTCCAAACCAACAATCCAACAAAAAGTCTATAAAGACTGGTGGTCTCTTAGTTCAGGAATCATAGAAAGGACATACCGGTATATCTAATTCTTTTAAATTTAATATACATGCAGATCAACCCAATATATACACAAAACAGGCATGCAAATAACCAGTAAAACACATACTGAATGCAATTATAAATGTACATAGATACTGTAATAACACTATTTATTATCAATCGAGAAATATCCATGTCTGCGATTGGTCAGATGCTGGTCACGTGATCTTCGATATAAATGCATATTGACCTGAGAAATTTTATTCAAAATGCCATATTGACCTGAAGGCGGAGCGACGTTGTGGATTGGCCAAAGTCTCTTTGACATCATTAAAATCCATGATATTGCTAATCATATCATGCTCTTCACCCGCAACGTCACTAAACATGATGATTATGAATTGCGCCAAAATGGCATAAAGCAAGATTAACCAGCGTAAATGGATATGTATGCTATATTATTGAAAAGGGGAAACGTATGGTAATTTCTCAATTGATAATAAAACAATTATCGCCTGATAAAAGTGATATCGACCTCGGACTGCGTCTCGGTATATATCACGTGTATCGGGTCGATAGAACCACGTATTAACCTCATAACAAGGCGATAATTGTATAATATTCCGACACCATTTATTCTGATAAATGTACCGGTACATACATGTATGGTTTCCCACAATAAAGAGTCTCCCAATATTTAGGGTTAGTATGGTCGTACTGGTTTATCATAATAACAGTGTATTTGTATACAAGTACATAAATAGAGGTGTCCAAATTTTTAAACTTATTTACAGTATATACAAATACATTACAAGTTTCGAATTTAGTAGATAAACAAGATTGGTCATTGTAAAGCAAACATGCCCACGAAGTGTAGCTTTGATTCTGTTTGTTTGTTGGGGATTAACAGTCTATCAACAGCTAAGGTCATTTAAGGCCGGGTCAATGGGTTTAGTACTAAATCCCATATACATGTAATACCTGCACAAATGGGGGGGAAATCCCAAAATCAGAACTGAATATTTACAAAAGAAATTCTCTATATTCAGCCCTGAAATCAGATTAATCCTGATCTGATGCCAGGTCCTCGCCACACCAGAATTATTTGGCGCCCTCCCAAAAGCGGTAGGATCAGTAATAATCTTACTACTTTTATAATGTGAAATAACCCAATTCAACTCCCAGGTAACAAAGGAGTCCATGATAAAAACGTACCGGAAGACCAAACTAGGCAAATTGTGAGTACTCTAAGGATGAACCCCTACCGTTAATTTACGACCCGACAAACCACCCACGGCAAAAAGTGTAGACCCAGATGAGCCGGCTCGTGACCAGCCGTCTCATCAGTATCTGCACTTTTTGCAAGTAATTTTCATATTTTTAAGAAAAAAAACACCCCCTTTTCATAAATGGACTAGTCTGAAAATCAGTTTGTGGTGGTTGGATTGGTTGCAAAATTAACATATCAAACTCCATTCCAGTAACTAAGGGGTGAACGGGTTAATGCCTTGTACTCCACTCCAGAGGCGACCATTACAGCTTTGATTCTGAATAACCATACATATTTCATTGATTATTTAAAGCCAATAATTTCCTTTTGTCAACACACCTCATTGTAAGTCCAATTTCTCCAGTCACAGCCACATATAAGGTATGTACTTTTCATTTATGCTGGTTGGTACATAAACCATTTACAGTTATCAGGGCAGGGATTCCGCTTGCGATCGCCATTTTCGCAATTGGCGATAAAAATAAACAATTGGCGATAAAAAATTACAATTTTCGGGAAAAAATCCAGATTTTTTTTATATTTTTCTTTTTGGATTTTTTTCTCGAAAATTATAATTCTTTTATCGCCAATTGTTTTATTTTTTTGGAAGTGGCGATTTTTTTATTTTCCCCAGTGGAATCCCTGTCAGGGTATGGGTCTATTGTTTGGTCTGGGTTAATGGCGGCACCCATGAGGTCTCGGGGTAAATCCTATTTTTCATCAATACGACTTCAGTTTCTTCCATTCAATAATGACCATGTTCCAGCCGTTAACATTACGAGTCCACCAATACCAAATTTAGCAGCATAAGTTATGTAGTTAGTCTGGACATTCTGCAGACATTTGAATCTGATGGAATCAAAAGTTGTTTAAACTTGGTCCGATTCAAATTTCTCTGCAGAATTTAATTTATTTGGATCTTTAGAATTGTGTTGGAAAAAATGTAGATATAAAAACACTGGTTACAAATCCCATAAGCCCCATTTCTCCAGTCACCGCCACATATAACATGTACAAGACCCTCTAAATATTCCATCATATCAACTTAAGGACCCGTGTGACCCCTCTTCATCGTATGATTTAAACATAATTACTTCCTAAATGTGATGGGATATATGTATAACATATATGTTCTACTTCACAGTTTCCGTTATTTTTCAAATGCCACAAGAGGTGCAATGGGCTGATGGCTTGAACAATCCATGTGCCATATAAGATACTGTAACGAGTCATATATAACATATATGAGACACGCCATGTGATGTTGTACCTTCGAACATCTGCGTTATTTCATGAAATATGTTTACAAAATAAAATATTTTCCGTAAATGGTGTCAAAAGTTGACAACATTTTCGGAGTAAATGTCGGAGTCCGTCCCATAAGTCCTTAATTCACTGCTACTGTCCTCCAAGACCCTCGAGAAAAACGAGCCTATTTTTCATCTCCTCGTCGCCGTATCTGCAGGAGAGTGGGCCCATCTCCTCCCCTGTCTGTAGATTATCGTCATCCACTTCCCTCCACGCAGGCGGGTCTGTAACACAGGTGTTCGCCTGACTTTGAATGTCTTTGGTATTGCTATATACATCATGTGTAACCTATACATGGGTTCCACCTCAGGTCAGACATGTGTCCGACTTAAAGGGGAATATCAGGATTTTTTTATCCTATAAAAAATAAAAATGAGTTTTCATCATGGCCCTGTGTAAAGTGGTTTAATTGAAGATATATGATGATACTAGGACCACTAAATGTTTGTTTTTTTGTTATTTTTCAGGATTTAAACAAAAATTAAAAATGTATTTTCATCATGGCCCTGTGTAAAGTGGTTTAATTGAAGATATATGATTATACTCGGACCGCTAAATGATGTTTTTTTTGTTATTTTTCAGGATTTTTTGAGAAAAAAATAATATAAAAAATAAAAATGTGTTTTCATCATGGCCCTGTGTAAAATGGTTTAATTGAAGACATATGACGATACTAGAATCGCTGGGTTGTTTCAATTTTGACTGATATATGCAACAAGACAGGAAATACGATATTTATGTACCTATATGGGTGAAAATAGAAACAACCCAGCGGTCCTAGTATCGTCATATATCTTCAATTAAACCACTTTACACAGGGCTATGATGAAAACATGTTTTTATTTTCTATAGTATTTTTTTTTAAAAATCCTGCAGCCGATTTCACCAACATTGCAAAGTATACTTTTCTAGCAAAGTATACTTTGAGGGAGTAATCATTTATTTTCCTGAAATGCATTATTTCATATAGAACTAACGACTGCATATATTTGATGATTGAAAGTATGCAGAATTATTATACTGAATTTATTACATTATCACAGCCAAAATGGCTGTGATAATGTAATAAATTAAGTATAATAAAAGTTAATAAATTTATCCTAAAATTGAAAAATTCTCCCTCAAAGTATACTTTTCTCGAAAAGTATACTTTGCAATGTTGGTGAAATAGGCTACTGGTATGCATGCCTCTTTATACAGGAACCCTTGTGTAGGTTAGGTAGCAATATCAGTCCCCTCATATTGTACATGAAACAGGTTTAGCACAAATCACCTTTTATGTAGGTTCTATAGACCAGGGGCCCCTTTTCTCTAAATTTGTTTGTAAGTGCAAATTTATGATCGTCTGGAAATTTCAACTGATGGATTTACATTTATTGAGCATAGGCTGCATATGCAGCATATGCTCAATAAATGTAAATCCAACAATTGTTTACAAGAGAACATTGCTAAATGTGAAATTTACAGACTATCAAAATTATGCACTTACAAACATTTTAGTCGTACAAAATTTTGTGAAACGGGCCCCTGGTCATGTCGGAGCTGAGCTTGAACAATTGCATAGATTATATAGCAATACTAAAGTCACCTCGCCTGGTACACGAAACAGCCAGTTTAACTCAAATCATTTGTGTGTAGGTCAGAGCTCCAGATAAGGTGCGTATTGGCGTATTGGTATTATATGCACTTATTTTAGCAGAATACGCACTGATTATCAAAACTGGGGGTACGAAATACTCACAGCAATGTGAAACTAAGCATTGATTTTCAAATTGAGTAGTGAAAATACTGTAATAAAGTTGAAATTTACTATTAAAGTTCAGCAGCAAAAAGCAAATTGTGTTTTATTTTATTTTTTTATCATTTTTTAACTATTTAATTTAGGAAGAAAATCAATAATACATTTGTAAAAGTAAAATACGCATTGAATTTGAAATCTAGGGGTATAATACTCTTTAGATACAAAACTTATCTGGTTCTCTGGTAGGTTCTATGTATATCAGTCATATTACGATAATTCTCAAATGTACATGTGCGATTTCCGCCAAACTATACTGTTAACGTTAATGAAAGAGTTCAATAATAAAGCCAAGAAAGCCAAAGATTAAATTAATTTATTAAGATTAGCATCAACTCAGATAAGATACCATTTGCTTGTTACTCAGTCAGTAACAAGCAAATGGTATCTTGTCTGAGTTGATGCTGCCGTAATCTTGATAAATTAGACGAGCGAGTCTATAATTGCATAGTTGAGTTACTTACAGTTTGAATAGATGCCATATTTAATCCACTTGATTGTGCGGTTAACATTCCCACAGTTCCGCCAAAGCAGGCTCTGAACGTGGTCGCAGTGTAGGCCGTAGTTGTTGGCAATTGTCTACAAACAGTGGTTAACATGGTATTAATACCATTGGTTATCATTACTGGCCCTTCAATCATTTTTAAAACAAGAAAATCCAGAAAAGTTTATCAGGTGCTGCTCTGAAACCTTAACCATTTGAACGTGAACAGTGCAGATTAAGATGAGCCGGTTCGTAACGAGCCGTCTCATCAGGATCTGCACTTTTTGAAAGTAATTTTCATATTTTTGAGAAGAAAAAATACAATAACAGTATAACAACAAGAAATCCGCGGAATCAAATGTCTTGCCTTGTTCCGCCTTGACCTTGACCCTGGGGCCTTGACCTTGACCCCGAGAATAGTCCTATATTCATCTACATATCATAGTAAAGGTATGTATAAAGTTTGATGACTGTAGCTGATAAGGTGTTGAAGTAATGACCGTAACACAAAAACTTAACATTGAATGATGACGCCGCCGCTGCCGCCGACGACGCCGCAAACGACGACTCCGGAAAAGCAAAACCTATACTTTGCTAGATAAGCATACTTTGCAATGTTGGTGAAATAGGCTACTGTTCTACTTCTAACAATAAATACAAATCATGTAAATTGTTATCTAGCTACAGGAGTGTGCTAGTTTATCAGATTATCAGAAGCTGCACTGGTCACAAGTCCCATAAGCCCCATTTCTATAGTCACAGCCACATATATACATTGACATTCATACCCTGCATGTACGAATACAGTCGGTAATTTCTCCATCCCTCTCAGAATCGTCATCGAAGCTGTAGACATTGGCGTCACTCCGGTGTCTGTTGTCCGGACCTCCATCTTCCTCGGATTCTACAATTAATTGACTAAATGATTGATTGACTGATTCAGAGCTCCAGATAAGGTGCGTATTGGCGTATTTTTACGCAATACTTTTAGCTGAATACGCATTGATTATCAGAAGAGGGAGTACTACAAAATACGCACGGCAATGTGAAAATACGCATTGATTTTCAAATTGACTAGTGAAAATACTGTCATAAAGTTGAAAATTCACTTAGTTGAGCTGCAAAAAGTAAACAGTGTTTGCTTTTTGCAGCTCAAATAAGTGAATGTTTAAATTTGTTATATTTTTCTTATCATTTGTTCCCTATTTAGTAATGAAGAAAGTCAACAATCCATTTGTAAAAGTAAAATACGCAATGATTTTGAAATCAGGGGGTATAGACTATAGTACGCTTTAGGTACAAAGCTTATCTGGAGCGCTGCTGATTGATTGATTTTTAATGCAGATAACCAAATCCATTGTACGGCTATCTGGGCAAGTAAACACAATGTTTGGCAAATGTGTATCATATTATGGCAACACACACAAATCATCTCCATTGGCCAGGATTCTTAAGTACTGTCATAACACATTTATGAGAAATAATGAAAATAAACCTAATAATCAAATGAAGCTAGCAGTAAAAAATATTGATAACTGCAGGCTAAACTAGAAAATTTGTTAATATACACGGATGCCACACCTACAGCTTTGTTAGTGAACAAGGCAAAATTCTATGTCAAGCTCCAACAAAACCTTTAACCAAGGGAAATAACAATGTAAATACTGCAAGTAATATTAAAGGTACATTTCCACTCAGTATGCACAAAATGTTCTTTATAGGAATTAAACAAGTGTATATAATTGTGCTACTATTCCACCAGTTCTACCAATTACTATAGTCTGTTTCACGAAAGCTGCCCAAATTTTACGGCCATATAAACAATTCAAAAACCATATTTTTTTCGATAATATTAAATTAAAGGAAAATTTAAGAATGAGCCTTCTTTTTATTTCGTGAAATTTGGTCAAATATTGATTTTATTGCGAAAACAAAATTTCACCATGTTAATCCCCATAGACATCTTCACGGAGTGAAGATGTCTATGGGGATTTAACATGGGGAAATGTTTTGAATTTCAGAAATACTGGACCGATTTTTAAAATTTAACTTTTGTTTTCTTAGTTACATCATATCCAAGCTATCTAGTCAGGTTTCGGAGTCAATTTCCAAAATATTTCTTTTTTTTACTCCTCCCACACTCCTCTACCTCTTTCTCCCCCATGTTAAATTCCCATAGAGAAATAAATTTTTCGTAATAAAATCAATATTTGACAAAATTTCACGAAATAAAAAGAAGGCTCATTCTTAATTTTTCCTTTAATTTAATATTATCAAAGTAAATCTTGTTTTTGAATTGTTTATATAGCCGTAAAATTTGGGCAGCTTTCGTGAAACAGACAGTAGTGCCCGCTTTACTGATACACTGGAACCTCTGTAAACTGGACACCAAGTCAACCTCTATGATCTTATTTTTGATGGGTTTCTTGATCATTTATCTCTGATGTTAATATATGTTCATGATTCCAAAGCACGCAGATATATTTGAGAAAGGTGATATGTCTGATTTACAGTGAAACCTCTCTAAACCGGACACCCTGGGGACCTCCCAGGGTGTCCGGTTTAGAGAGGTTTCACTGTATATTCATTCAGTAAAGTTTGTCTGTGTCGCCTGAAAAAAAGTAATATTTTGGACAGATTATTAAGTATAATCATTGCACATCAAAAAATAAATACAGAGAATAAATAGTAATGTCCGTTAACATTTTAAGGAAACACGGTTATCACCCCTGATATCAGTGTGGAAATTTATGTCTGATATAAAATGTTTATTTTGCCAGAAAACGTCTCGGATGATGTTGATATAAAGAACATTTTGTGCCTACTGAGTGAGCATGTACCTTTAAATTAATGAAATTCGATGATGAAGAAACTTGTACAAATTGTGTTTCTGCAACAATGTGAAAGTAAAAAAGGTTAATGGCGGCATGACGCCATGAGTTTGTTTCAAATGCTTACATGTATCAAGTGTCTAAATATTGAAGCAATCCGTAAAGTATCATTAAAGTTATACCATAATGAAGAAGCTTCTACAAACCTTTTGACGCAAAAATGCCTAGGGAAGGCAAACAAGAGTGCCGAAGGTCACAATATACGCCCGTCGAGGCAAGGCCAGTCAACAAGGGAGATAAGTCACTGAAAACGAATAGGGTTCTTCATCTTGACGTACAAATTCTAAAAATAAACTAGAAAATGTGTTCATAGAACACGGATGCCCACACATATCGCTTTGAATGAGGCCAAATTCATAGTGAATTTTTTTTTTTACCTCAGCGTTAAAGTTTTTGAAGCACCAAGTATGTGACCTTGACCCTGGGCTTGGCGGGGGCAGGACAAATGTGGATTTAGCACAGGGCGGTAGAGGACCATTAGAGCAATACGTATATGAAGTATGAAGCTGATCCGTGAAAGGAAACAGAAATTATAAGGTATTTACCCGAGCGTTAAAGTTTTCGATGCACCAAGTATGTGACCTTGACCCTGGGCTTGGCGGGGGAAGGACGAACGTGGATTTGGCACATGACAGTAGAGGACCATTAGAGCAATGTGTATATGAAATATGAAGCTGATCCGTGAAATAAAACATAAATTATAAGATATTTACCTGAGCATTAAAGTTTTTGAAGCACTAAGATGTTTTGACCTATTGACCCTGAGGCTTGGCGGGGGCAGGACGAACACGTGATTTTGGCACAGGACAATTAGAGCAATGTGTAATGATGAAATATGAAGGTGATCCGTGAAAGGAAGAAACAGAAATTATAAGATATTTTACCCGACGCGTAATAAAGTTTTGAAGTCACCAAGTATGTTTGACCTTGACCCTGGGCCTTGGCACCAGGGCGGTAGATGGAGACCATTAGAAGCAATGCGTATAATGAAATATGAAGTTAGATATCCGGACGAAGGATGAAGAAATTATGAGACATTTACCCGAGCGTTAAAATTTTTGTGACGACGGAACACTACGGACGAAAGACGGGACGGACGGACAAGGGTAACACTAAATGCCCCCTCCAATATTGTGGTAGGGCATAAAAATGGCCGCCAAGGGGAGCTAAGTTATCGCAGAATTCTCAAAATCAATAGACTTCTTCATCTTGCCGTGATAAACATGTATACCGAATTTGGTTACAATCGGTCAAGTAGAACTTGAGTTATTGCGAGGATAAGGATACAGAGTGCGACAATTAATAAAAATGGCCACCAAGGGGGGAAAAGCCATTGGGAATTTTTCAAAATCAATAGGCTTCTTCGTCTTGCCATGATAAACATGTATACCAAATGTGGTTACGATCGTTGAAGTAGAACTCGAGTTATTGCGAGGATAAGGATACAGAGTGCGAAAATTAAACATGGCTGCCAAGGGGAGATAAGTGATCGGAAATTTTTCAAAATCAATAGACTTCTTCGTCTTGCCGTGATAAACATGTAGAGCGAATTTGGTTAAGAGCGGTGAAGTAGAACTTTAGTTATTGCGTGGACAAGGATACAGAGTGCGAAAAATAAAAATGGCCGTCAAGGGGAGATAAGTCATAGGAAATTTCTGAAAATCAATAGGCTTCTTCGTCTTGCCGTGATAAACATGTATACCGAATTTGGTTACAATCCGTCCAGTAGAACTCTAGTTATTGCGTGGACAAGCTGTGCCCGGCCGCCCGTACAAGATGAATACATAATATGTCCTGTTTTTTCAAACGGGCGTATAAAAAGGTCATGGTAATGTTAATGGTGGCATGAGTGTGTTCCAAATGCTCACATGAATCAAGTGTCCAAATATTGAAGCAATCCATCAAGTTATATTAAAGTTATACCATGATGATAAACTTTTTGACATTTCGGACGATGATGACGACGAAAAAGAGGCGACTAAAGTCACGCTTTCTGCTAAAGCAGGCGCGACAATAAATGAGATAGCCACTTGATTCCACTGACCCCTTCAATTGCAGCCTGAAGCTCACATACCATGCATCCTTGATTGAGAGTCATCACCATCGTCATCACCCATTGGACTGCGGACACGCTGCTTTTTCTTCTTTCTTGTGTATTTCTGTTTCCTTGGTGATGATGGTTTCTGTTTGCCGGTGTTGCCATCTGTAGCTGGTTTCCTTTTCGAATCATTACTGGACGAGGTAGTCGCCTGATCTATTGACTGTGATTTCTGTATTTTTGTTGCAAGTTTACTGGCAGTTGTTTGTGCTTTACGTTGCTGCTTCATGTCTTCCAAATCGCGATCCGAATCATCATCAGTAACAGGTATAACATTTGGTTTGCCCATCTCCACATAAGATATCAGAATCTCATCTAAGCTGTCTTCTGAGTCCAGTCCCTCTACAGTAGAGGTCACCTCGCAAGTAGCGTCAGTACTTTTGTCTTTAGTACACGTGGCGTCATTACAATTACTAGCATTAACATTGGCTGCCTTCTCAATCTTCCTTGATGCAGAACGCGAGGCATCTTTTTGTGGGCAGTCTGTAATAGTGACTTCCATTTCATCTCGTGGTTGCTCATCTCCTACATGTTTGGCTGCAGGAATATCATACATCTGACATTTAACTTTTTTCTCCTTTGGTGATGTTGAAAAATATTCTGACAAGGTCTGGTCGTCTTTTTTGTTAGCGCCCACATTTCGCTTACTCCTCCGTATAATTTTCGGTATGTCCGAGTCACTACCTGACTCATAACTATGTGTGTCCTGGGATAACTGTAGCTGCCCATCAGACAAAACTGACACCACGGTCTCGGGAGTCGATTCAACAAATTCACCAGTGACAACTGGCGAATCACTGCCACCTGGCTTCTGATTTGATTCCAAATGTGTTGGGTTTACACTATCGGCATCTATTCTACTACAGTTGCTCACATCTTTCTTGTTCTGTTCTTTAGGACTCATTGGCATTTGTTTCCTTGGTGATCTGTCCGTATGTGTCCTCAATTTTGAAGGTGAACTGTGCATATGTGACCTCAATTTTGATGGTGAACTCTCCACATGTGACCTCAATTTTGATGGTGAACTGGTCATATGTGACCTCAATGATTTAGATGGCGAACTGTCCATACGGTCAGCTTTGGAAGATTCCACAACTTTAGGACTAGAATCAATATCACTACTTGTTGATACAACACTTCCCTTAGTAGATCTATTGGCAGTGTCTTTCGAGAGCCAAGTATCAGCGTCTGTCTTGGGCAGGTCACTTGACACTCCAGGTGAGATTTTTTTTTGGGGTTTGTGTTTCTTGTCAACATTCATTTTCTTCACAAGTTGGCCAACTTTTGATGAGAACAGGTCTTCAAATGCTGAAGTATAAATAGAGAAAAGACACATTGGACATCACAAATTTTCTAACAAGAGTGCATGTCAAACATGTTCAGTAAACAATGGGAATGGAATAGATCATTTAGGGCCAAGCAATTTTAATAGATGACGAAGAAAATAATAATAAAATAGTATGTTAGATGTGGTAATTGTAAACAAGGGGAGATAATTCATTGTGAAAAAGGGTTCTTCCTATTGCGATGATAAACATGTACCGTAATGACCCGAAATATTTGGACACAATTTGCTTTGGGAAACCCCTATTAAATAGGTTTCCCAATGCAAATTGCATCCAAACCCTAAATATTGGCATGCCCACTGTTGTAGGGAAACCATATATTTTTATGTGTTTCCCAAATAAATGGTGTCCGGATATTTAGGGTTATTACGGTATGCAGATTTGGTAAAGATCCATCAAGTACTACGAGGACAAGCTGTGCCTATCTGCCACTTTATTGGCTACCGATATGTGGCTCTCATTGGAGAAATGGGGCTTATGCGATTTGTGACCAGTGTAATCCCTGATCAAACTAGATTGGTCAGTAAGCGAGGCTTACGGAATACCCCCCGCGTGGGACCAGGTACCCCTAAAATATATAAAATTTCCAAGTGTGTGGGCTTGTGACCTTGACTCTGGGATTAGCGCGAGCGGCATGAACGTGAATTTGTCACAGGGTGGTAGAGGTCCATTGGAGCAATGAGTGTGTGAAATGTGAAGCAGATCCGAGCAAGGAAATAGAAGTTACCGGTATAACCGATTTCTCTGATGTTAAGTTTTGTAAAGAGACTACCGTATAACCTCGAATTAACGCACCCGGAGGCGTTACATTTTACAAAAGGGGGGTGGGGCGTTTATTAGCCAGTAAAAAAAGAAAAAAAAAAATTACCAAGGACCGCCAATTTCAAAGACAAATAAGGATTTAAGGATTATTTGTGTTTGAAATTGGCGGTCATTGGTAAAAAAAAATGTTTTCTTTGTTTTTTTTATTTGGGGGAGGGGGGCGCGTTTATTAGGAGGGGGGCGTTAATTCAAAAGGTTATACAGTATGTACGTGACATTGACCTCGAGATCAGCGGGGATTTGTCACAGCATATGAAATATTAAGAATTTTCAATGAAAGAAATAGAAGTTATATATTTCTCTGATGTTAAGTTTTTGTAAAGAGACTAAGTATGTGACCTTGGGATCAGCGGGGGTTGGACAGTCGTAGATTTGTCACAGCATGATAGTACAACCTTAGAGGAATGCACAAGTGAAATAATAAGAATTTTCAATGAAGGAAATAGAAGTTATAACTTATTTCTCTGATGTTAAGTTTTGTAAAGAGACTAATGTATTTGACCTTGACATTGGGATCAGCGGGGGTTGGTTGGACGGTCATGAATTTGGCACAGCATGGTATTAGAGCCTTACAGGAATGCATGTGTGAAATTATTAAGAATTTAGATGAAGGAAATAGAAGTTAGAACAATATTTCTCTGATGTTAAGTTTTGTAAAGATACTAAGTATTTGACCTTGACCTTGATCAGCGGGGGTTGGACGGTCGTGGATTTGGCACAGCATGGTAGTAGAGCTTTACAGGAATGCATGTGTGAAATATTAAGCATTTTAGATGAAGGAAATAGAAGTTAGTTTTCAGCAATATTGTTGGTAGGAGCTTTACATGATGCAAATTGTGTTTTGAAATATTAAGCATAGGATGTTAGAATATAGAAGTAGGACATTTACCTCAGCGGGGGTTGGATGGTCGTGTATTTGGCACAGCATGGTAGTAGAGCAGGTCTTACAGGAATCATAAGTGACCTTGGATATTAAGCATTTAGATGAAGGAGTAGAGAAGTTCCTTGTATAAGGATAACAATATTTCTCTGATGTTAAGTTTACGGACTAAGTATTTGACCTTGACCTTGGGATCTGCGGGGGTTGGACGGTCGTGGATTTGGCACAGCATGGTAGTAGAGCCTTACAGGAATGCATGTGTGAAATATCAAGCATTTTAGATGAAGGAAATAGAAATGATAACAATATTTCTCTGATGTTAAGTTTACGGACGCACGGACGGACGCACGGACGGACAACCGGACTCCAGTATACCCCCCCACAACTCGTTGCGGGGGGTATAATAATACTCCTGAAGCCTAACAATGATCTATACTGCATGCTAAAATCATGACGGGTGTTTCATTGATGGACTTGCGAACAGTGCAGATCCTGATCAGACTGTGCACATGCACAGGCTGATCTGGATCTACACTGGGCAGATGCACAGGACGATCTGGATCTACACTGGTCGCAAAACCCATAAGCCCCATTTCTCGAGTCACAGCCACACATGTACAACGACTGTGCACAAATAGTTTTAAGATGTAATGGGTCTATACAAGTACATTGCTCCAGATAAGCTGCGTATTTGCTTAAATACCCAACTAAAATTGACAAAAACCCAATTGAAATCAGCGTGTATAAAAAAGCATTAACAATTTTGTGATACCTTTATCATGCTGCAGAAAACAATAAACCGACCACAAATATAGCATACCGGTATTCTTCTTATTTTCCATGAAAACATGTCTTGGTATTTCGTTAGAATTGTCTCCAAGGAGACAATTCTAATGAAATGCCAAGACATGTTTTAATTTCAAAGCAAACTATTCAATAATTGCAGTCTGTTGATGTGTAAACAGTAGTGTGATTTTATTTTACCCACAATTAAAATGTTGAAATACCCAAATGCTTCAGAAATGATGGAGTGACAATACTCAATTAGTAATTCCTTATCTGGAGCCCTGCAAGTACTTTGACAAACCGATGTAACTAGATGGCATGGTGGGTAAAATATAAAATATGTTCCTCTGACCGATATATAGAAGTATGTCCTTATCCATTCAAGTATGAACCTGGTAATTTGAGGACCTTCCCAATAAAAAGGTAAGATATTTGTAAGTTATTAGCGACTTTATCATACCATCGCAGTAACACAGTCCAGATGATGGCAACTATATATTTATATTATTAGAAACACAATTTATCTAAACTATTATATGGTAAGTCTGTTGGTTTGAAAATTGCAACTGATTCTAAAGTGCTACCTAACCATGTTTCTCAATAAAAGACAAAATAGGACACAACAGCTAATGACAACTTTTGTTTTCTGCATTGTAAGGGCAGGCCTGAAAATAGCACTGGTCCGAGGTCCTGGACCTGCAAATTTTAATTTCGGACCTTTGTATTTTACAAGCAACAAGTCCACCAGTAGCCTATTTCACGAACCTCCGTTAGTCGACTAAACTGTTAGCAGACTAAACTAAGTTTAGTCGACTAACCATAGTCTGCTAAACTTTTTGACATGTTTGCATTTCACGATCGATTTTGTAAGCCACGTTCAAAACAACCATGGGCGCCGCCATCTTGGAATTCCGTTGTCTGCTATTTTGCTTAGTAGACTAACCGAAAGTTTAGCCGACTAACGAGGAGGCTAAGCAAAGTAGACTTTGCTTAGTCAACTAACATGTTCGTGAAATGCGTTTTTTCCCGTTAGTCGAATAACGGCCTGAAGTTTAGCAGACTAACCGAGTTTAGTCGACTAACGGAGGTTCGTGAAATAGGCTACTGACCTGTGGTAAAATTGAAATTGTGATCATCATTCAAGGACGATGCTAAGTCATTTCGCATGAAACAGACACATATTTCTACCGTTTTTCTAGCGATTATCCTCTCGGACCTTCCAAAATATTCCTCGGGCCTTTCACTTTTTTCTTTGTTAATTTGTTAGGTCCCGGACCTACTGATAAAAGCTGCTATTTTCAGCCCCTGTAGCCGATTTCATCAAACTTGCAAAGTATATTTATCTAGCAAAGTATACTTTGAGGGAGTAATCATTTATTTTTCCCGAAATGCATTATTTCATATAGAACTAACCACTGCATATATTTGATGATTGAAAGTATGCAGAATTATTATACTGAATTTATTAATACATTATCACAGCCAAAATGGCTGTGATAATGTAATAAATTCAGTATAATAACAAGAAACGAGGCAAAGCCACAAAGGCCAGGTTTTTTCCAAGCATGGACACTTGGATAACATATTTATACCCACTTTTTGTAGACTAGATGGCCGTGGCCTGCATGTCGCGCCTTGGGGCGAGGCATCGACACTAACAAAATAGATATAGTAGTTGGAAAAACTTTAACGAAAAAACTTTAACCGGACACACGGACGTACAGACGGACGGACGTATGTCAAAATGCCGACGATATCGCGCTTTCCGCAAGCGGGTGCGACAATGATGATAAACACCCATGTGAAGTATCAAGGTAATGGGTGAAGCAGTTGCAGAGATATAGTACACGAAAAAACTTTAACAAATAAATTCAAAGTAATTTGACCTTGACATTGCGCACAGGGGCCGCACGGTCGGGGGTTAGAGTGAAAATATGGACGATGATAAACACCCATGTGAAGTTTCAAGGTAATGGGTGAAGCAGTTGCAGAGATATAGTATAACAAAAAAGTTTTAACAAAAAAATTTAACCAGACGTACGTTAAAAAGTTAACGTTGAAAATGGCTAAGTCAATTACGTAGAAATAATAGGTGAAGGTAAAACAAGAAACGAGGCAAAGCCATGAAGGCCAGGTTTTTTCCAAGCATAGACACTTGGATAAAATAATTATACACACTTTTTGTAGACTAGATGGCCGTGGCCTGCATGTCGCGCCTTGGGGCGAGGCATGGACACTAAAAAAATAGATATAGTAGATGGAAAAACTTTAACCAACTTTAACTTTAACACACACGGACGAATGGACGGACGTATGCCAAAATGCCGACGATATCGCGCTTTCCGCAAGCAGGTGCGACAATGATGATAAACACCCATGTGAAGTATCAAGGTATGGGTGAAGCAGTTGCAGAGATATAGTACACGAAAAAACTTTAACAAAAAAATTCAAAGTAATTTGACCTTGACATTGGGCACAGGATCGCGCTTTCCGCAAGCAGGTGCAACAATGATGATAAACACCCATGTGAAGTATCAAGGTATTGGGTGAAGCAGTTGCAGAGATATAGTACACGAAAAAACTTTAACAAAAAAAATTCAAAGTAATTTGACCTTGACATTGGGCACAGGATCGCGCTTTCCGCAAGCAGGTGCGACAATGATGATAAACACCCATGTAAGTATCAAGGTATTGGGTGAAGCAGTTGCAGAGATATAGTACACGAAAAAACTTTAACAAAAATATTCAAAGTAATTTGACCTTGACATTGGGCACAGGATCGCGCTTTCCGCAAGCAGGTGCGACAATGATGATAAACACCCATGTGAAGTATGAAGGTATTGGGTGAAGCAGTTGCAGAGATATAGTACACAAAAAAACTTTAACAAAAAAATTCAAAGTAATTTGACCTTGACATTGGGCACAGGAATCGCGCTTTCCGCAAGCAGGTGCGACAATGATGATAAACACCCATGTGAAGTATCAAGGTATTGGGTGAAGCAGTTGCAGAGATATAGTACACGAAAAAACTTTAACAAAAAAATTCAAAGTAATTTGACCTTGACATTGGGCACAGGATCGCGCTTTCCGCAAGCAGGTGCGACAATGATGATAAACACAGATGTGAAGTATGAAGGTATTGGGTGAAGCAGTTGCAGAGATATAGTACACGAAAAAACTTTAACAAATAAATTCGAAGTAATTTGACCTAGACATTGCGCACAGGGGCCGCATGGTTGGGGGTTAGAGTGAAAATATGGACGATGATAAACACCCATGTGAAGTTTCAAGGTAATGGGCGAAGCATTTGCAGAGATATAGTATAACAAAAAAGTTTTAACCAAAAAATTTAACCAGACGTACGTTAAAAAGTTAACGTTGAAAATGGCTAAGTCAATTACGTAGAAATAATAGGTGAAGGTAAAAAAAATGGTCACATGTTGGATAGTTGTATGTGGTAGGCACCCCTTGGTTATAAAGCTGTGAAAGTTTGGTGGTCCTAGGTGGTACAGTACCAAAGAAATGGACTTAAAACACGAAAACTTAACATTGTAAACGCGAAAACTTAACATTGAAAATGGCTAAGTCGACTGCGCGGAAAAAATGGGTGAAGTTAAAAAAAAAAGTAACATGTTGGATAGTGATAGTGGTGGTACCCCTTGATTATGAAGCTGTGAAAGTTTTGGTGGTGGTCCTAGGTGGTACAGTACCAAAGAAATGGACTTAAACACGAAAACTTAACATTGTAAACGCGAAAACTTAACATTGAAAATGGCTAATCGAGCTACTACGCGGAAAAAATGGGTCAAGTTAAAAAAAAAGTAACATGTTGGATAGTGATATGTGGTGGGCACCCCTTGATTATGAAGCTGTGAAAGTTTGGTGGTCCTAGGTGGTACAGTAACAAAGAAATGGACTCAAACACGAAAACTTAACATTGATTGTGGACGCCGCCCGCCCGCCCGCCCTCCGCCCGCCCGCCCGGCTTTCGCCAATCCAATAGCCTGGATTTTTTTTCAAAAAACCTGGCTAAAAATGGTCACATGTTGTTTAGTTGTATGTGGTAGGCACCCCTTGGTTATGAAGTTGTGAAAGTTTGGTGGTCCTAAGTGGTACAGTACCAAAGAAATGGACTTAAATGGACTTAACATTGAAAACGAGAAAACTTAACATTGAAAATGGCTAAGTCGATTGCGCGGAAAAAATGGGTCAAGTTAAAAACAAGAAACGAGGCAAAGCCACGAAAGGCCAGGTTTTTTCCAAGCATGGACACTTGGATAACATAATTATACCCACTTTTTGTAGACTAGATGGCCGTGGCGTGCATGTCGCGCCTTGGGGCGAGGCATGGACACTAAAAAAATAGATATAGTAGATGGAAAAACTTTAACGAAAAAACTTTAACCGGACACACGGACGTACGGACGGACGTATGCCAAAATGCCGATGATATCGCGCTTTCCGCAAGTGGGTGCGACAATGATGATAAACACCCATGTGAAGTATCAAGGTAATGTGTGAAGCAGTTGCAGAGACATAGTACACGAAAAAACTTTAACAAATAAATTCAAAGTAATTTGACCTTGACATTGCGCACAGGGGCCGCACGGTTGGGGGTTAGAGTGAAAATATGGACGATGATAAACACCCATGTGAAGTTTCAAGGTAATGGGCGAAGCAGTTGCAGAGATATAGTATAACAAAAAAGTTTTAACCAAAAGATTTAACCAGACGTACGTTAAAAAGTTAACGTTGAAAATAGGTGGTACAGTACCAAAGAAATGGACTTAAACACCAAAACTTAACATTGAAAACGCGAAAACTTAACATTGAAAATGGCTAAGTGGATTGCGCGGTAAAAAAATGGGTGAAGTAAAAAAAAAAGTAACATGTTGGATAGTGATATGTGGTGGGCACCCCTTGATTATGAAGCTGTGAAAGTTTGGTGGTCCTAGGTGGTACAGTAACAAAGAAATGGACTCAAACACGAAAACTTAACATTGATTGTGGACGCCGCCCGCCACCCGCCCGCCCGTCCGGCTTTCGCCAATCCAATAGCCTGGATTTTTTTTCAAAAAACATGGCTAAAAATTAATAAATTTATCCTAAAATTGAAAATTTCTCCCTCAAAGTATACTTTGCTAGAAAAGTATACTTTGCAATGTTGGTGAAATAGGCTACTGAAGGGTTACAGAGGTGCTACAGTACTTACAAAATACTGAATCTTTATCAGCCTTAGGCAGAATTCCGGTCAGAAGAGAACGCCAGTGGTGGGGTATATCGTATTTGTAGCGATCCAAGTTTGGTCGGATCGTTTTGCGGAACCTGGTGTTCATCGACGCCGCTGTATGATTCGTTACCTGCAGGATCAATCAATTCATTGGGGTTAATTTCCGTTCACATGCAGTGTTATTATAAGTTTATAACATTGCTTGTGAACGGAAATTAACCCCAATGAACTGTTATAAATAGGTTAATGCATAGGTTACTGGAAAATGACACAGAACTTCCCTTAGAACTCAGTCAGGGGAAGTGGGTGGCAGGTGGGAGCATGCGATGGGTAATTTAACTATCGGGGTTCATCCTTACCGGAATTCCAAATGGAGACCTGGTTTGGCCCTCACATACGTCTTTGGCATTTTGTATGTGACAGTTGAATCTGGTTATACCCCTTATGTGAGTATTACGATTATTTGTAATCCTATTTTATGGGAAGGGGCCAAGTGACTTAGTGTGGTATGGCACCAGGTCAGGTTATTCTATTTTCAGGGCTGAATATATTTTTTCTCGATGTAAATATTCCGTTCTGATTTTGGGATTCCCCCCCCCCCCCAATGCAACAGGTTAAAACAGGATTTAACCCTGCTACCTGGCCTTACATGACCTTAGCTGTTGTAAGGCCGTTAAACACGAATAAACAAACAAACAATCCGGAACCAACAGTGCTAGAATTAGGGGATTGCATCATTTCTTCATCATGTTGTTTAGCAGCGCTCCAGATAAGCTGTGTATTTGCTTAAATACCCAATTAAAATTGCCAAAAACTCAACTTAAATCAGAAGTAGCGAGTATCAAAAAGCAATACAAATTTTGTGGTACCTTTATCATGCTGCAGAAAACAATAAACAGACTACAAATATAGCATATTTTTCTCATTTACCATGAAAACACATATTGGTATTTCATTAGAATTGTCTCCAAGGAGACAATTCTAATGAAATGCCAAGACATGTTTTCATTTCGAAGCAAAATATTCAATAATTGCTGTGTGTTGATGTGTAAACAGCAGTGTGATTATATTTTACCCAATTAAAATTTTTGAAACACCCAATTGCTTCAGAAATGATGGAGTGACAATACTCAATTGACAATTACTAATTCCTTATCTGGAGCCCTGGTTTAGGTTCATCTAAGTAACATGATATCAAGCTGACAAATTCTGCCAATTCTATAAACAGAAAACCCTGAAGTACCATAATAACCCTAACTATTCGGACGCCATTTTTTTGAGGAAACACATAACAAATATATGGTTTCCCTACAACTGTAACAGTGCCAACATTTAGGGTGAATATGGCAGTAACGGTTTCATCACAATAACAATGTATTTGGATGCAATATGGTTTGGGAAACCCCTATTTAATAGGGATTTCCCAAAACAAATTGTGTCGGAATATTTATGGTTATTACTGTAGTTCTCAGGTGAGTTACTCACGATTTTCAAAGGTTGAAGTCAATCTGACTGACGGTAATACAGTCGAACCTCACCGAATGGTCACCTCTCTACATCAACACTCTCTCTATAATAGCCGCTATTTTATATCCCAAAAGGATGATTTCCTCTGTATCTAACCCTTAGACTGCTGAGCACGAAAATTGTCGTCTGCTGTTGCTTTGCCTTCTTTCTCAATATAAACATGTGTTGACATCATTTTAGATTAAAAAATGTTGCCAAAGCATGTTTTTGATGATAATTATTCATAAAAATAAATAAACAGCGGACAACAAAATTTAATTCAGCATTAACCTCCCTACAACAGCCACCTCTCTACAACAGCCACCTCTCTACAACAGCCACCTCTCTACAACAGCCAGTTTTGCGTCTTCCCATGGGTGGCTGTTGTAGAGAGGTTGCACTGTAGCAGATAGACAAAAACAATCACTCAAACCTCGAACAGACAGACAGAGAACAGGACGACGACCGAATGTACCACGAAATTTTGGGATACATAAAAACAGTGTATCAAATTGTAGTTTTGTTAAAAATTGCGATTAGCTACGTCACGTGACACACTTGCATTAACTAGTGTCAACCCATAAATAATTAATTGGCATTTATAAATCCGTTCAACAGCAAGGTCATATGTGGCTGCGACTGGAGAAATGAGGTTTAAATAATTTGTTACCAGTGTAGCTCCGGACTAAATAGCACACCCCATGAGCCTGATCACAATCTATATAGCTTGATAAAAGCATGGCGGGTGTTTCTTCGCTGGAATGGCGAACAGCGCAGATTTTGATCAGATTATCTGGATCTACACTGTTCGCAAAACCTATGACCTCTATTTCTCCAGTTACAGCCACGTGTACAGACAGGATGCACCTGTATGGGGACAGTAACGTACATTCAGGGCTCCAGATAAGGAATTAGTAATCGAGTATTATCACTCCTTCATTTCTGAAGCAATTGGGTATTTCAAAATTTTAATTGGGTAAAATAAAATTACACTACTGTTTACACATCAATTGTTGAATAGTTTGCTTCAAAATGAAAACATGTCTTGGCATTTCATTAGAATTGTCTCCTTGGAGACAATTCTAATGAAATACCAAGATGTGTTTTCATGGGAAATAAGAAAAATATGCTATAGTTGTGGTCTGTTTATTGTTTTCTGCAGCATGATAAAGGTACCATAAATTATTTGTTGCTTTTTGATACTCGTTACTTCTGATTTCAATTGGGTTTTTGGCAATTTTAATTGGGTATTTACGCAAATACACAGCTTATCTGGAGCTCTGAACATTACAATAAAAACTTGCATCACTGTCCTGATCCTATGCCAGTGACATAACTACATCAGTAGCCTATTTCACCAACATGGCAAAGTATACTTTGAAATTTTCAATTTAAGGATAAATTTATTAATTTTTATTATACTGAATTTATTACATTATCACAGCCATTTTGGCTGTGATAATGTAATAAATTCAGTATAATAATTCTGCATACTTTTAATCTGACATCAAATATGTGCTGTGGTTAGTTCTATATGATATATGATGGTGGGTCTAGTTTTCGGGGTATTAACAAGTTCATCAACTAGCGGTTTTTAGAAAACATAACATATGAGCTAAATTGTTAGTTCAATAGAATGATAAACATTTCTTTCAATGTTTCTTGCCTTCAAAATAAGATTGTTGTTAGATTAAAATTCGCATTAGCGCGTTTAGCAACACACGAGTCAGCCATCTTGAATCTTGACTTATGGTTGGAGTTTTCGGGGTATGTTCCGAAAGTGTCAATAAATTTGCTAATTCGTCCCGAGTTTTCTTGGCTTTTTAAGATCATCTCGCAGATGAATGAGGCACAGTGAAGGAAAACTTGAAACGTTTCTATTGATTATGATTTTAAAATATTAAAGAGCAGATTAATGGCAGACGCAGAAAATCACGAAACTCACAGTAGGTTCGTGAACAAAATATTAACCTAAATGGCAAAAAGTACCAGTATTTAGTCCAAACACTGAATTTAGTGGCATTTTTAAGAACTTACTATAGGTAATGTCATACTTATTTTAATCACCTGACGTAAAGCACATCGCGGCTGCACACATGTCTACAAATTACAAAATATGTGAATACCCCGAAAACTCCGACTGCCCCGAAAACTGGCGTCACATCCATAATGCATTTTGGGAAAAATAAATGATTACTCCCTCAAAGTATACTTTGCTGGACTACACCAGATCATGTGTCCACTGTTGACCTTGACCACTGACCTTGAGCTGCTCCATATCCCTCCAGACAGTATTGCCCGTGGCCTTTAGATACTGGTTAGACTCGACAAGGTACTTCATCATGGCCAGGTCCTCCTCCTTCGTGTAGGCTGTCCGCCTACACACATACAAGGTTTATCCTGTCAACACAGTGCATATGCAGGGTTCATGTTTGAGGGCGACATGGGCGAAGTGGTCGCTTTTTTTCTGGCCAAGTCGACTTATTTTTCCCGTAGGGGGAAGTCGAGTCACCCTGGAATTTTCTGGATTTTTTATTTTTTACTATGAATTTCAGACCCTAGGGGCGAGTGCATGTCATAAATGCGCTAATCCCACCAAATAGGCGTGTAAAATTGGATCGCATCGATTGTTTGATGACCCCTGGTGTGTATTTGCCCGCGGGGTTTCTTTGTTATTGTCGCCTACTATCGGTTTGTTATTTGCGACGCCATGATGCGTATCAACTGATCAGACACGTCTGGGCGCTTAATATTGTTTAACTAAAGCGTTCAAGGAACATTGATTGAAGACCCGAATTTACGTCATTAAGGCGGGGCTTATAGCTTCATTTAATTCATTGGTCGGCTTCGACTAATTTGATTCGACGACACACGTGAATAATTAGTTTCAAGGTAAATGGGAGGCGACTACTATCGCAGTCTATCGGCATACGATTTCGTACCTACGTAGTTTCGTCCTTTCGCAACTTTTTCCAATCGATGTTAACGTAACCCGATTTTTATGATAATTCAGTTTGGTATGAACTAAATATACATAATGTATGCACATCCAAGTTCATAACCGATATTTATGTACACAGTTAAAGAGGTTCAAATGGGTGGTAACAACATAAACAAATTTTTATGCTTTCGAGATGAATTTTTTATTTTTTTTTTTCAAATTCTACAATCTACTACAATCTACTACATTTGCTTCCCAGCCCAACCCCCCCCCCAAAGTTTATTTTTTTATTTCTCGATGAAAGTATACGTTGTTAACGCTCACTTAAACCGTCTTGACGAGGTGGCTCAACATGTTGATGCCTCTACCCTCTAATAGATATGCTGTTGAAAACATAGAGTTAATGTATACAGTTACGCGATAACTATAAGTAAGAGAAAAAATCAGGGAAAATATGATTTTTATCACTTCTCCCTAATTTCCCCTCACTTCTCCCTATTTTGCCTGGAGGGAGAAGTGACTTCTCCCTAAATTTTTGGTCTAGATTGAACCCTGATATGTGCCGTGAAACATTTTTGATATCCTGTCAATACGACCTAATCACTGCGTATGAATATGTGCGGTGGCTGGGGTTATATTTTTTGCATTTTACAGCCATTTGTAGGTGTTGACGGGATAAATAGAATAGTAGGTTCGTGCCGTGAATGGGTAAAAATATCTGGCGCGGCACGGAAACGGGATGTGCTCGGCAGAGCCTCGCCCATCCCGTTTCCTGAGCCTTGCCAGATATTTTTATCCATTCACGGCACTAACCTACTATTCTCTATTTACTGTTTCTCCTGTAGCCGATTTCACCAACATTGAAACGTATACTTATATAAGAAAGTATACTTTGAGGGAGAAATTCTCAATTTAAGGATAAATTTATTAATTTTTATTATACTGAATTTATTACATTATCACAGCAATTTTGGCTGTGATAATGTAATAAATTCCGTATAATAATCCTGCATACTTTTAATCATCAAATATATGCTGTGGTTAGTTCTATATGAAATAATGCATTTTGGGGAAAATAAAAGATTACTCCCTCAAAGTATACTTTGCTAGATAAGTATGCTTTACAATTTTGATGAAATCGGCTACAGGATTGAAAAGGGGACATGGTAAGTAAACAGTAAACAAGGACATGTTTAGCATGTTAACCCTTTCACCCCTAAGTAACTGAAATGGATTTTGATACGTTAATCTTGTAACCAATCCAACCGTCACAAAATGATTTTCAGACCATTTATGAAAAGGGGTTGTTTTTGTTCTTTAATATATGAAAATTACTTGCAAACAGTGTAGATCCTGATGAGACGGCTCGTTACTAGCCAGCTCATCTGGATGTAAATGTACTATTTTTTGGCCAATACCAGTATACAAGCCTGTGGTGGTGGTGAAAAGAAAACTTTGAAACAGGGACACGTTCAGCACGTAAACTCGCTGAAAGCAACAGTATTATTATAGAATTACTCATTATTCATATAAAAAGGTGAATGCCAATACAGAAGATGTTTAACTCTAAGGTTAAAATTATTATAGGAATGAATGGCCTTTTTGTCGAATTTATCGGGGTATAAACTTGGAAAAGTCGCAGGAATACTGGACGAAGGCCGGAAGGCCTTCGTCCAGTATTCCCGCGACTTTTCCAAGTTTATATCCTCGATAAATTCCACAAAAAGGCCATCATTCCTTATAATTCCGGCATTTGAAATAAATTTATCAAGAAAATCTGTTTATTTTCCGTTTTCTTACAAATTATTTTAACTACGCCTCACGGTTACGGAAAGTAGTCCAGCGTGCAAGTTTACTGGGATATAAATTTTGGACAGAGACTTGCTACGGGCCAATCAAATGTTAGGAAATTGTGTAAATAGTTTTGTGCTGGAATTATAGCTAAATAATAATAATAATAATAATAACCTGTAATTGTGTGTGTGCATTAGCAAAATGTAAAACTAGACATTGTTTTTGTAAAACATAGATAATGGATAATGGATACATGTATGTCCCCGTTGCATACTGGATTCTAACTGGTAGTGGAGAAACTCAAACTTTTTTGACGTAAATGTACACGGACGGACGTACGGAACCTAAAGAGCAACGCAATTTGCCCCCTTTGCAATTGCATATGGAGAATAATAAAATTGTGATAAAAATGTACCTATATACTTTCACAAAGCCAAATTTGGGCATGGCACACTTTATTATTTCTGATTTCTCACATGAGAATTGGTTCACAGGGCTCCAGATAAGGAATTAGTAATCGAGTATTGTCACTCCATCATTTCTGAAGCAATTGGGTATTTCAAAATTTGAATTGGGTAAAATTAAATCACACTACTGTTTACACATCAACAGACAGCAATTATTGAATAGTTTGCTTTGAAATGAAAACATGTCTTGGCATTTCATTAGAATTGTCTCCTTGGAGAGACAATTCTAATGAAATACCAAGATCTGTTTTCATGGAAAATAAGAAAAATATGCTATATTTGTGGTCTGTTTATTGTTTTCTGTAGCATGATAAAGGTACCACAAATTTGTTATTGCTTTTTGATACTAGCTACTTCTGATTTCAAGTGGGTTGTTGGCAATTTTAATTGGGTATTTAAGCAAATATGCAGCTTATCTGGAGCACTGCATGACCCATACCAAATTCATACTCAAGATGAGGCAGTTTGAGTCAAACTGTTTGACACAGCTCAGCCTCAACCAATTGTCTACCTGAGTTTGAACGCGAGTATGAGAACAGTACTTAATCAGCCCAACCCACCCCTTCTGATCTCTGGCCTGGGTCTGTATCACATATGATGCTGGTGACATGCTGTCATTGGAACTGAAGCTCGCGAACGATTTCTCAGAATCGGAAATATTCTGTTTGCCCGGTGTGATCCTGAAATTATGACAAGCATATTATACGACTGTGACTGGAGAAATGCGGGATTATGGGATTTGTGACCAGTGTAGATCCAGATCCAGTCCAAACTTCCAACAAGCAATTTAGACTGTTATAAGCCTACAGGCATGGTTAAGTGTCAAATCCTATAGTTCACCTGTACGGATGGGGAGGGGTGGGCATCAGAAAATCAGAACTATAATATTCAGAATAAAAAAATATATTCAGCCGTGAAATTAGAATAACCTAATCTGGTGCCAAGTCCCCAACAGTTGAACACACGAGTCACTTACTTAGCCTGCATTTGAAGAATGAACATACATTTAATGAATGAATAGTATGCCCTTCACATCACCCATACATTAGATGGAATACTAACAGAGGAAAACATATGTATAATTCCTTCACATGTACAAGGCGATGTGCTAAAAACGTCAAATACAGAAACAAACAAGTACATTTTTAATGAAAATGGGTCAAAGATGTGACCATATGAGACAAGCCATGCCATTTTCAGAGCTCCAGATAAGCTGCGCATTTGCATAAATACCCAATTAAAATTGCCAAAAACCCAATTGAAATCAGAAGTAGTGAGTTTCAAAAAGCAATAAAAAATTGTGGTACCCTTATCATGCTGCAGAAAACAATAAACAGACCACAAATATAGCATATTTTTCTTATTTCTCCATGAAAACAAATCTTGGTATTTCATTAGAATTGTCTCCAAGGAGACAAGAACTCCAAGGAGACAAGAATTGTCTCCAAGGAGACAATTCTAATGAAATACCAAGACATGTTTTCATTTAGCAGCAAACTATTCAATAATTGCTGTCTGCTGATATTTAAACAGCAGTGTGATTTTATTTTACAAATTAAAATTTTGAAATACCCAATTGCTTAGGACATGATGGAGTTACAATACCCAATGACTAATTCCTTATCTGGAGCCCTGCATTCTATACCTACCGAGATGTGCGATATCTTGTGAATGAAAAAATATCTACAAAATTTACGATATTTTCCTTAAATGATTTTAAAAGTTGACAAAGATTTAAGGAATATATCGTAAATTTTGTAGATATTTTTTCATCACAAGATATTGCACATATCGGTAAGTGTAAAATAGAATAGAATTCCGCATCTTAGGAATAAAATCACATGGTGTGTCCCATATTGTTACATGGTTTCCGTTGTTTGCACATATGTGCAAACAAATAGCGCGTGCTGTTTGCACATGACTTTAGGCAATGCTCATTCCGGGGCCGCGCGTAATGGAAGTGCCTTAATGACGTCACTACGCGGAAGTGCCTTCATGACGTCACTACTTCATGACGTTCATGACGTGGCCCCGGAATATGCATACCGAAAATTATCTACGTGAATGGGATGATTTTATAAAAGTACTGAAAATACTGAATATAATGCTAAACAAATTACATCATTTTTTGTTTTTTGTTGGAAATGTAACAATAAGGTTTGATCATGTCCAGCCGTGTGCAAACGTTTGCTGTGGCCCTTGGGAACTGTTTGAACCCGCGGCCTGCGGCCTTGGGGTTCAAACAGTTCCCTCGGACCACAGCAAACGTTTGCACACGGCTGGACATGATCAAACCTTATATTAGATACATGTACATTACTTACTTGTAGTTGATCTTATCCACAATCTTGCCTTCCTGGAGGCAATCATGGATGAACTTGGTAGAAATGTAGTCATCGCGGGTGATTGTGCTGCCCTTCTCAGCCAGCCTGCAAATCAATGGAAGGGATATGTCGTCTCAATCACAGGTGGTTGGCTCAGTGATAGGATGTTATAATACGGTACTGGGACCGTTTCACTAAACTTCTTACGACTAAAATGTTGGTAAGTGCAAATTTAAGATCGTCTGTAAATTTCAATTTATGGATTTACATTTATTGAGCAATAATTATTAACAAGAAAGCAATGTTAATGTGAAATTTACAGAATATCATAATTTTGCACTTACGAACATTTTAGTCGTACGAAGTTTAGTGAAACGGCCCCCAGTTTCATAAATGTATAAAATAAACCTTTATTTTATTTTAGTTAATTGTGAATAAACCTTTATTTTATATTAGTTAATTGTGACAACATAATTTTTGCTTAATTGTATATTGTACATGTCTAAAGCAGCTCATGATTGATTGTCATGATTGAAGTCATGATTGATAAACCTCATATCAAAAAAACACTATTGTCTGAAGGCACTATTGACACTATTGTAAGTTAGATTTTGAAAATCGGTCCATTATTTCAGAAATTAGAAAATTTACCGTCTATGGGGATTTAACGTGGGGAAATTGTTTTTTCGCAATACAATCAATATTGGACCAAAATTTAATGAAAAAAAAATAAATATATATATATTGTCATTGCGTTTATATAGCCCTCGTATAATTTAGGCAGTTTTTGTGAAACAGACAGTAGCTTCACTGCCTGATATTCTATTTATCAGATAAAACATTTTTGCTACAGAATGAGTAAATATCACGTGGATCTCATTGAAAATAAATCAAATTTGTTTACATTGTGTAATTATATGAATGTTAAGAGATATTTGACCAATAAAACATCATCGACAATGGCATCATTATCACTAAGCTAATCCCCTCGAAAGCAAGCCAGGGATTCCGCTGGAAATCGCCACTTTCGCAATTGGCGATAAAAATAAACAATTGGCGATAAAAAATTACAATTTTCGAAAATTGTAATTTTTTATCGCCAATTGTTTATTTTTTTTGAAGTGGCGATTTTTTTTATTTTCCCCAGCGGAATACCTGGCAACCTTGATAATAAAAAAAGTTATGGTTATAAATTTATTGAATGAACAAACAAGTCGTAATTTGAATTGGGCAAAATAAAATCACACTACTCATCAGCAGACCACAATTATTGAATAGCTGAAATTAAAACATGCCTTGGCATTTCATTACCTGGAGACAATTCTAATGAAATACCAAGATGTGTTTTTCAAGGAAAATAAGAAAAATATGGTACAGTAGAAACTCTGAATACCGGACCCTCTAAATACCGGAATCCTCCCGAAACCGGACAATTTTCATAGTCCCGATTTAATTCCTTCTTTATTCAATGTACTAACAAGAGTGCCGCAAGTCACAAAATACGCCCATCGAAGATGGGCCAAACAGGAAAGATGCAGAAATGTGAAGCTGTCACCAAGGCAAGAAACATTAATGAGATTTTGAAAATGTATCGCAAAATTTCTTCCTCTTGTTGTGATAAACAGGTATACTAATATAGGTAGAGATGTGTAAAGTAGAAATTATATAGCATTGGATACAAACATGTAGAAAAAATGGCGAGGTTAAAAAGGTGACATTTTTGCTAAAAAAAAATATTCGGCATTTTCGGCATAAAAACAGCAAGGCGCACATCTTTAGTATGTGTAGAAGACGTGTGTATAGTTTCATATTGATTGACTGAACGGTTTCAGGAGTTGTGTACACAAACTCTGTACCCTATATAGAATTGAATATAAAAATGTAGAAAAGATGGCTAAGTTAAAAATGTGATATTTTTTTCGGCATAAAAACACGAAGGGGCACATCTTCAATATGTGTAGAAGATGTGTGTATAGTTTCAGATCGAATAACTGAACGGTTTCAGAGAAGTTGTGTACGCATACTACCGGTATGCATTTTTTCTGTCCACCGCCCGCCGCAAAACATAATATGTACCGTTTTTTCAAACGGTCGCATAAAAAAAATGTAATGCATCAAAACGTGGAAAGTAGGATCAAAATATATTATTTTCACATACAAAAGCCATTTAAAATGTTTTAAATGACTTTTGTATGTGTAAATAACATACATGTATTTAGAATGAAAATATGGGAGGGGGGCTACTATTAGAATAAATATGGTAGGTCAATGAAATGCACATTGCCCGATACATCTCAGTATACAGTATTACGGGAATAATTAAACATGGTAGAAAATCTGGGGAAACTCACTTAATGCAGTCCTTAGTGATCTTTGAAGTGATCTTGCCACCTGCTTGCTGTAAAAGAACAATACATGTTACTTGGATGGTTCTAAACAAGTTAATTGCCTAACCTTTTTCGAAAAGGTATTACTACTTCTTGCATTTTCCTAAAATGTTGGGCAAGTAGCTTTTTGGTCTGGGCGAGTAGATTATAATTGTACTTGCCCGGCCGGGCAAGTACAAAAAGTGAATATTTTTAAGCCCTGATGTATATGCTGCTTTATTAACTTAACTTGTCCGAAAATTGTCATCTGCTGTTCTTTCATATTTTGTCTTTTCTGTCAATAAATCATGTATTGACACCATTTTACAATCATTTCCATGGGGATTCTAAAGTCAAAGCATAGTTCTGCATGATTGAATATATTTGCTAAGGTTATTTAAGGCCGATAGAAAAATGTTATAGGAATTAATGGCCTTTTTGTGGAATTTATCGGGGTATAAACTTGGAAAAGTCGCGGGAATACTGGACGAAGGCCGGAAGGCCTCGTCCAGTATTCCCGCGACTTTTCTAAATTCAACAAAAAGGCCATTCATTCCTTATAATTCCAGCATTTGAAATAAATTCATCAAGAAAATGTGTTTATTTTCCGTTTTCTTAAGAATTATTTTAACTGCGCCTGACGGTTACAGAAAGTAGTTCGGCATGGGAGTTTACTGGGACATAAATTTTGGACAGAGACTTGCTACGGACCAATCAAATGTTAAGGAATTGTGTAAATATTTTTGTGCTGGAATTATAACATAAAACATAAACAAGTCATGACGTTCGGCTCTTAACATCCGTTTTACTGGTACAATATGGACCATAGGACTGCCAATACGGTTTCACACTATTTTGATAAAGACCATGTGGTCGAAAATTTAACTTTAAAACAATGTGTAAAAAATAAACAGTGGACAAACAAAAATGTAACTCAACATTGTAAGGGTCAACAAAATATCTGCTGATATACCACCATAGTGACCATGATCAATGTTTAAATCCTTGCAATGCTGAATTAAATTTTGTCATCGCCATTCGTATGATTATTTTTTACAGTAATTTCAATTGTTTTCAACAAAAACATCCATGGTCTGCCAACATTTTAGAATAATTTACAATGGAAGTGCTACTAAAGTGCTGCCAAATTGTGTTTTGTTCAGAAAAAAACAGCAGATGACATTTTTTGTTTCCCGTATTCTAAGGGTTAATTATATTAGACATCAAGTATAGTATAAGGTGTACAAGTCATATTAACCCTTTCAACACCACAGGCCTGTATAGTGGTTTTAGCATAAAGTGTAGATCCAGATGAGTCGGCTCGTGACGAGCTCTCACCAGGATCTACACAGTTTGCAAGTAATTTTTAAGAACTAAAACACCGCCTTTTCATAAATGGACTAATCTGAAAACAAATTTGTGACTATTGGATTGGTTGCAAAACTAACATATCAAATTCCATTCTAGTTACTTAGGGGTGAACAGGTTAATGCCTTGTACTCCACTACAGGGGCGGCCGTTATGGGGCTGGTGTTGGGGAAGTTCCTGTATTATCCGATCTGCCATCGACGAGCAATGCCCAGATGGAGTGATAACCACCCGCAATATGGCACTTAAACAATGGCGTGAGGACATGAAAGTAGGAAGGTATCACTCTCGAATCACATTTAACGTTTTCAACACGACAGGCCTCAGAGCTCCAGATAAGCTGCGTATTTGCTTAAATACCCAATTAAAATTGTCAAAAACCCAATTGAAATCAGAAGTAGCGAGTATCAAAAAGCAATACAAATTTTATGGTACCTTTTTCATGCTTCAGAAAACAATAAACAGACCATAAATATAGCATATTTTTCTTATTTTCTAAGAAAACACATCTTGGTATTTCATTAGAATTGTCTCCAAGGAGACAATTCTAATGAAATGCCAAGACTTGTTTTCATTTCGAAGCAAACTATTCAATAATTGCTGAAATATTGAAATACCCAATTGCTTAAGAAATGATGGAGTGACAATACTCAATTACTAATTCCTTATCTGGAGCCCTGGGCCTGTATAGTGGTATTGGCAAAAAATGTAGATACAGATGAGCCGGCTCATGACGAGCATCACTGTGTGAAGTTTGATGAAAATATTCCAAAGGGTGTTCGAGTTATGCTCCGGACAAGAACTCAGTGAGAAAAAAAACAAAGAGAGATAACTCGAAAATTAGTCAGGCAAGAGTTGTTATTCTTGCACGTGACACACCCTTGGGTTCTGATATATGCATGGGTGAAGTTTCATGAAACTGTGCTCAGTCTCCGCCAATCAAATTGACCAATTTTAGGCATGAGAATGGAGAATTATGTGCTCAGATTTTTTTTATAATTATGGACCAGGAGTATGACCATGTTATATGAATAATCAAGCCCTCATCGACCTCGATCAGACTTTCCAGGCCTTCATTTGTGGATGCGGAAGGAGAAACAATACTAGCACTAGCTGTACTTGTTGACGCTGACCAAAATAGATCGATGGTTTTCGTGCCTTTCGCATCTTGTTTTTTTTTATTTTTCCACGGTAAAATTTACTGATACAAAACATTTTGGAAGTTGGCGTGACGTATCACTAGTCACGTGACCCATATGTTTGGGGGTTAATCGATACAAATTTCACATTTAGAATTACGAAAACACTAAATGGCGATAAGAATATTTTTTAATGACCATTTAACATTATAAATCTGCATTTAAATTTGATTTAGCAATTGGAATTTAGTTGTTTGAAGCGTTAAAAAATGATTTAATTATATAGGAAAACGGGTCAGATTTCCCTCTCCTCGACAGGGGAGATAATTATAACCGGTAGGCGCTCAAAATGGACCAAGTCCGACTTCCAGAATCTTGTTAATGTTCCCGCATTCGATGTATGTATAGTATAATACACTACGTATCGATGCAGAAATCGAGAACCACATTGTCAACTTGAAACAAGAAATTGTTGATCGGGAGAACATGTTCCCGGCGCATACATGCTGTAAAAGGCCTAATTGCGAACGGTAACTTTTGCAATCTACTCCCGTACCGTCCGTAGCTAGAGTTACGATTCCACTCAATGCATTCCTCTGCAGAATAGCGAATCAGATCTGATTCCCACTTCAGCAGTTAATTGCGACATATTTGAGATATTTTCCAACTGAAATATTATTAGTATTATAAAAGGAATACAAACTAATTATTCTGAAACAATTTTTACCATTGTAGAAGGTTTAGAAAAAAAAATGTTTTGCCTTTACAGAAAAGGACCACATGTTGACTTTTACATGTTAAGTTTGGCTGCCACTGACTGGTTTACTTGTTCATTCTAGCTTAAATTTACTTTATCATCTACATATGTAAATTTATGTCATAATTAGTCGACTAGATGTTATTTTCATAATACATGTATTAACACTCATTTCAGTTAAAAATATAGAACATCTTTCACAATTAACTGCTCAAGTGCGAATCAGATCTGATTCGCTATTCTGCAGGGGAATCCTATGACAGTATGAGTGGAATCGTAACTCTGGCTACGGACGGTACGGGAGTAGATTGCAAGAGTTACCGTTCACAACTATAAAAGGCCCTGCGCTGTATACGATCAGAACCAGAACACGCGCCAGAAATTTGCGACTATAAATCAATAATGACCGATGAAATCTGAGTGTTCCAGAGTGCAGTTTTTCGACCATGTTTATATTACGGCAACCGGGCTGGTCCGGTACCAGTACGTGTTTATCTGGTAGAAAATTTTTTGAAGGTGCTTTTGATTGGGATTTTTTTCTTCAGATTGGCAATGGGTTCGCATGTCGAACACATGCGAACTATAGAAAAAGGCCTGGCACCATAACGGGTATGGACGGTACGGTACTATTATGCAGAGTTACTTCCAGCAACTATCACGAAAACAAAAAATTATGTTACAAACAATTTAGAGTGTCTACTTCGGCCTGAAACTTTCATTGAAAGCTTAGCAGATTGATGTACTGATGACATTTTTAGTTCGAACCTAATTATCGAAAAGCTACCTCAATTAGAGACTTCAGAAGTTGTCGTTCGCTACAGGGTCTCATGAAAAACACGATTTGATTTCCGGAAGAGTCCACGAACATATCTTTATTATTATTTTGTAAAGCAACTTCTCCCGCCATTGTTGTTGTTGTTGTTGTTGTATGTTTGAATGAAGTTCAGGCGCTTACTTTTTGCCTTTTACATTTTCCCAAGCTCTTTCCTACCTTGAAAACGCTATAATACCAATAGTGTCTATCGTACGGATATTGGTGGGTAGGGTAACGGTTTACAAATGAGCCATTTATCAGGTCGTGGTCCGAGTCTTCCACCTGTGGTTGCAAGCGTATACTTTAGCCAAAAGATCCCAAATATACACCCAATCATATCGTCAATAAAAAATGCCACAGAAATTCCACGTGTTTACACGAAACTGAAAATAGCGACGGGATCATACATACCAATTAACCAAGCATCATTCAACCAAAATGCAGTTAATACGGAATGTCTATTGTGCAACTCCGGTGATGAAACACTACAGAACTTCCTGATTGAGTGTACATCACTTACTAACATTAGAACACGCCAACAAACACGCACTGTAGGGTGGCTAACACAGACTGTAGTATGTTTCAACTGCTATGGACCCTAGTGTTGTAGTCATGCAGCGACCTGTGCCAAGATGCTGCAGAACAGATTGTCCAGCTACAATACCACTCCAGACGTCTGTGCTTCGCTTTGATCGATTGTTAAATATACAATCAACTCTCCATAGTTCCCCGTCGTCCTCGCAACAGTAAATAATGCCTACAGGTGTATACATAGAAACAGTATAGCCAGCATGTGCTTGGCCTGAATATTCATGTATCCGCTGAAGTTGATTTGTCCAGAAATTTTAGCTTCATAATTGCAGTGGTGGAACTGTACATAACAACAAATCCTTATAATCTTACGACGTTTGACTCAGAGAAAGATGTGTTCTTATATAGGAAGAACTATAACCACAGAACTGAACCGAAAAAGGACGCCAACAACTACTACATTGACAGAACAGAACTAGATTTGTCAGCAGGCGAGGCGTACGAATACACCACATGGGCCCAAGTATGTGCCCTTGACACTGGGCTTAGCGGGGACGGCACGAAGGTGGATTTACATTGGAGCAATGCGCGTGCGAAACGTGAAGCAGGTCTGAGCAAGGAAACAAATTGGACTCAACCAATCAGCTTGGCATAGGTGTGGCCTCGCGGATTCAATATACACCTGCCGCATTATTGTTAACATCCGTTTGAACGTAGCTTCACACGTCTGTCACTGACTAGGACAGATAAACAAAATGGATACAACCAATCAGCATATAGAATAGGTATGGCTTCATTGAATTCAAGATCCACTTCCCTATTTGCCTGCGGTCAAATCATCGGATAAGTTGCTTGCTATTAATGACCTCCGGCGGCATCCGTTTGAACATAGCTACACACGCGTGTCACTGATTATTTCAACTCGAAATTGTCAAAGCACAATTATGCTGAAGTAGCATTCTGCATTGCAGAATCAATTTACGAAATGTCGGAGATTATCATTTTGCAAAAAGAAATATAGAACTATATATAACATTTAATTTCAGATTTTGTTCTGATTCTGGCTCTGCTGTCTGTTTGATCGTGAATTACAACCGTCGACGATTGCAACCAACGTATAAATAATCCAAGTATAACTAGGCGAAGGAAGAAATAACGATTAACGTATATATTAAACGACAAAAACGAAGAAATTATGCCACAAATACATGATGTCCGTAAATCCAAACGATATTATATAAGAAACCTGCATCCACCAATCAGGTAAGCTGTTCTACTGCTACGTCATAGCGGTTATTTTTACAGCGCCACCTCGCGCCATTAGGTCACAGTAACAGGAGAGATAAGTGATGACCAATTCATTACATGACTCTGTATAGGTGTCATATATAAGGTGCGATATGAGAAATCTCAATATCACGAAAAATACAAACGAACCGGAAATCGGTTATTAGGGTCGCCGTCGTTGTTTTTTAGCGCGTTTTGAAGAAAATAAGTGATAATTTGTAATGTGACCTTTAAATATACCTAAAAGTATATCAATAAGTGGGAAAAAATCAGTTGAAAAAAAAGTTTACTCCCTGTTAGAACACAATACAATTAATGTGCATATGTTTTTAATGGTCCGTACTCGGACGGCCTCGAGACAACGGACTCTCATGAAACAGTCAACCGATTTATATCATTTCCGCCAATTGCAGAAGTTAGGCAAATGTTAGTCCTCAGCAACGATATATTCCCCGATGCGCTATGCCAACACGTTTTCGAGCTAGAGATTATTTTGTTCAACAAAATTCCGCATTTATCTTACGTCGTAATACTTCGGTAACATTTTCCGGGCCTATACTACTATATGACAGCGCAAACATCCGCTTCAAACTACACTTTTACGTCGTCCGGGCCCGTTAAGAAACAGTTTGCATCGAAACAACATCGTTTCCAATCGAACATTTGATCAACATGATCAAACATACATTTATACCAGTCCAATGCGTCACGACAGACAATTCAATCGCACCAACATTTCTATCATTTCTCGGGAAGTCATATTGTCTAACTGCTGATGTGTTTTCACGATGACGTCATCGCAAAGCTTAATTATGATTGGTTGATATTCGTGGTGTGTCACGCTTAAGCGTCATGTTACACCGACTGGTTACCAGCTAGTCACCTGTTTATACCTTGTAAGCGAAGCTATGAAACGGTACCAGCTGACGCGTCACCGGGAAAGTCAAAGAAATAAATGTGCCCGATGTCTTCTTACTAGAGACAAATGCGGAACTGTGTTGGAACAAAATAATCCTTAGCTCGAAGCGCGATGACACAGCGCATCTGAGAATACATCATTACCGAGCGCTAACATTTGCCTAACCTCTGCAATAGGCGAACATGATAATTATAAATCGGTTAATTGTTTCGTGAGAGTCCGTTGTCTCGACGCCGTCCGAGTACGGCCCATACAAAATATAGGAACCTTGATAATGTGTTATAACAGAGAGTAAAAAAGAGTTTAACTTACTTTGTTTCACTTATTGATACCTGTAGGTATATTTAATGTATGTAAATGCCTTGGTATGTTACTTCAACCTGATCTTGGATTTGTTACAGTGCGGAGAGGACCATTGGAGCAATGCGTGTGCGAAATATGAAGAAGATCAGAGCAAGGAAACATAAATTATAAGCCATTTAACCGAGCATTAAGGTTTCGAACGCACCAAGTATGTGACTTTGACCCTGGCTTAGCGGGCGCGGCACGAACGTGGATTTGTAACCGCGCGGTAGATGACTAGATACGAGCAAGCGAACATACATTATAAGCCTTTTACCCGAGCGTTACGGTTTAGTGACGGACGGACGGACGCACGCACGGACAACACGACTCCAGTATATAACAACTTGCGGGGGTATAAGGACCTCAACAACTGCCACATATTGTTGACGTCCCTATTCTGTGGTCTACTTTCTTCATATGATAGGAACAGCTCCTTCTCGGAGTCAAACGTCGTAAGATTCACCCGCACAGTTTGATCAGCATCTGTACTGTTCACCATTCCATTAATGAAACACCCATCTTGCTTCCAACAAGCAATATAGATCGTTATCAGGATAAATGCGTGTGCTATTTTATTTGAAGCTACAGTGGTCACAAATCCCATACGGTCTCCTTTTACAACTTCGGTCGAATATGTTCTACATCTCCTACATATTGGAATGCACATTATACACAGTGGTTATAGTACGCACAACGCCTGTTTAGACCAGTTTTCAGCTCAATTTTCTTAAACATGTTAACTACCTCTGTCTGCAACCAATGAGGCATTTCATATGCGGCAACGTACACATACCCTGGAAAATTACACACTAGCATCTGCCGATGACGACATGTGGAATCCGCCGAGATATTCAGCCGAGATTGACTGGGTCAAAAGCAGATGCGCGTGACCTGGGTCGAATATCATTGATATGCCTTGGCGTGACATACCATACCCACCATGCTATATCGGGGAGAATTGCATGTTCAGTACTGGAATTTTGAGATAATTTATGGCACTGAAAGTACATTCTCCCGATTTTGTGTAGTTAACCTTACTTCCAAAAAATACTTGCCACACTGACCCCATATAAACCCCGGATTCAGTAAGATAACCAAACCATTAAAACCCACATCAGGAATGCATTGATTCTTTTTTTGTAGAGGTCTTTTCCATGGGGACCGTGCGGCGTCGCTTATGAGGGCACTTTGTGTGGCAGTGAAGACTGCAGCCACCACAGTACCACTCCATTGGTGTCTATTATAAATTTGTTATGATTTTGTTTGTGCCGATTCTGTTCTTTTTGGGATATATTTCTTGCCATTTTGCAGTCTATATCATTCGGGTAAAGTAATAACAATTGATTGATTTATTGGTGTTTAACGGCCTATGAACAGCTAAGGTCATTTAAAGCCGGGCCAACAGCTTCGATCCTGCATGAAACATGCTGCATTACTCAGAAAATCACAAAAGCGGAACAGAATAACGACATCAAAATAAATATATATTCAGCCCTGAAATTAGAATAACCGGACCTGGTACCAGGTCCATACAGGTTCGATCCCGTTTGAACCTGTTGCTTGGGGGGGGGGGGGGGGGGGGTGAATCCAAAATCAAAACGGAATATTTACATAGAGAAAAAATATATTCAGCCCTGAAATTAGAATAACCGGACCTGGTGCCAAGTCCATACCACACCAGTCACTTGGCCCCTTCCCCTAAAATATGATTACGAATAATCGTAATACGCACATAAGGGGTATTAGGATGAACCCCATCGTTAAATTACCCATCGCATGCTCCCATCTGCCACCCACCGTAATAGGAGTAGGAATAATCGTAAACAAGGAATAACGAATAACAAGGCGTATTGTATGCTCTAGAAAAGTGTTAGTGTTTATTTACATCAATAAAATGTCCTACACAAACCTGTTGGTTTGTCTGCAACATAAAATGTGAAATACATGTAGTTGGACAGTGGGTATGCACGCTTTACATATATGTACCCGATGGTTCAAATACTGTGATAAGAGATGGATGCATATCATCAATTCATACTTTTTGCACATATTGCCAGTCATAGTATACCAGGCGACAAAACACTTCCTCTTTTTATTGAGTATTTTTGGCAAAAAGATGTTGTTTAAAATCGCCATTTCATATTTTATTTTTATGATTACAATTTTAACACTCGCAACAACTACTACCAGTCATGAAATACAAATGTACTGCTTAGCATAATTTAATTAGCATTGTATAAATTTGTGTGTACATGATACTAACCACTCAGCATGAAAAGTAGAATGTTTATACAAAAAACGCACATGCATCCAACACTTAACACACATAAGTCACAAAATAAACATGCATATCTGACAGGAAGGGCAGTATAGGTTCACTAAAAGTTACGTAATACAATGTAGTTTTATTCAAAATTGTACAAGATAATGCTTATCCATATATCTCATAGACATTATAGGTGATACTATAAACCACTCAGTGTGAAAAGTAGAATGTTTATATAAAAACACATGCATCCAACGCTCAACACATAGTTGATCCTAAATATCATCTGTGCCACGACCTGTCAATATCGGACTAAAACCCTGATCAGATACTTATGATTTAGATTCATCATTGGTTTCGAAGCCCATTAAGATCCCTTTTCCAGTGCACAATTGACGCTACATAATTAAAATGTATTCGAAACCAGTGTAATATAAGGTTATGCATCTTCTGTGCGATCAGGGGGTAAACTGTTCTTTTTTGTCAGTGAACTGTTACTGATACATGTTTAGATCCACTGTATGGATTTTCTAAATAATAGGAGATACACTATTCAGAGCTGCAATACATCCCTCTTGCTACACATTTCTACTATGTTACACATTATTTCACAGGAAAGAAGGAAAATGTGCCCATCTCAAATACAAAATAATGGCAGTATATTCATTAGCACCCTTACCGTCAACAGCAAAACAAATGCTGGAATAATTAAGTTTGCAAAGCAAATCTTCAAATGGAATATCATCTACAATAATGTATGTCACTATAATTCCAGCACAAAAATATTTACACAATTCCCTAACATTTGATTGGCCCATAGCAAGTCTCTGTCCAAAATTTATATCCCAGCAAACTCCCACGCCGAACTACTTTCCGTAACCATGAGGCGCAGTTAAAATAATTCTGGGATATAAATTTTGGACAGAGACTTGCTACGGGCCAATCAAATGTTAGGGAATTGTGTAAATATGTTTGTGCTGGAATTATTATATATATGAAGACTAAAATAGACTGTTAAGTAATGAAACTACTCTCAGAGATGACAGTAAAATATACGTAACACATGGAATTGATGCAATGAAAAGGTTGGCTAAACGGCAATCTCAATTATCCATGACTTAGATAGTGAACCTTGGAATGGCTATTACAAATCTAGCCCAAACTACAAAACAGGGTGAAGGTTTATTAAAGGAAATGTATTTTAAGCATTTATTTTACATCACTTTGCAAGGGTGCAAACAAATAATGTCATAATTTTTCATGTACAAATTGAAATGACAACAAAAAACATGTCACAACATCATCAAGGTTAAAATCATGAGTTAAGATATATTGTCTTTAAGTCATTTAAAAACAGTTTGTCATTCAACACTATTGCACGTAAATTGCGACATAAACAGACGGATACAAACACATACACAAAATAATAAACTTGTATTTGATTATAATTCAGAATGCAACTGTTTACATACATTCTGTAAGTCTTGTAAAAAAATTGGCATAATTTACTATGGGTCACCAACAGAAAAGTAAGACCATTTGACAGTTACAAACAGCGTAGAACCTGATCGTTGTGCGCAATGATACAGTTTAATTTGATTCGATTTATTGTGTTTAACAGGCTATTAACAGCTAAGGTCATTTTAGGCCAGGCATACGGGTTTGATCCAGTATTTAACCTGTTGCATGGGAGGGGGGGGGTGGGGGGGGGGGGGGGGGGCTATACCAGACCAATGTCACTTGGCCCCTTCCTGTAAAAGTTATAGGAATGATCATATTACTCTTATAAGGGGCATAAGCCGATTCAACTCTCACATATAAGAATGCCAAAGATGTACCTGAGGGCAAACCCGGTCTCCGGTCGGGATGAATCACAATCGCTAAAATTTACCCATCGCATGCTCAGAACAAACCACCACAATTTAAACAGAATAATGTGTGTATGCAGACTGGATCCAGGTCACAAAGATCATCAGGTCAGTTTTCTTACAACATGTCAAAGATTTTGTAGATCAGCTTTTAGCTAGATATAAACACATTATTTTATACATGTGTTTCACATTATTGACAACATTTGCATTGAAATTGATTATCCAGTAAAATTGGTTCTATAAAAAACACCATCTACTATTGATGATATTATCTTCCAATTACCTACTTAGTATTAATTAAAAACTGCAGTACAAAGCAATATCACAAAAGTGTATGGCAAAAACACAAGACATAAATTTGAAGTAAACACTATGAAATACTGCATGCAGAGACAAAATCCAAGCAACACTTTTTCAGGATAGAGGAATTAGTAGGACAGAAAATGCACACATTTTAAAATCATTATATTATCCGACTTGTTACTTGAACAATCTACGAGAACATGTAAATAAATGATCACCTACACGTTAGCTTATTGATGAAATAACAAACATGTGCATTTCCATTAGCCAGCAATCTGCCAGAACTTGGCATGTTCTAATACCCGCTATCACAGTGAAATAATGTGATATTGCACCATATACAAGTAAGTAAAATGATATTTAATGCCCCAAATGCTATATCGATGGTCTAGTAACATAAGGTCGTAACGACCTTATGTTACTAGGCCATCGATATGCCATATTGGGACAACAAATTATTGACATGACTGGCACAAATATGATGGATTACATAATGCCATTACCGCTTTACATTCTAGTAAAGAAATAAAACCGTTATCTGTTTTATGATCAATGGAATAGGAATGATTTGTTTGTTTGTTGGGGTTTAACAGCCTATAAACAGCTAAGGTCATTTATGGCCGGGTCAATGGGTTTAGTACTAAATCCCATATATTACCTGTACATGTACAAATGGGGGGAAAATCCCGAAATCATAACTGAATAATTACAATAAAAAAATTATTGATTCAGCCCTGAAATCAGAATAATCATAATCTGATGCCAGGTCCTCGCCACACCAGAATCACTTGGCCCCCTCCCAAAAGCAGTAGGATCAGTAATAATCTTACTACTTTTATAATGGGCAATAACCAAATTCAACTCCCAGGTAACACAAGAGCCAAAGATAAAAAAACGTACCCGAGGGCCAAACCAGGTAAATCGTGATTCCTATAATGAGGAATTCCTATAAGGAGGAACCCCTACCGTTAATTTACGCAGTCGCATTCGCCCGACCACCACCTACAGGAATAGGAATGAACAAACTCTACTGGCAACCAACAGGCGCACAAAACATGCTGAAAAAAGATCTACAGTTGAACCTGTGTTAGACCACTGTGGAATATTGATACCTGTATATGGCAGCCTTAAATTCCCAAATACTCCATAAATGATCATGCAAACACAGACCATAATTATTATTTCCTTCCAATGGCTAGCATTTGTACACAGGTTTGATTGTATACTAGCTACACATGCAATGGTGTGTACATCTCCAAAGTTCGTTTGTCATTATTCACCTACTGCGAGTCTAGCGATCATCAGTGATTGCAACACAATTCACAGAAAGTGTTGGTAACTCAATGATATTGAAGGTACAAACCACAAGTTAGATGTACATTTATGCTATACTTTCAGTACTTTATGCTGTAAAGGGTGTATATCAATACAGATCAGACATCAACTAGAAATGTGGCCTGTCGGCACACGAATACCCCCACTGGCAGCCAAAGAAAACGAGGCATTTTTGATTATAAGCCATTTAGCCGAGCGTTAAGGTTTCAAACGCATCAAGTCTGTGACCTTGACCCTGGGCATAGTGTGATAATCCATGCATCGGTGTAGAAGATATAGAGTGGAAGGGAATTTCAATAGGTTTGACCTTTGACCTTCAACTGTGACCTTGAAATTGGACGTAGGTGCGTGGTTATTGATCGTGACACACTTCTCATCCTGAGAAACATTTGTGCCAAGGCATTTGATAATCCATGCTAATCGGTGTAGAAGATATAGAGTTGGAAGGGAATTGGGAATTTTTCAATAGGTTTTTGAACTTACAACTGTGATCTTGACTTGGACGTAGGTGCGTGGTTAGTGATCGCGACACACCCTCATCATGAGAAAAACCAAAATTTGTGCAAGCCATTTTGATAATCCATGCATCGGTTGTAGAAGATATAGAGGCGGAAAGGGAATTTCGATAGGTTTGACCTTTGACCTTTCACTGTGACCTTGACCTTGGACGTAGGTACGTGGTTATTGATCGTGACACACCTTCTCATCATGAGAAACATTTTGTGCCCAAGCCATTTATTTGAAAATATCCATGCATTGGTGTAGAAGACATAGAGCGGAAATGGGAATTTCCAACAGATCCGACCGAGCATACCGGCAGGCAGACCGACAAAGCTGACTCCTATATACCCCCAACAAACTTTGTTTGTGGGGGTATAATAATGAAATAAAGAGTTGCGGAGATTGAGGAAAATACCAAAATCAGAACAGAATATTTACAGAAAAAAATATATTCAACCCTGAAATTAGAATAACCTGATCTGTGTAATCAGATGCCAGGTCCTCACCACACCAGAGTCACTTAGCCCCACTCCCTAAAAGTAATAGGATTAGTAATAATCATACTACTTTTAAAGGATGAGTGAGTGAGTGAGTGAATAGGGTTTAACGTGCGCTTTTCTGACATAGAGGTACAAGCCTCAGGGAGTCTACACGCAGACGGGTCAACGGGGTCGAGTCCCGTATCCACCTGTCCAAGGGGGGTAAATCCCAACTTCAGAACTCAATATTTACAATCAAAATATATATTCAGTCCTGAAATTAGAACAACCTGATCTGGTGCCAGGCCCTCGCCACACCAGCATCATTTATCCCATCCCCTAAAAGTAATAGGATTAGCGCTAATCTTACTTTTATATATGGGGCATAGCCCGACTCAACTCTCACATACAAGAAAGCCAAAAATGCACATGAGGGCCAAATCCGGTATAGTGGGTTCCGGAAAGTATGAACCCAATCGTTAAGCCAGTTTAGTCGCCTTTTACGACAAGCAATGGCTACTGCAGCACTATTCTCAGGATCAGTTGATCCCGCCCCGGTACCTGCACGGGGCTTTAAAGGATGAACCCCACCATTAAACTTACCCTTCTCATGCTCCCAACAAATCAGACGATGGAAAATGGAATCTATGATAAAGAAGCATGACAAATACAGTACAATTGACAGAATATAATGAATACTATGTATCAAACAAATGCATGTTTATCTCAAACATCTTCGCTTGGTGATACTGTCACTGGAGCAACACCATATGAAAGTGATAGAGATTTGAAGATCTGTTTCATTATAGTAAGACCAGATATTAGCTTTATGTAATGCAACTTACAATCTCTGACTAACAAAATAGGTCACACTAGACAAACTGACTTGTCATGCACACAAAGGTAATTACATTACCGTACTACAAACATACACTTTCATTATACATGTACTCAACTTGGCTATTGGCACAGAAAATGGTAAAAGTTGATAACCCTTCTGTAGAGGCACCTCCTTTATATAAAATGGTACATGAATAAAAGTGTTTAAATGACAACCAATTTCAAATGCTAAAAATACAATATACTTGTGCGAAGCCTGGAGGTCGACTTCAAAAACGTGAACAAAGGTAGTAGGATTGAAACATGCATATTTAGACCATGATCAGACAAATGTGCTTATTCCATTTCTGACCAATGTATGTCCAAGTCAACTGGCACATTCAACCATTCAGTTAAGGATTTAACAGTCCGTTAAGCTAACGGATGTTTTGAACAACCGGGCCCAGACGTTTAATGAGATTGTGTAACACTAATACTCATCAGACTGTGCAGATGTGCAGGCATAGGTAGCAATGGCATTAAGGTAGCAATGGCATTAAGGTAGCAATGGCATTAAGTATTTCTTATCAGATCGTGGCCTAAAATCACACATAAGCAGAAAAAATAATCTCTAATTTTACAGAGACACCATTAGCACTTAACCGAAAATAAAAGAATGTACATATAAAGTAATAATGCATATTCAATGAGTTTTTGTCTTCAGGGTATACAGTTTCTATTAATGACTAGCTGCCTAGTATCTTGTAATATAAACAGTTTTTAAATCAAACAGCTTGTCTATATTTCTACCAACAAGATTTACAAATGCTGCTGATAAAAAGGAACATTACGAAGCTTCACTGAAGCATCGTTAGGGTCTCCAGGGCCCGGTTGCTCAAAACCTCTGTTAGCTTAACAGACTATCCTTAACAGTCTGTTAAGCTAACAGAGGTTTTGAGCAACCGGGCCCAGAAGTAATAATTAAAACAAATACACCTGTAGCAAATGTCTTACGGTCATTTTATCAGCAAGTGGGCATGGGACCCAGGCAAAGAACAGGGACTTAATAGCATTCACACTGATTATAGATCTTAAGCATCTTGCTAAATTAAGAAAATATGTAAGTTTCTTTTTATCAGCAGCCCATAGTAATTGTGGTATCCCTGAATATTGTCTAAACTTGTGAAGTGGAGATAAAAATGAACAATGTACATGTACATCAACACATTTAACATGTACTACCCACTGGATTAAAACATTACTCACATGTCCAGGAACCAAACTGTTTTTTTCTTTCAATTAATCACATTTTCATTTACAGAGAATATGACAAAACTGTTATTTTGGCACAAAGTAGAAGTAGGCACAATTTTTTTATAAAATTAAAACATAGAGACCCATACATGAAATGGTAGATAATCAAAGATAAAGTGAAAGGGTTTAACGTCCCACCAACAGCTAAGGTCATATAGAAACACGACCGCAGTTTAAAGTCCAGACCAGTGAGATGGAAATACGATGAAAGTATTTTTTGATGCCCTAGGCGTGGTTTGCACACACAACATCTGGATTGGAAGTCAGGTGTTCTATCCCTAATCAAAAAGTGAAAGGGTTTAACGTTCCACCAACAGCTAAGGTCTTTCAGTATGAATTTCTAAAATATAATCATGTGATGTGTTTTACATGCCCTTAACAACAAGGGCATCGTTATCACTAAGCCAATTCCCATGCTGGCAGCCTTGATAATAATATTAATAAAAAAAAACACTAACATTTTTGCCTTAATACAAACAAGGTGAACATAAGTCCTCAGAGATCTTGACCTTGGGTGGTCGAACAAAGCAGCATCCCTAGACACACATTATGGCCAAATATTATCAAAATCGGTCACGCTATTCATAAGTTATTAAAAAGAAAAAGAAAAGAAAAAAAGACAACATTTTTGCCTACAACAAGGTGAACATAAGTCCTCAGAGATCTTGACCTTGGGCGGTCGGACGTGGGTCGTATGCAAAACAAAGCACCATCCCTAGACACACATTGTGGCCCAATATTATTAAAATTGATGAAGCAGTTTATGAGTTATTGAAAAATGAAAGGCGTTACTACCGTACGCACGTACATACATGTACTAACGCTATATTCCCTCTTTCCCATCGGCGAGGGATAAGAAGGGCCCAAAACCAGTAGCCTATTTCATCAACATTGCAAAGTATACTTTAGTAGCAAAGTATACTTTGAGGGAGAAATTTTCAATTTTTTTAAAAAATTATTAATTTTTATTATACTGAATTTATTACATTATCACAGCCATTTAATGGCTGTGATAATGTAATAAATTCAGTATAATAATTCTGCATACTTTTAATCATGAAATATATGCATTTGTTAGTTCTATATGAAATTATGCATTTCAGGAAAAATAAATGATTACTCCCTCAAAGTATACTTTGCTAGTAAAGTATACTTTGCAATGTTGGTGAAATAGGCTACAGTCTCGCCTATGAAACCTGTTTGAAAGGAACGTCTGAAATACCATCAAATATCTTAACTTAAATAAATTCACGGTTGACCAGTCGATCACGCTACTAGTTTTGGTAGAGTATTCATGTAACTTTCAAGAAATTTAAAAAATCACATCACCACTATGATATTAAAGCATCTTATGGGTGTTCATTCCTAAGACAATTAGTTTTCATTGATAGAGAATTACAAAATAAGCACACACAAGGAAGGGAATTAGATTAAAACATTATTTTAGGTTTGGCACAAAAACATCATAACTTTTTCAGTCATAAGGAATCCCACCAGGATACTAAAATAAAGTCGTATATCAAAAACGAATATGACAACAACTGGCAAATTGACATTGGAAATGGCAAATAAGATCATAATATTAGCCCTACAGACACTTAACATCTGTACCATGGACTATAATAGACACCCAAAGACTGGTCAATCATATGATTATAGATATTGAAAATAGAGAAAACATGGATAACCATAATACAACCATCCACGTAAATGATTTCAACAACAAATGCAAATTATGTATGTGAAATCAGTAAGCAGCATAGTGATGTACAGAGCTCAAATTAAGCTGCGTAATTTGGAGGTAAATTTCTTATTTTTCAATCAAAAATGGCAAGTTGGGAGTCCTTTAGCATCGTCTCAACGAGACGATTCTAAAGGACTCCCAACTTGCCATTTTTGCTGAAGAAATAACAAAATTTCACCCCAAGTTAGTCAAATTACGCACCTTAACTGGAGCTCTGGTGATGTTGATAAAATCTGGACAGAAGTAAGTACATGTGTATTAAACTATGAATGGAGTGTTTAGCCTCTGTGTTATTGTTGAGGGAAAACATATTCTAACATGTACATGTAGTTTGAAATACACTACTTATTAGAAAGTGGACTTTTAAGAGGACTGTAGAGAGTACAACCCGATTCCCAGACATGCGAGTGTTTATCACATACTTGCAAATATCACAACAAACAGCCAGCACATGGGAAATCATACAATTGGGAATTGATTTGCCACTAGCATACAACCAATAATGGACAATGAGCAATAGTTTTAATACCGTAATGATTTTGACATTTTTTAGATGTTCTCCACAAATATATGTTAGCGACACTTTCTGAAGAAATGCAAAATCTGCTCACACTGCCTGCCCTATTGCTAAATGTTGCCAAATCTTAGTCACCGCTTATGGAAGCGATTAAAAATTTAACCAAATCCGTTTTTGTTAAAGCTTGTCCAAGAGAAAAAGTATGTTATGTCATTGTAATGCCCATATGTTAGTTGTAAAATCTAGTGCATGTTTTCCATTGTGCTGGAACATAAAGCATACGTGGTGTATAGACACATGTATCTTAATTGAAACGCAGACAATACTGCAAGAGGACCTGCGATTTATTATTTTTCAGAATAACATGTACTCATATATACCGGTAATAGAAATCGGACTGTTTAGTCTAAAGTTCAGGGGCCCGTTTCACTAAACTTTGTACGACTAAAATGTTTGTAAGTGCAAATGTAGTATCGTCTGTAAATTTAAATTGATGGATTTACATTTATTGAGCATAGGCTGCAAATGCAGCCTATGCTCAATAAATGTAAATCCAATGATTGTTTACAATAATACATTGTTAATGTGAAATTTACAGACTATCATAATTTTTCACTTATGAACATTTTAGTCGTACTAAGTTTAGTGAAACGGCCCCCAGATTCCCAGTATATATACACTTGCCAAGTCTGGCCTTAGCTGTAGCCAGCATGACCAGCTTGGCTTGGTGTTGGCAGTACAAACAAATTTTGGACAGACTGACACCTGCAATAAATATATTGATCTATACACAGGTGGGCTCGCCAAAAGGAGTATTTTAGGACCGACACTGATATTTGGTCAAGAGAAATTCAGAATCACGGAAACTGACATCACAATCAAGCAGTTTGATTAGTTCAGCATTATAGACGCAACCAATCAATCCTATTGATAACACGGTCATCTTACAAAACAAACTCTGCAATGTTTTACAATCAGTAGCCTATTTCACCAACATTGCAAAGTATACTTATCTAGCAAAGTATACTTTGAGGGAGTAATCATTTATTTTCCCCAAAATGCATTATTTCATATAGAAATAATCACTACATATATTTGACGATTAAAAGTATGCAGAATTATCATACTGAATTTATTACATTATCACAGCCATTTTGGCTGTGATAATGTAATAAATTCAGTATAATAAAAAATAATACATTTATCCTAAAATTGAAAAGTTCCCCCTCAAAGTATACTTTGCTAGAAAAGTATACTTTGCAATGTTGGTGAAATAGGCTACAGGTTTCAAACAATACAGCACAGGTTCACACACATTGATTGATATATACATTCAATTCCCAAGTTTATTAACTCGCGTTACACCATGAAACTAGCTGCCACCTCGAAATCTTGCTGCTCCAGTGCCCCTTCTTCACAAACACTGATGAAACGTTCTCACAGGCTGATGTGTACATGTTCATTTACAATGTCGACTTCAACAAATTCAAATAGAAACTATCACAGACACTACGTTGAAGCCATGACAGATAGTCTGCTGTCCCTCCCCGACTCCGATCCCTGCTCATGATATGTACATCGTCGATGGAAGTCCCATCTCAATAGACCTAACCTTGATGATGCCGAGAAATATTACAATAATGAATGAATTAAAACCGCACCGACATTCATGACGTTGATACGGGCGTTGTTTTGCCCTCAAGATCATTCACACCTGCATTCACCAGATTCGAGTTGCCGGTTGTAACAGTAGTTGTAGCCGACGTGAGAGAGTTAGTGGAAATATAGTTGTTTTCATAGCCTGTACCGTTTTGTACATAAGACGTACCAAGTCCATATAAATGTCCACAATATTTAGCATCATCTATGTTGTCTTCAAAAAACATCTGAAAGAATATAAAATTGTTAGTATTTCAAATCGAATGAGCAACTGAATACAACTTTTTAGTATTAAATAGTATTGTCAGTGTAGACTGAAGAATTACATTAATTGGTTCCAACCTGTCGTGTTCGTTCGTGTGTGCACTTATTATAATTTAAATGGGGTCAATTTAACAGATGTATTACAGAACTATAGCAAGTGAATAGTTTCATGTATATACTGTACCAGGTTGCTGCCTGGCCCAATAAAAGAACGGAAAATTGAAAGAACTAATTTTCAATCAATTTGTCCTTTGGCAACATGGCTGCATAAGTGGCATACAGAATGTAACTAGATTGGTCTGATGTTAAGTTTTGTAAAGAGACCAAGTATTTGACCTTGACCTTGGGATCAGCGGGGGTTGGACGGTCGTGGATTTGGCACAGCATGGTAGTAGAGCCTTACAGGAATGCATGTGTGAAATATTAAGCATTTTAGATGAAGGAAATAGAAGTTATAACAACATTTCTCTGATGTTAAGTTTTGTAAAGAGAAGTATGTGACCTTGACCATGGGATCAGCGGAGGTTGGACGGTCGTGGATTTGGCACAGCATAGTAGTGGAGCCTTACAGGAATGCATGTGTGAAATATTAAGCATTTTAGATGAAGGAAATAGAAGTTATAACAATATTTCTCTGATGTTAAGTTTACGGACGCACGGACGGACGGAGGGACAACCCGACTCCAGTATACCCCCCCACAACTCATTGCGGGGGGTATAAATATGACATACATTGTTCACAGACTTATTGGTGATGAAAATGTGCTCACAGCATGTGCTCGCAGCATGTGCTCACAGATACTCCCATCCACTGCCCGGACAGAAAAACAAAATGTTGAGTTTATGTGTTACGGACGGATGGACAGACGAACGACTGCCTAGACAGAAAGGCGAAAAATACCTCTCGGCATACTTTGTAATATTATTCACTACTAGTAGCACAACACTATACATATGGGCCGCGCCATACGAAAACCGGGCTTAATGACGTCATGAAAGCGGTAAACGACGTCGGAAAAAAGACATTTCAAATTGTCAAAGTCGCCGTAAAAGTTCACAGTTTTCCCTCCCATTTACGTTTACTGGTGTCAGTTAACATTAAGTGTAAAAAGAAAACGGAAAATGATAACTTACTGAAACTTTAACTAATATGAGACGCGATACCTTGTACCTCGGTACACATATTATGACGTCATGACTTGACGTCACGTACTTGTGACGTCATTTAATGTGAATACATGTTTGACGTTATGGCCATGGTGTCGTGACAAAATATTATAGCAAGGATACTTGCACGAGTTGCTCGCAGCACCAATGACTTAGAAATGCTTCAGGCGCTGTACATTGTCGCCTACAATGTAACTGTCGTTCTTTGACATTTTTACTCTTTTTCGTCGGTTGTCCTTATGAATTAAAAATGGTGAACGCATAATTTAACTGGCTACATATCAGCGAAGTCTTCGCTTACACTGCACTTTGATTCTTAAATAATCTTAAATATGAACAACCTAGTGTATGCTAACGATATTATCATCTATTATCTTGGTAAATTGAGACTTTTGAACAATTATATCCAGTACTTAGCGAATGATATGCCATTTAATGCCACTCATTTTATCATAAATGGAGGTAGACACGCAGCTATATAATGACATAACTTGAATATCCGGGGTTTGTATTGAATTTAAAATAAATGCATCAACATATTAATTGGAAATGTGATGGTCATAAACTTGCTTTTGTAGTCGAAAGTGCTTTTTTAGTATCAAATCATCAGTTTATCACTTGACAGCATAATAATGTATATCAGGCGATGGCGATCCTCAAGAAAGACACACTGCGACAATTATAAGGTATCACGCTACCAAATCTGCCCGGTATCGTGTTTTGTCACAAAGTTAATGTTATAAGCGGCCTACTGCCTACTTTAAAATATGTCGTCGCATACGAAATGTTAAATGATGTCGCTATTATTCCCCAAATTTATTTCAGACAGCAGCAAACAACAGGGAAACGCCTCACTCTGCCTTATTTGAAAATTATTCATACGAAATTACGTTACTTGGGCCGCAATCCAAAACATGACATTACATTAGCAACTGCAACACGAGCCATACACATTATGTTCATACTTTGTCTTGGCCTAATGGGAGACACTTGGCCAGGCTACGAGATATCCAAATTTTTTGACATGCATATAAGTTTTTACCACGCGTCATAAAACTACTTATAAAATGAAACATAATTGGTATACATTGATAATTTTGGCGGCATATGGCTTTTAAAAGATGTACAATTCAGAATACGCGAAAAAGTAAAAACTGAAAATGTGGTCATTAAGCCCGGTTTTCGCACGGCGCGGCTCATATATATAACACCCTGCTCGTCAGTCAGCAGATAACAAACAATTTTCGACAATTATTTTTTAATTAATGTAAGAATTGGATAAATCAACAGTTACCTCCCTCATCTTGAAGAAAGCAGCCCCTGTTAACAAGCTGTCACTGCCGGCCTGGTGCTGAGGGCCTATTCTATTGATCTACAAATACAATAGTCATTATAGGAATGAATGGCCTTTTTGTGGAATTTATGGGGGTATAAACTTGGAAAAGTCGCGGGAATACTGGACGAAGGCACAGGTGGAAGACTCGGACCTATGACACCAAAAAAATGCCTATTAAAAAAGATCCCATTACCCCACCCACTAGGTCTCGTACATTACCATCTTATGTAAAGAAAGGTGGATAACATTGTGGCCATTATAGAAAGAGCCCTCTCGTTTCCGACTCGCACAAACACAATACACATTGATTAAATGTATGATTTCTGTCGCTGGCAATCGATAAAGGTATTAGGTGTGTGAATATATTCACTTCAAATCGCTCTTTCCAGCATTTATTCAGTAATTCGCATTTTGTATACCCCATCCAGCTCAAACTAAAGTGGTGCACCATGACCATATACATTAGCAACTCCAACCATACAAAGTTCGTCCAATTCTGATCGTTCACCGATCTAAAAAACACCTTTTTTCTACTTTCATTCATGATTCGCGTACTATCAGATTATGTCTTCCGGAATTCCGAAATAGGTTGAATGACGTCATACAGTTTAGATTTAGCCAATCAGAGATGTTCTTTACATTGACGCTTCCGGTTGTATTATGGAAGATGGTGCATTGACCCGGTTCCAGATAATGAACGAAATTAGACAAACAAGAGCTCCGCGGAGCAAAATGTCCCGCCTGGCGCAGTTTGATAGTATATATGGAGCTTGTAATAACCTTGGGGTTAGTGAGCATCATGGGCTTTCTGTAGAATGATGCGGGATGTTGCTACAAATGCATGTATGGAATATTAAAGCATACATAAATTGAGCGTTAACTTTTCCAAACACGGAAATTACTAAGTCAGCGAACTTGACCTTTGGGGTTTGCGGGCACCATGGGCTTTCTGTAGAAAGATGCAGGATGTTGTTACAAATGCATGTATGGAATATTAAAGCATAAACTGAGCGTTAACTTTTCCAAACACGGAAATTTCTAAGTCAGTGACCTTGACCTTTGGGGTTAGCGGGCAACATGGGCTTTCTGAATGCATGTGAAAAGTAGGTCAATCAACCATGAAAAGTAGGTCAAGGTCACATGGGCTCCCTCTGTGTGAGATGGTTACACCACAGTGTTGATGTATACCGAAGCATTGCATCAAGGGAAACAGAAGTTGTAATACATTAAACCGAGCGTTAACTTTTCCAAACACAGAAATTTCTAAGTCAGTGACCTTGACCTTTGGGGTTAGCGGGCACAATGGGATTTCTGTAGAATGATGCGAGATGTTGTTACAAATGCATGTATGGAATATTAAAGCATTCCATTGAGGGAAACAGAAGTTACAATGAATTAACCTGAGCGCTAAGTTTTAGAAACAGAGCTAAACGCAAAAACTTAACGTTGAATGCATGTGAAAAGTATGTCAATGAACCATGAAAAGTAGGTGAAGGTCACATGGGTTCCCTCTGTGTGAGATGGTTACACCACAGTGTTGATGTATACCAAGTATGGAGGTCGTAGGAGTTATAGTTTTCTGGAAACGGACCTAAACGCAAAAACTTAATGTGAAATGTTGACGCCGCCGCCGGAAAAGCTATGCCTATGTCCCGCTTCTGCTAAAGCAGGCGGGACAAAGTCTTTTTTAGATCGGTGAACGATCACAATTGGACGAACTTTGTATGGTTGGAGTTTCTAATGTATATGGTCATGGTGCACAACTTTAGTTTGAGCTGGCGATCAGCTATCGGCCAAATATGACTGATAATCCACGCCGGACGGCCTCCGATTCTGTGTGAGATTCTTTCGTACACGCAACTTTCGCTTTGGATGGGGTAATCAAAACGCGAATAACTCAATAAATACTTGAAACAGCGATTTGAAGTGAGTATATTCACACACCTAATACCTTTATCGATTGCCAGAGACATATTTCATACATTTAATCGATGTTTATTGTGTTTGTGCGAATCGGAAAAGAGAGGGCTCTTTCTATAATAGCCATATTTATACCCACCTTCTATAAATAGAAGATGGTAATGTACGAGACCAAGTGGGTGGGGTAATGGCATTTTATTAATAGGCATTTTTTTGGTGTCATAGGTCCGAATCTTCCACCTGTGGACGAAGGCCGGAAGGCCTCGTCCAGTATTCCCGCGACTTTTCCAAGTTTATATCCCCGATAAATTCCACAAAAAGGCCATTCATTCCTTATAATTCCAGCATTTGAAATCAATTCATCAAGAAAATGTGTTTATTTTCCGTTTTCTTAAGAATTACTTTAACTGCGCCTCACGGTTATGGAAAATAGTTCGGCATGGGAGTTTACTGGGATATAAATTTTGGACAGAGACTTGCTACGGGCCAATCAAATATTAGGGAATTGTGTAAATATTTTTCTGCTGGAATTATAGCTGCTGTAAACTACAGTGAAGATTTGTTAACAGAAAAATAATGTTGTTTATGTTTGTTTCACACAAGGCAATACTGTGTTCAGTTTCATGTCTACGGATTCATTATTTGAATGGCGTTTATGTCAGTTTAAGAACAAGTGAAATGAAAGGAATGGGCCAGCAGCAGCTAAGGTCATATAGGGACGGGACCACAGTTTAAAGTCTCATCCGACAGACCAGTGGGATGGAAATACTATGAAATTAATTTCCATGCCATAGGGTAGGTTTTGAACTCACAACCTTCAGTATTGAAGTCCTGTATTCTATCTTGTTCTCTATATTAGCCACAGGTGTGAATTCCAGAAAGATTCCAAATTATGGTATGAATCCTGGAAAGGATACCCTCATGATTGTAATGTTAGGTTGGGAGGCAGATAGGGTTGGGCAGGAGCTCAATACAGAATGAGACGACGACAATGATTTGCTAATTTGGTCGAAAAACAAAATGGCAAATGCCTCAAATATTCAAACGTGAAATGGATAGCAACACAAATAATCAAAGCAACATAGCTGACGAGAAAATTTTGATTATCAACAAGCTTTAATTTCTATATGCAATTAGATTTGTCAGATACAAGGCTTACGTAATACCCCCCGCGTGGGTCCAAATATGTGACCTTGACCCTGGGGTTAGCGGGAGCGGCACGAATGTAGATTTGCTACAGGGCGGTAGAGGACCATTGGAGCAATGCGGGTGTGAAATATGAAGCAGATCCGAGCAAGGAAACAGAAATTAATAGCCATTTACCGGAGCGTTAAGGTTTAGCAACGGACGGATGCACGGACAACCAGACTCCAATATACACACCCCCACAACGCGTTGCGGGAGGTATAATAAACAGATGTAGAAAATTTGGGTATGATCCACAAAGAAATTACTCAAAATAATGTGTATTGTGGGACATGGATTAAGTTACAACGTCTACACCGGCTTTCAGCCCATCCCCAATTCTATGGGCATAATAATTTTCTCCCGCAACTATTTTTTTTATACAGTTCACTCCCAATGTTTTTCATGGTGTCGTAGTATGAAAGAAGAAATCGGTCACAACGATGGAGGATGTACTTTTCGGGGTACACAATGATCTATGCTCAGGTGATATCAAATTCGAGATAAGAAAATTCATATATAACTTGTGAAGACTTCACCCAAAATAATTGAAAAGGGCCATTTCCCAACATGGTATTCCCTGAGAGAAACACGAGACAAGATACAGTTACATAACAAATTACCTCCAACTGATCAGCTACCTCCTGCAGCCCGCCTTTCAGATTTTTACAACTTTTCATTAGGTATTTTACATCGTAGATGTTGTTGAAATAAATTTTCATCAGGTTAAAGAATTCTTCCTCTTCTGTGGGAAGGGCGGAGTCCGTTAACACCTTCAGGAGGTACCCAAAGTCATACCCACTACAACAGTTGCCATGACAACTGTAGCAGATTTCACCAACATTGCAAAGTATACTTTTCTAGAAAGGACACTTTGAGGGAGTAATCATTTATTTTTCCTAAAATGCATTATTTCATGTAGAACTAACGACTGCATATATTTGATGATTAAAAATATGCAGAATTATTATACTTACTTTATTACATTATGTAATAAATTCAGTACATGTATAATAAAAATTAATAAATTTGTCATAAAATTGAAAATTTATCCCTCAAAGTACACTTTGCTAGAAAAGTATACTTTGCAATGTTGGTGAAATAGGCTACAGAATACAAGGTTCGACAATATCTAGCCGTGGGTAAACGTTTACTGTCGCACGAGTGAACCGTTTGAACCCCAAGGCTGTAGGCCGTGGGTTCAAACAGTTCCCGAGTGCCACGTCAAATGTTTACCCAACAGCATCTGGAAATAGTCGAATGTTATTGTTACATTTCCGTCGGAAATATCGTGCAATTTGAGCATACACATGTATATGCAGTACTTTCGGTACTTTGATAATCTGCCCCATTCAAACAGCTGATTTACACATACATGTTCCGGGGCAGCAGTACACGTCGTGTGCTGCAGCCACATCAATTTCAAAATTTCAGTGTGACCGTTGTGAACTAGTATGGTGACGTACCGGCGCGTTCTAGTAACATCATCAGACACATGCATTACGTAGGTGTTGGCTTGGCATTGTCTACAGCCATGGTCAAACAGCGCTGTATGTTTGAACACGGCTGTGAGCGATGTCAAACAACGGCAGGCATTTAACAATAGCTGATCAATATCAGGTAACCACATGCACATTGACCAAACACACACAGACTGCTATCAACATGGTGCTGATACAAATTATCAGTCAATCCAGATGTCAAAATTGTTTTTAAAACAAAATGTCCTCACCGGTGAGCAGTCATGAATACAAATAAATCAAGAGGACAAAATAAGGGGACAAAACCAGATAGGTTTTCAACACGATGCATTTCATGCATAGTATTTATTGCACCAAAATTATGAAATCTATTTAGCGCCAGTGACCTTCATCTGAATGCTGAATGGGTGGAGAAAAAAAAGGAAACCATTAGACGACATATTTCATTCCGCATTGGAGGTTTTTAATTATTGTAACTTCGGATCAAACTGCATATTTTATACTTTACTACATGTGTGAAAATGTTGGGTTTATGACCAGTGTGGATAAAAATGAACTGCACTTCTGACAGTCTGATCCGGATATGTACTGTTACTAGTAAGGCTGTGAAACACAAACTATACTGAATTAACCATATCACACTTCTCCAATCACAACCAGAACTATTTATTTAAATTTGGTAAACATATCTACCTGTGGAATGAAAGCGACATCCCAGCATCCTTAGCTGTTGATAGGCCATTAATATGGAATGTATAGGAATGGATTAACCATATAGGAATATAATTAATATAGGAATAATGTGTATAATATGGAATGATGGAATGTATTAATATAGGAAGTATTATGGAATGTATTAATAAAGGAATGTTAATATAGGAATGTAATAATAGGAATTGTATTAATATAGGAATGTTAATATAGGTATGTAAGTAATAATGAATTTATAGGAATGAATGGCCTTTTTGTGGAATTTATCGGGTATAAACTTGGAAAAGTCGCGGGAATACTGGACGAAGGCCGGAAGGCCTCGTCCAGTATTCCCGCGACTTTTCCAAGTTTATATCCCCGAGTGAGTGAGTGAATAGGGTTTAACGTCCGCTTTTCTGACATAGAGGTACAAGCCTCAGAGAGTCTACACGCAGACGGGGTTATATCCCCGATAAATTCCACAAAAAGGACATTCATTCCTTATAATTCCAGCATTTGAAATAAATTCATCAAGAAAATGTGTTTATTTTCCGTTTTCTTAAGAATTATTTTAACTGCGCCCGACGGTTACGGAAAGTTGTTCGGCGTGGGAGTTTACTGGGATATAAATTTTGGACAGAGACTTGCTACGGACCAATCAAATGTTAGGGAATTGTGTAAATATTTTTGTGCTGGAATTATACACTAATAAACAAACATATAGAGACGGGACCACAGTTTAAAGTCTCATACGACAGACCAGTGGGATGGAAATACTATGAAAGTATTTTTCATGCCCTAAGGTAGGATCTGTAGCCGATTTCATCAAAATTGCAAAGTATAATTATCTAGCAAAGTATACTTTGAAGGAGTAATCATTTATTTTCCCCGAAATGCATTATGTCATATAGAACTAACGACTGCATATATTTGATGATGTAAAAGTATGCAGAATTATTATACTGAATTTATTACATTATCACAGCCAAAATGGCTGTGATAATGTAATAAACTCAGCATAATAAAAATTGATAAATTTATCTTTAAATTGAAAATTTCTCGCTCAAAGTATACTTTACTAGATAAGTATACTTTGCAATGTTGGTGAAATAGGCTACAGAACTCACAACCTTCAGTATTGAAGTCCTGTATTCTACCCCTGAGCCACAGCCCATCCCTAAGAGTTCAAGAACAAGGTTAATGCTTGGAAATATACCTGTATGTGGGCAGCATTGCATGTTCAGCACTCAAATTACAATATATTTTACAGCATTTGGACCATAATATCACAATTACACCAGGGCCATGCTTACAATACGTCATGACCATGTACTCCACATTCTTATTCAAAATCAGACAGTTTAATTGGTCAAAACTGACTCACAACCTCCAGTATTGAAGTCAAATACCACATTCCTTAGGCCGTTGTCCATCCCTACCTGTGGAATGAGAGCCATTTGACCTGGTCAGACAACACAACTCCAGAGATCATCAGCAGCTCGGCGAAGTCATTAATGTCAATGCCTTCATCCTCGTGTTTCTTAAACTGAATGCCCGATTTCTGTAGCAGGTCAATGGATTCCTGAGCATACATGTCTTCCCTGCAAAATATACATGAGTGTGTTCCGAATGATCACATGTATCAAGTGTCCAAATATTGATGCAATCCATCACATAATATTAAAGTTATACCATGATGAAGAAACTTTTACAAACTTCTTGACACAAAAAATGGCCAAGTGTTTCTGCAAAATGTGAAGTTAAAAAGGCCAAGGTCATGTTAATGCTCATATGTATCGAGTGTCCAAATATTGAAGCAATCCATCAAGTAATGTTAAAGTTATACCATGATGACAAAGCTTGTAAAAACCTTTGACATTTTGGACGATGACGCGAACGACGACAACGAAAAAACAACTATAGTCGTGCTTCTGCTAAAGCAGGAGCGACAAAAATATATGATGTACATGTGTGGAGCAAAAAATACAGCCTTAACTTTATTTTGCACTTTTCTTCAGTTCAAATTGTTCATCGTGTATAAGTCACACGAGAAAGATGTGCATTGCACAACCAACATAAGAGTGAATATCAATTATGTAACATATGCGAGATTGAACTTGAAGATAAATTGCCATGTGGAGATCATCTCCACATGGCAATTTAACTTCAAGTTCAATCTCTGATGGGTGACGGGAACTGTCTGTTCTGTAAGTTACATGAGAATGAACGTCAATTTTGTAACATACGTGACATTGAATTTGAAGTTAAACTGTCATGTGGAGTTGGGCGAAGGTGTCTGTCCGTTCTGTAAGTTACGTCAATCCTGTAACTTACGTGAGATTGAACTTGAAGTTAAACTGCCATGTGGAGATGGGTGACGGTGTATGTCCGTTCTCGTCCATGAAGGTGAAGCCTATCTGGATGATCTTCAGTAGGTCGACGTTACAGCGCAGCAGCTGGTACTGGTAGTCGGCCGTGCTGCGGAACTCGCCTATTGGTCGCGCCACCACCCCCGGGAACTCGGTGTCCTGTACACATGTGATCGTGACTGTAAATGGAGCTTATGGGTTTTGTCATCGGTGTAGCCCCTGATCAAATAGTGCATCCCAATAGCCTGATAAGGATCATTATTGCTTGCTAGAAGCCTGACAGGTGTTTCATTGATGGAATGGCGAACAGTGCAGATCCTGATCAGACTGTGTGGATGCACAGGCTGGTCTGTATCTACATTGGTCATAACACCCCTAAGCCCCATTTCTCCAGTCACAGCCACATAATTATGAGACATGCCATGTGATTTTGTACCATGGGTTGCATGGAAAATATGATAAGTAAATAAGCATATGACGTTTAAGGCAATCCAACTCACAGAGCGGAGATATCATAAATTGAAAACTCTAAAGTAGAATTCAGATGGATACACTAACACACAGACGTCATTTTGCATGTGAGGCTCTACAAATATGCTGTTATCAGGCATTGTCGTTGTTGGGAAATCCTAAATTAAAAGTGCTATTGATTTATTGATTGAACTTTACATGATGCAACAGTTTGATGCTGTAACGTTCCTTGGAATGAAAACAACAAATTCCTTAACAAAAAACATTGCTAAATCGACAAGACTCGGAATTCCTACCCATTTTCTTGAAGGGCCCATACTGTTCGCTAGTTGTACAATAAACTTTGAAATTCAGCCAATTACGAAAAATTACAGATTAAATTTTAAGTGTGAAACACAATTTTGTAGCAAAATTCACCCTTGTAAGTGGATTCTAAAGTCAAACGGTCACTATTACAAACTAAAATGTAAATGTATATTGCTTGGATTTAATGACGGCACTGGCTCGATGACCTGGCATGTCGTCTCCCAAAAAGGGGAGAAAGGAAAGGAGGTCGACACAGAGGAAATCGGTCCCAGAAGGCGCAGTGTATTGCGCGCGCTGGTGTACAACGCGCATCTATATATTGGGCCAAAAAAATAATCTGATACACGGGACTCCATCCCCATCCGAAAGTAGTAGAGAAGGAAATACAAAGTATCTCAGAAATACAGATGCCCTGGTTGAGAATAGAACCCGTGATACCAGTGTGGCAGTCCGACTGTGTTACCCCTCGGCCACCGTTCTGCTCTTTCTATTGAAAACCAGGAGGGCCATATATTTATACTACCAGTGCAAAGTGAAAGGAAATGGATCATGCAATGTCCCAGGAAAAGCTATGGTCATATAGAGACGGGACCACAGTTTAATGTGATAGATTGGTGTTTAACAGCCTATCAACATATAAGGTTAGTTAAGGCCGGGCCAAAGGGTTCGATCCTGTATTTAACTCTTATGTGATACAACAACTATTGACGGCAAGTGTATTTTGAAATTGATCAAGTTTTGTTATTTGCCAAGATTATGTCCACACACACACACACACACACACACATGTAACTATTATCGTCTTACCATGGCCACATATTTGTATTGCTGTATGACTTGTCGGACCTTTTTAAACTCCTCCTCCTGGTTGTGTGCCCAGACGTCGCGGATCCCGTATTCGGCCTGAGCTATTGAAGGCATTCTCTCATCATAGTCAGGTACAGGTTACTGGATAGATTTACCGCTTATGTGAATTGACACCAAACTTTGGTAGCAGTGAGCCTGAAAAGCAAAACAAGATGAAAGTGAAAGGGTTTAGAATCCAAGCAACAGCTAAGGTCATATAGAGACGGCCGGCCTTAAATGACCTTAGCTGTTGATAGGCCGTTAAACCCCAACAAACAAACATAGAGACGGGACCACAGTTTAGTTTCATCCGACAGACAAGTGGTATGGAAATACTATGAAAGTACTGTTGATGCCCAAGGCGAGGTTTGAACCCACAACCTTCGTATTTGAAGTCAGGTTTTCTAACCCCTAGGCCGAAACCCATCCCAAAACAAGATGAAAGGGTTTAAAGTCCCATCAACAGCTAGTCATATGTGGCGGGAGAAATGGGGCTTATATGTTTGTTTTGCGATCAGTGTAGATCCAGATCAGCCTGTGCATCCGCACAGTCTGATCAGGATCAGCACTGTTCGCCATTCTATCAACATGATCAATGAAACACACGCCATGTTTCTAACAATCAATATTAATGGATTATTATCCGGCTACAGGTGATATTTAACAAGAAGCTAGAATGGTCACAAAGCCCATAAGACCCATTTCTCCAGTCACAACCACATAAATACGGGATTGAAGAGCATGAAAAACAAACTTTTTATGTACCCGGTCTTGGTAGAGCCTGAGGCATATATAAAGAATAGTAGGTTAGTGCCGTGAATGGGAAAAAATATCTGGCAAGGCTTAGGAAACGGGATGGGCGAGGCTCTGCCGAGCACATCCCGTTTCCGAGCCGCGCCAGATATTTTTCCCATTCACGGCACTAACCTACTATTCTATTTATCCCGTCAACACCTACTAATGGCTTTAAAATGCAAAAAAATAATCCCAGCCACCGCACATATTCATACGCAGTGATTAGGTCGTATTGACAGGATATCAAAAATGTTTCACGGCACCGTGTTTCACGGCACATACGCACTGTGTTGACGGGATAAAGTGTTTGGACTGTGTGTCCGGCACATTAAGAAGTCTGCCGGAGTTTCTCAATTATGTCATAACTTCTACATTCCTTGAAGGATTACTTAAATATTTCAACACAGCATACTTGTGGATAAATGCCACACATCCATGCTACCCTTAATATGACCATGATTTTTTGACCTTCACTTTTAACTTTTTAACACATTAAGAAGTTCGTCGGAGTTTCTCAATTCTGTCTTAACTTCTATATTCCTTGAAGCAAAACTGTAATAGGTCAATACATCATACTTGTGGACAAATGTTACACATCCATGCTGCCCTTAATATGACCTTGACAATCTTTTCACACATTGATAAGTTTGCCGCAGCTTATCAATTATGTCATAACTTCATTATCCCTTGCAGGGATTAAGCCAGGGATTTTGGGAAGGGGCCTTTGTTTATATTTTGGGAAAAAATAGCGCGTGGAATTGCTTGAATTGGCAATTTTTTTCGTCGACCGATCGAATCCATTAGGCTACAAAAAATGAATGTTTAGATTCTCATCCAAATTTTGGGGAAAAATGGGGCGGGTGGGACACTTTTATTTTTTATTTTCAGGCAATACTAAAACGAGGTGTTGAATGGCAAGGTGTAGTTGCGTGCAATAGTGTTTTGTAATAACATGTTTATATTGAAGTATTGCTGATCTGGAGGGGGCGGGTTCCGGGGTTGCTGTATTGCGCTATGTAAAGCACTCAGATAAAAAGCTGTGGGAGCAGTATAATACGCAGGCCGCATCATTCTCGTAAATTTTTTAATTTAAAAAAAAATATATTTTTTTAAAAATAAAAAACCCTTTATTAGGGGCGGGCGGGGATGAGAATCTAAACATTAATTTTTTGTAGCCTTACTGGGATTTTTTGTCGATATTATTAGTAAATGGTGTGGATGTCATTGATCTCACTTACTCCTGGTTAATATTTTATTAACCAACCATCCAAATTTGACAACTTGTGTCAATGGACTGCATGAGCACAATACCCGGTACTCAAGATTTCAATTTTTTAAATTTTTTTTGCCGATTGGGAATTAATTTACAGATTGGGGGAAAAAAACGGCCCCGGGGTTTGGGGAAGGGGCCAATATTCGGCCCCTGGAGGCATGGTAGTTTAGTCCCTGTAATACCATTACATCAAACCTGTGGAAAAACGTCACACATCCATAATATGCCCTTGACCTTCACAACTTGCCAGAGTTTCTTGGGATTACTTTAATATTTCAATACATCATACTTGTGCACAAATGTCACACAATCATGCTGCACTTAACCATTTGACCATCACAACTGTGCTTATGAAATGAATACTTTGATCATTTTTGGTTAATAAATTTGCCACAGTTTCTCCAATATGCCACTGGGGCATTCGTGTGCCGACATGCCACATTTTCTTGTTCACATATGCGGTTTTTTTTTGACACTGCAATTACCTCCCTTGCTGTATAGGCATATTAATTGGCATATTTTGCCACTATTGATATGGAAGATCGGTCATATTTTCCATAAATGAAGTTGAAAATTGACAGAAAAAAACAGATACAGAATGCAACTCGGTAATAGTGTTATGGAGAGGATTTCAATACACGTTTGCTTTCAATCCATTCCAAATTATTACTAAATATTATGTACATACTTTTCTGCAAATACAGTCAAATAAATGTTTAAACCAAACATGTTCCAGGGTTCAGTTTACAGGGTGAAGTGGACGAAATTCTCTCCCTAAATTGTCTGACTTCTCCCTATTTTGATTTGAGGGAGAAGTTTTTCACTATATAAAACAGAAATTTTGGAAAAATGGTATACAGTCAAACCTGTGCTAAAGATCACCTCCGAATAGCAATCACCTGACTATAAAGGCCGCACTTTCGTTGTCCCAATGGCACAATTACTATATAAATGATCCTGAGAATAAAGACCACCTGTGAACAAAGGCCAGATTTTTCACTTCCCATGGCTGGCCTTTATTCACAGGTTTGACTGTATTTTCTAAATATTTTAGTGAAAACTTCTCCCGATTTTGAAGGGCTAGCTTGAAACCTGGTGTTCTTTGTAAGGACCCACCAAATGTTCTACCAATTAAAATTCTGGAAACCCTTTCTTCCAATAAGGCAATAACAAGCAGGTACTGTCTAAGACGTTCAATTCCCACCTTTAATGATGACATTTGCAGAAAATATTGCATTTCGAAATCAATACCGGTAATGGGGAAAACCGATATTATATGTACCAGATACCATAATAAACCTAAATATTCGAATACCATCTGTGTTCCAAAACAAATTGCATCCATGTGCATGTACATGGTCATTGTGATAAACCAGCACAACCATACTAATTTTTTGTCTAGCAAAGTATACTTTGAGGTAGAAATTTTCAATTTCAGCATAAATTTATTAATTTTTATTATACTGACTTTATTACATTATCACAGCCAATTTGGCTGTGATAATGTAATACATTCAGTATAATAATTCTGCATACTTTTAATCATCAAATATATGCAGTTGTTAGTTCTATATGAAATAATGCATTTCAGGTAAAATAAATGATTACTCCCTCAAAGTATACTTTGCTAGAAAAGAATACTTTTCAATGTTGGTGAAATAGGCTACTGGATACTCGCACCAAAGAAAATTGCTCAGAATTGTGTACATCATGAGTTTGGATTTTCGAATTAAACATGATTGAATACCTACAGCAAAATCTCATACAAATGGGCACCCAGAAAATACCTGCCATTAATTTTGATGATTGAAAAGCACTCAAACAGGTCTTGAACCACTCCTATGCCTGAATTACTGCAGGTGTCCCATGTAGAGATGGTCCACGGTAAACAACACTTTGTGAAATGGAATGAAATATATGTACTCACAATGTGCTGCAGTTTCAAATAAATCCACCTTCACCACACAGACACATCCATATGACAGATATTTGGTTGTATACAAGTGAATGAAATGATTTGAAATGACTTCAGCAAGAACCAGCTTAAATCTGGACAATGTATGTGACAATATCTGACTCGTTTCTAAAGCTCTGCTATGTATACTGTAACAAATGGCTTAAGAAGCAGATTTGGTCGGAGGGCCGTGAAAGCATCATAACAATAGTACGGCCTAGAGACATCATGTGACTGACGCCTGAGCTGTACCTACAGAGATTATAATATCATATTGTTTAACTCTGCATGCTGGGAAATTTGTGTGCTATAAATAGTTCAAAAATAGCAGATGACAATTCATTATATTTCTTTTATTTCTCCCTATAAATATCATGAATATGTTTTGGAATTTCATTAGAATTGAGTCAGACTCAATTCTAATGAAATTCCAAGACATATTTACAGAGAAATAAAAAAATATACTCCTAATTTGTTTGGCGGATTTTTGTCCCAGGGGCCACAAATTAACAAATCTGAAACAGCATTGACTATCGATCATTCTTGCCAAGTTTGATTGAAATTGGCCTGGCGATTCGTGAGAAGAAGAGTTTTTTAAAAAATGACTTACTTTTCCAAGGCTGCCATCTTGGATTAGGCGACAACCTCCAAAGTTACAAATCTGACATGTCCCCACACATAGATCTTTGTGAAGTTTGGGGATGGGTTGTGGCCTAGGGATTAGAACGAACACCTGACTTCCAATCCGGAGGTTGTGGGTTCAAACCTCTCCTTAGGTATCAAAAATACTTTCATAGTATTTCCATCCCGCTGGTCTGTCGGATGAGACTTTAAACTGTGGTCCTGCCTCTATATGACCCTAGCTGTTGGTGGGACGCTACCCATTCACTTTCACTTTTTCTGAGAAGTTTGACCAACATTGTCGCAGCGGTTCATGAGAAGAACGTTAGATTTGATATATGACATGACCATAGTATTTGACCCCCCCTCGCCCCGCCCATTTTTGGCCATAATTTAAAAAAAAATCTGAAACAGCATTGATTATCAATCGTTCCTGCTAAGTTTCGTTGAAATGGCCAGGCGGTTCGTGAGAAGAATAGTTTTTAAGAATTTGACCTACCGGTACTTTTCCATGGCAGCGTGTGACGACCTCCAAATTTACAAATCTGATATGCCCCCACCCATGTAATTATCATCTTTGTGAAGTTTGATCAACATTGACCAAGCGGTTCACAAGAAGTTGTTCTGACTCTCTAATTAAACAATAACCTTTTGACCTTTCGTCAGCCATCTTGATGACGTACTCATCCAATTTTGACAAAAAAATACTCCAGATGGACCGTCTGGTTGATACCTTCGATTTGATAGATGACATGACCATACTCTGTCATATGTGAAATGACCCCGACATTGTACTTGACGAACATTGGCCCAGCGGTTCATGGGAAGACGTATGAAAGTGTTGATGAACGACGTACGACAAGTGGTAACAATAGCTCACTTGAGCTAAAAATATATTCAACAAACCCGCCCTCCCATATGATATCACATGCTGCAAACCCCGTACCTGAGAACCAAAGTACTTATTTTTTATGGCCTAAACTAAAGTGTGTATTAACAAAATGATTAGGTCACTCTCTCTATGAAGTAGAAAGTAAACAAAGAACGCTATTCTATGATTTGGACATTCCTCCTCTTTTTCGTAGTAACCTGTTAACTTTACATGTTCAGTTCTATACAAACGATACAGTTGTTTCTGTCAAAATGTTCCGGGTTTATACGTGTACAAAGTGTTGTGCGTTGCGTATCCGTGGAGTTTCCGTTAGTTGCGTTTCAAACCGTGTGTCGTCTACGTGCAATACGTTTTCGGCCATGCGTTGCGTTTCCCCACTCTTGCGCATGCGCGAAAGTCGAACAAACCGTGTTCAACGCATTGAGTTTCAAAAGCGTGTAATCCGTGCACAACGGTTGTAAACGTATACAACGGTTGTAAACAACGTATTGCGTTTCAAATGCGTGTAATCCGTGTACAACGGTTGTAAACGTATACAACGGTTGTAAACGTATACAACGCTAAGGAAAGTAAACCGTTTAAACGATTTAACGCTTTCTTTGACGAACGGTTACACGCATCTACATGTACACAGCACCGTACAGATGAAACCGTGTTATACGTATATCACGTTTCCACGGGTTTTAACGCATTACACGTTTTGGTATGCCAACCTTGTATCGCGTAGAATGCGCATGCTCTGATCGTTCTTCGTGTGTGTATATATACTTTTCGACTCACTGCAGGGCTTCTAACATTTTCAGTTTTCCGGTTCTGGACCGATTTTTGAACTCTCAGACCGATTGAGATTTGAAAACTAGTCTTAAAAATCGGTCCGAGAAAAATTGCCAGTCGGCTGCTATTTCGCTATAAACCTTGTAAATTTACCGGTTTTGACCACCAAGTAATTTATGACACATATCCGCGGGCCATATCCGTGTTAAACCAGTGTGCAGCTCGCTGTGTATTCATTTTCTCCAAATATCGATTAATCTTAACACACGCATGGGACAGTTGATAGCAGGTTAGTGACTGAAATAGACTGGCTTCAGCGTAAAGATAATACGAGAGTTCCTAGACTCTCCAATTCTGATGATGTTAAAATAAAATAAAGAAACCATGCACTGTGTTTATCTGTGTTCGTAATATTTAACCCCAATTAACTGACACGGACTATCGGCCCGGGCTTTTCCATATTAAGTTAGGAACTGTTACATTACGCTGTATTAGGCGTCATTTTTGTGTATATAAAATGTACATAGGAATGCCACAGATCCTGATGAGCCGGCTCACGTGATCTACAATTCTCAAACATTTTGATAAACGACAAGGTACATCTGTCGTGTTAAAAGCGTGACTCATTAGTCATCAGGGATTAGGGATCAATTGAAGTGCTAAATCACACCGCCGATGTACTTTGAACTCGATCTGAGGGTATGTATTCGCGATATTTTAAAAGGGACGAAACAAGGACGCCTCGAAGCGATCGGGGCCTAACAGGTATTTGCGTTAAAACGTGTAACCGTTGTACACGTTTCAACGCTTTCATATAGCTACACGCTTCCAGGTAAAGCGTTGTACACGTTTCAACTCTTTCACCTCGCTACATATGTATACGCCAAAGCGTGTAATACGCATTGAAGCTAAACAAAAGATTACACGCTTTAAAACTAAACGGTTTGACAATGTGTATTACACGTGTACGAACCGTATTCTACGTTTAAACAACGTATACAACGCTTTTAAACTAAACGGTTTGACAATGTGTATTACACGTGTACGAACCGTATTATACGTTTAAACAACGTATACAACGTTTTTAAACTAAGCGGTTTGACAATGTGTATTACACGTGTACGAACCGTATTATACGTTTAAACAACGTATACAACGCTACAGCAAACCGTTGCGTTCGTGTTGTGTTCGCGTTGAGTTTGCAAGTGTTGTCTACGGTGGAACAAAAACGGAGACTGCACTGTATTAACATTATAATACACATTGAGATAAATACATAACAAGGGTGAAGGTATGTATACTAGGTAATGCTTAATGACAGTCTGATGTTTGCCAGCCCTCTCTAGCCCACACCAAATCCATGCCCAACATCAAACAGTCCGACTATAGCGGAGGCCGAGCTTCGCTGAGGCTAAACCAGTCAGATCGTCCAATCCCAAGCACAAAACACAGTGAACGCTCCCAGAAGTGGGGCAAACATTGAAGTAATAAAACATACATTTCTAAAGAGATGCCAAATCAACCGCATGATACTTGGCATATACTGGTACGGATTACTGTGTGATAGTGTGTGTGTGCGTTTAGACACTATCTGACATACGCACACACATGCACACCTACAAGTCCAGCATCACCCAGCAGACCATAGCGTTGTACTTTCTGCCATAAGTATTATCTGTTTGCAGAAAGAAAAGTTGGAAAGAAAGTTACTGTACCACTCATAGGCTTCCTCTGCAGAATAGCGAATCATATCCGATTAACACTTACATGTATGAAGTTAATTGTGATATATTTAATATATTTTCCATTTGTAACTATATTGGTCAGTAAGCGAGGCTTACGGAATACCCCACGCGTGGGCCCAGGTACCCCTAAAATATGTAAATATTTCCAAGTGTGTGGGCTTGTGACCTTGACTCTGGGCTCAGCGGGAGCGGCATGATGGTAGAGGTCCATTGTAGCAATGCGTGTGTGAAATGTGGAGCAGATCCGAGCAAGGAAATAGAAGTTATAACCGATTTGTCTGATGTTAAGTTTTGTAAAGAGACTAAATATGTGACCTTGACCTCGAGATCAGCGGGAATTTGTCACAGCATGATAGCAGAGCCTTAGAGGAATGCACGCATGAAATATTAAGAATTTTCGACGAAAGAAATAGAAGTTATAACATATTTCTCTGATATTAAGTTTTGTAAAGAGACCAAGTATTTGACCTTTCCTTGGGATCAGCGGGGGTTGGACGGTCGTGGATTTGGCACAGCATTGTAGTACAGCCTTACAGGAATGCATGTGTGAAATATTAAGCATTTTAGATGAAGGAAATAGAAGTTATAACATTTCTCTGATGTTAAGTTTTGTAAAGAGACCAAGTATTTGACCTTGACCTTGGGATCAGCGGGGGTTGGACGGTCGTGGATTTGGCACAGCATGGTAGTAGAGCCTTACAGGAATGCATGTGTGAAATATTAAGCATTTTAGATGAAGGAAATAGAAGTTGTAACAATATTTCTCCGATGTTAAGCTAATAATTCTCAGAGCTCCAGTTAAGGTGCGTAATTTGACTAACTTGGGGTGAAATTTTGTTATTTCTTCATCAAAAATGGCAAGTTGGGAGTCCTTTAGAATCGTCTCATTGAGAAATAAGAAATTTACCTCCAAATTACGCACCTTGACTGGATCTCTGAATTCTGAAACCAATGTTACCATTATAGAAGGTTTAGAAAATTATATTTTGCCTTTCCAGGTAATCATGGTCAGAGCTCCAGATAAGGTGCCAACAATTTTAATTGTGTAAAATAGAATCACACTACTGTTTACACATCAGCAGACCGCAATTATTAAATAGTTTGCTTCTAAATGAAAACACATCTTGGTATTTCATTAGAATTGGCTCCTTGTAGGGGGTTTAGGTATTTTTTTTCTAGTTGAAAGATACATTATAAAAGGTACATCCATGTAGGGCATGGCGAGAACTTTACAATGAGCTATAGATTTTGAAAATCGGATAAGCGGTTCAAAAGTTATTAAGGTTTGTAAATCAGAATTTTGCAACATATTGTGTTAATTTCTTCTATGTATTTGAATGGCAACCGACGGCACTGATATCAGCTAAAATAACAGCTTTTATGTTATTATTATTAAAATAACTTGAAAACTAATGGAGATAAGTGCATAAAACCAAGAATTTTATTGAATAAAATACAATTTTATACACATATGTTCCAAAAGGATCTTTATGTTTTATGGAAAATAACTGATTTTGGGTGGTAAAATATGACGAAAAGACAGTTTTGCCACAAAAATGTGATTATTTTGAATATTTATCTTATTTGCAATACATTTCATTACCATGTCACATAAATCAATATATACCCATATTTTCTTGTAATTTCTACAATTTAAATGGTAAAAAATACCATGTAAATGCTTTATTTTTGCCGAAATTGGTTACCATGGCAACGGTTTTGAAAAAATGCGTTTCTGCACATAATTTTAACATTTTAATAAAAAAAAAAGGACAGCGACATATAAACATTTAATTAATATTAATTCAGTAACAAATCTACTATAACCATAGTAATCTGAGTTAATTGGTTACCATGGCAAAGGTTTTAAAAAAACTAATGTAATTAAGTATCTGATTTTACATTTTGAGCAATGTAAATATTTGTATGACAACATTAAAAACACAAAATTAATGCTACAGTCATTCTGTAACTTAACCTAATTTCTGTAGTAACCATGTAGTAACATGTAGTAATCAATCGGTTACCATGGCAATGACTTTGAGTGAGAGTGAATAGGGTTTAACATCCGCTTTTCTGACATAGAGGTACAAGCCTCAGGGAGTCTACACGCAGACGGGTCAACGGGGTCGTGTCCCGTATCCACCTGTCCGAGGGGGGTAAATCCCAACTTCAGAACTCAATATTTACCATCAAAATATATATTCAGTCCTGAAATTAGAACAACCTGATCTGGTGCCAGGCCCTCGCCACACCAGCATCATTTATCCCATCCCCTAAAAGTAATAGGATTAGCGCTAATCTTACTTTTATATATGGGGCATAGCCTGACTCAACTCTCACATACAAGAAAGCCAAAAATGTACACGAGGGCCAAATCAGGTATAGTGGGTTCCGGAAAGTATGAACCCAATCGTTAAGCCAGTTTAGTCGCCTTTTACGACAAGCAATGGCTACTGCAGCACTATTCTCAGGATCAGTTGATCCCGCCCTGGTGCCTGCACGGGGCGATCAACGACTGAAAAAATGTGTTTTCATACACAACTTGACATTTTGAGTAATTAAATAATGTTAGGCGACATGAAATACACACATTACATCAAATTAATGTTATAATCATTCTATAACCAACATACTGCTGCCATGGTAACCACTTTATTTGGTACCATGGCAAAACAGTGAAAGTGAACGGGTTTAACGTCCCAGAAACAGATAAGGTCATATAGAAACGGAACCACAGTTTAAATTCTCAGCGGTTTTGTATAAATGTATTTTCTTACATTTTGAGCAATGGGAACATGCATGGCCGTAGACACCACCCTGCGGCACTATTTTGGCTCTAGAATGCAGGAAAAACCATTTTGAGGGTTTAGATTGATTTTTTTTAATATGTGTGAACAACCCCCCACCCATCAATCGTCCGCCATGGCATTATTTTTTCCACCGCTACGGGTCTGACATAATTATGTCGCAACATAATTGAAATATTAGTTACATTAAACTACATGTAGTATTATATTCATTCTGTAACAAATAATGTATACCATTAACATAGTAACAAATATGTAAGCAGATGCACATACATGTATGAGAACAGCCGTGCAATTTTCTACCTGAAGACAACTGCGATTTTTCATGAAATAGATCTTCAAAAAAATATTTTCTGTAAATGACATAGAAGATATTCCATTGTACATTTTGAATAGCGGGAAATAATATACGAGTGTGCAAAGCAAAGATTGAGCGTAGCGAACAAGTTGCTTGCACGGAAGCCGACGGACTGTATTATTTCCACTATTTAAACATGTACAATGGAATATCCTATTTATTAAACTTCACGGCGGATATATATGCATATTTTTTGAGAGTGTAAGCAAAAGAATCGTGCTGTGCATATCAATAGTTACACAGTGACATGTTTCCCGCGTTGTGACGTCACGTTGTACGACGTCATCTAAACTTTTTGAAATCCAAATTACGCAGCTGTTTCTAAGTAGAAATATTTTAGTGCATGTTTGGAATGTGTTCAATCCTATTAACATTGTACATTAGTCGAGACTCTCTCCAAATTTTCAAATAACTTTATTTTGAAATAAAAGAGGGTGCAATGACGGGTGTTCTCTTCACGGTGTATTATTTGTAAAGAGTTGATTACAGGTTTTCTCTCGCAGCGAAACCCATGCAAATAAGTCGCAAGAGTGTAATAAAAGAGAATACCAAATACTTTTGCAGTTATAAAATTAGTAACTTAGTTTACAATATATGAAATTATATTTTCAGTACTAGTAGCGAAACACCATCCATTTTTATGTCGGTCACAGTGCCAGATCATTATTTGATGTAAATAATAATATACCCCACCCACTATTTTACTTGTATTTACTAATAGTTGATTACAGGTTTTCTCTCGCAGCGAAACCCATGCAAATAAGTCGCAAGAGTGTAATAAAAGAGAATACCAAATACTTTTGCAGTTATAAAATTAGTAACTTAGTTTACAATATATGAAATTATATTTTCAGTACTAGTAGCGAAACACCATCCATTTTTATGTCGGTCACAGTGCCAGATCATTATTTGATGTAAATAATAATATAACCCACCCACTATTTTACTTGTATTTACTAATACAAATAATTAATAAGGACAATACATTAAACTTGAAATTAAAGACAAAATACAGTGTAAAAACACATGTGATTAATTCTTGACAAACAGTGGTGTATCACAATGTATGGTAAACTCGAAGTGACGTTATTGAGTAAATGTGGGTGGGGTAATTTTCCCGAAGTTTGGACGTCTACGATTGGGTTGGGAATGTTGGTTTCCGCATAAGATGTGATGGGTTAGTGTCATGCCCTTTAGTTATTTATATGGAAAACATGTCAATAATTCCATTTATGATTGAACAATGAAGAATAACATTCATTTTACCGTAAAAAAACCACAATTTTTCCTTTTGGTACGGATTGTCAACAGACGAACTCTTCAATGTTTGGAGGTTTACATACCAAAATGTTCAGCATTATGTTATCTTCATGTTGATTGGTCGAAAAAATATCTCCAGGCGGAAACGGCTTGCGGAAAATTGATTAAACCACACCGCACCGATCCAAATCGGCTAAATTCGCGTGCCGCGTTTAGACTTCGTCGAATATTGGGCGCGAACATGGTGTAATTGTTTCAGCGATTTAAGTCATTTTATAGAAAGTAATTGTAATATTTTTTATATAAATCAAATAAATAATGTTTAAACATAATTCTGGTTAAAAATTATTTAAAAAAATGTTTTTAATTCATAACGTTTTTACAGTTTAAAAAGAAGCGAATAATCGCTAAATTATCGATAATTTCACGTAAAACTGACAACAATTGAACACCCTACTCCTTGGAGACAATTCTAATGAAATACCAAGATGTGTTTTCATGGAAAAATAAGAAAATATGCTATATTTTTGGTCTGTTTATTGTTTTCTGTAGCATGATAAAGATACCACAATTTTTTCATTGCCTTTTGATACTCACAAAATGATTTAAATTGGGTTTTTGGCAATTTTAATTGGGTATTTACGCAAATACGCACCTTATCTGGAGCTCTGCAATGATGTAGGCTTAAAAAGTATCTATGATCCTTCCTCCTGAGCCTACCAACAATATTACGGTAAATACCACTCCGTCATAACGCTAAATGTAACATGTAACGCTATGTAATTAGAGCCCATCAACAGCTAAGGTCATTTAAGGCCGGGTCAATCGGTGTAGTACTAAATCCCATATATACTGAGCAAAACTAGAAACGTCCCTCCATGTTTAAGGAAAGATTCATCAAAAACCAAAAGGGTTACTTTTAAAAATCAAAATGGAAAAACAAGTTCATTCATTTCTGTATCAAAGCCAATAAATTGCATTTGGATATCTTGTTAAATATTCGAGAGATAACCGGCCAAGGGCGGTAGGGGTCAAAATCAAAAATCACAAAAACTCAGAAATGTGTTACTTAATGTTTAGAGATGGAATTTCAATAAGTAATGTGGCAAATTCAGTAAATCTCGTTAGTACCGAGTGTGGCCACCATTTGCATGAATGCATGCAATGATCCTACGCCGCATCGACGTGACGTAACGCAATACCAGTGCGTTGGGCAAATTCCTCCATTCCCGTTGTAACGCCCGTGTAAGATCGCGAACATTGTCAATCTGATGGTTAGCTCGTGCTTTGCGGCCCAGCTCATCCCATATGTGCTCAATGGGATTGAGATCCGGGAGACCGCGGGCCATGGCATGACGTCGACGTTGTTTTGCTGTAAGTATTGAGTGGTGACCCTGGTGGCTACGTGAGGGCGGGCATTGTCGTGCATCAGTGTCATACCAGGACCATGCTGACGGATAAATGGTAAGGCATGTGCATTTAGCACATCTGCAACATAACGTTGTGCATTGATGTTGCCCTGTACAACAACCAAATCTGTCTTCCGGTTTCCCATGATCCCACCCCAGACCATTACGCTCCCTCCCCCAAACCTGTTCTTCTCAACAATGCAACAATCGGTGAATCTTTCATTTTTACGCCTGTATACCCGTAATCTTCCGTCAGCATGACTAACTGTGAACCGAGATTCATCGGTGAACAAAACTCGGTTCCAGTCAGCCCTTCTCCAGTTCAGATGACGTCGCGCCCATAACAGTCTGGCAGCACGGTGACGTTGGGTCATTATCTGACCAGTGTACGGGCGGCGTGCCCGGATTGGTTGGGCGTTACGACGTAACCGGTTGCGAATGGTCTGCCCTGAGACACCGTATCGCCTAGCAGTGACTGTGGCTGCCAATCGACGTTGACGTAAGTGCGTCAACGTAATGTAACGATCGGCTCTAGCCGTCGTTACACGAGGCCTACCAGGTCGCTGCCGGTTGTGAACAGCCCCAGTCTGCTGGTACCGGGCTGCAAGACGATCAATCGTCTTCCGACAGCAACCAAACCGAGGCGCGACCGCCCTGGCGGCCATCCCACCCGCAAGCATCTCAATTGCCTGATTTCGCTCGTTTTCGGAAAGCCGTGGCATATCGAAAACAGTGAAAAATTAAAAAAGTTTTTTAATTTTCCGAATAGCCCCTATCGCATGAATGGTACGACATGAACTGAATCACCTTATCAATGACAAGTATAGCGTGCACGTGCAAAAAGTGGAAATCAACGTTCCGGTCACTGGCCGCTATGTAAACCGTGTGTATCGGCTAAACTCTACACGATCGTATTCTGAACATCGCCACGGTTTAAAATACATGTACTTTGAACATGTGGTACATACATAGACAGAGCTACACCGGCTATAAAACAGGGACGTTTCTAGTTTTGTTGAGTATATTACCTACAGGTACAAGTACATGTACAAATGGGGAAAAAATCCCAAAATCAGAACTGAATATTTACAGTAAAATAACTATATATTCAGCCCTGAAATCAGAATGATCCTGATCTGATGGCAGGTCCAGACACCAGAATCATTAGGCCCCCTCCCAAAAGCAGTAGGATCAGTAATAATCTTACTACTTTTATAATGGGCAATGACCCAATTCAACTCCCAGGTATCAAAAGAGCCAAAGATAAAAACATACAGGAGGGGCAAACCAGGAAAATCGTGATTCCTATGAGGAACCCCACCGTTAATTTACGCCGTCGCGTTTGCCCGACCAACCACACACTCCGTGATTAGTGAGAAATGTGCTGTACGAAAATTCCCGATGCGGGGGTAATCCCGACAAATTCTGGAAGTCGGCGTGACGTATCATTAGTCACGTGATCGGATATGTTTGGGGGTCAATCGATACATTTTGCTCTAAAATACACCATTTTTATCCCAGAATATTTCACATTTTTAACTACGAAAATACTAAATGGTGATAAGAATATTTATTAATGACCATTTAACATTATGAATCTGAATTTAAATTTGATTTAGCGACTGGAAATTAGTTGTCTGAAGCCTTCACAAATGATTAAATTATATAGGAAAATGGGTGAGATTTCCCCCTGCGCTCCTCGACAAGGGAGATAATTATAACCTGCAGGTGCGCGATATGGACGATGTCCGACTTTCAGAATGGTTACGCTAAGTACTGTATTCATTTTGAATTGCATTTTTCTCATTTATATTTGCGTATAAACTATAATGCACAAATAGGTGTCTTATCTGGACCACTGTTATTTTCTCAGAGGTCCATCATATTACACCACCGGTTCAAGAATTGGAAGTACGAATGGTCTAAGGTCCGAAATGTTCGCCAATGTTCATAATAAAATGTGTGGGTGGGGTATGTTTTTATATCGAAACAAAATGTTTAATGTTATAAAGAAGATAATCTTTTACGAAATACGGAATAAAGAATGTATATGCGTATTTATTTTGCATCGTGGTGAAAATACCTAAAACGATGATAACCATTGGAGTAACAGAACTAAAATGTTCGTTCTTTGTGTGAAAATGCTGCAGGTCTGCGGATCTAACGTCAAGCTAACAAGTTCCCGGACTGCACGAACTTCCGGAAGAATTATCTACCTTTTTTTCCGGTATGACTAAAGTGCGCATTGGAGATTTTTGGCGCATTGGGCGCATAGGAGATTTCGCGGCGCATTGGAGTTTTATATGTTTATACTTTCGAAATAATAGCATAACATTCATGTTTTTCTTGTTGTATATAATATACTGTTACATATCTGTAATATATATTTAAGTGAATGCGCATGTGTGAAGTTGATTTTGTATCAATATTAGAAAAATACCTACCGAAAATATAATATTGCAGCGGCGCATTGGAGATTATATGTTATATATCTTGCGCATTGGAAAAAAAATATTCTGCTGGTTGTATATAATATACTGTTACATATATATACTATATATTTAAGTCAAGGCAAATGCCCTTGTGTAAAGTGGATTTTGTATCAATATTTTAAATATACCTACCGAAAATATTGTATGGCCGCGCGCATTGGAGAATTCGGGGCGCATTGGAGTTTTATATGTTACATATCATCTAAATAAAATTCAGGGTTTTATTAGTTATAATATGTATGCTATTAAACATAGAAAATGAAACTCACAACTTGTATATTTCGTGGCGAAATTGTGGAAACCTCTGAGTGTATTTGCAAATTAAGATATATATGTAGATGTTTTTGTGATATATTCCGGCATTTATTATTTCAATATAAAATGGGACAATTGTTTATATGCTAATACAATGAATTGAATTGATTTTAATTATTCTAATATATTGTGTCTGCCTCCAATCATATAATTTGATTACCTAGTTCACCATGTATTCTAATTTCTCGTGAACTCACCAAGTAGTCTGTTATATGCTAATTGCCACCCTGTGGATAGGGCACGCGTCTGTGTATATTCACTATGGACTTTATCAGTAATTATTCAGTCATCAATTCGTTACCGATTAGTTGAGCGGATATACACGCACTTAAACCCTCAATCGACACTATGTTTTGTTTTCTTGAATTAGTCAATTCACGCATTTTGTTTTTGTCTGCCAGATTTCATCGTTGGGATAATAGTTTAATAATCGTTATAATATTTTGTAGACAGACCCAGCAATAATATCATTTTTTATGTTTACCATTTATATTTTGGAACCAAGTAAACCCTGAATATGAAATGGAAAATTGATCTACGTCTACACACCTTACACGTTTGGTGCTAATTATGACAGGGTTTAATAATTTATTGTATGAGAATTGTGAGCAATGTATATATATATATATAGAGAGAAGAGAAGAGAAGAATGTTTTATTTGACTTAAACTGAATACAGTACCTCGTCATGAAACAAAATACAATCAATATAATACATGATAGGTATGAGTGAAAATGAGCTGAGATGGATTGCAAGGTAAATACTGTTCTAGAGGGTGAATTTTACTGTTCTGATAACTGTCAATGTTGAATAGGTATATACAATGACCAGCACTATACATGCAATGTATACTTAATGCGAGTTGTATTCTGACAAAGTGGGCCATGCCACAACCGCGACCAGCATACATCCCGGCCAGCCTGCGTATTCACACTCTGACAAGGATGTAGACTGATCAGGAGCAGGTCCCATTTTGTCAGGACACGCCTCGCAACTCTATATGTGACTTCAACGGTCTGTGGTATCGATATTGGTGGTGGACATGGTGTATGAGAGTATTATCCAACTATGAGCTACACTGCCGACAACTATTTAGGCGTATTTTGTCATAGCATATCACACTCTAACCTATAATCGCTTACTATGCAAATTCCATGATTAGACGTTTTCTTATTGCAAATGCTTCAGATAAAAATTTACGTAGATTGATCAATTCTTTTCTGTTAGTCGACTGAAATAATAATACAAGTTTATGTACACTTGTGTGATTGAGGTAGTACCGTTTAATATAGGACCGTCTAATGTTCTCATAAACAGGACATTTGAACACAAGATGGTACTCGTCCTCTAAATCGTTTGTATTGCACAGCTGGCACACACGTTCATGTCTCTCTATTCGGCTTGGTCCATATCTCACAGTCTCTATACGTAACGTATGTGATGATAACACAAGTTTACTAATTGAAGTTCTGAGCCACCTGCTCCGAACTTTGTCCAAATAACACGAATACTGAAAATCTGGTTTTATGTACTTGTACAATGTCAGTACTCTATTACTTTGTACATCGGCATGCCATTTTTGCACGAAACAATCAAACAACACTTGTTTAAACTGCGGTATGAATGCATTTTCTGAAACACAGTGAGGGTCATTCCATACATATGTGAAACCTAAATTATCTAATAAGCACTTCACTTTAGTTGCCCAATTGTTAACCGCGCGTGTACAATCTAATAGAGTACCATTGTATACCACTTTCAAAATACTGTTATCCGTTTTAATTAGCTTAAACCAGTACTTTATGATTCTTGTATATCTATTATTGTACAATGGATAACGACAGAGTTCACCATAAACGCCTACATTACTCGTCGATATTTTCACGCCCAGAATAATTTTACAAAACTTGAGATGATATATATATATACCAATCAGATTAAATCACGAATTGAACGCTGATATATGGGACACTGTAGTCTTTTTTTGTCAGACGATAGTGTCATGTACAACAATGCTACAACAATAATACATATATACTGTGTATTACTCTTTGTGAACGTGTTACGGTTTTATTCTAACCCGAATTTTCTGTCTGTAACCCAAACATTCGTGTTGGGTTTATTCTTGTTTCTGTTCCATATCTAGACGTTATGAATAAATTATGTGAGTTCATTGGAACTGATTAGAATACTGACAATTTTATTAAGGACATTCTCCTGATCTGCGAAGATACGTATATATGTGGCTGTGACCAGTGTAGCTCCTGATCCAATAGCACACTCTTATAATCTGATAACGATATAATTATAGTGATTGTTATATGCATGACAGGTATTTCAATGATCGAACGGCGAACAATGTAGATCCAGATCAGACTGTGCAGATGCACATGCATACGTTGGATCTGCATTGGTCGTAAACGCCATAAGCTCCATTTATCCAGTCACAGACACAGTTCATAACCTGAAATAATTCAAGCAGCATTATATATTTAAACTAAGCGGGTGTTTCATTGATGGAATGGCAAACGGTTACAAACACATATAAACATGTAATGGTCAGACTCTGGTCAGACTGCATACACCGACATTGTGCTTGTTCATATGTCGTGGATATAGTGAAAGTTTATTCATGTCTCGTTATCATGACTTAATTTTATTGTGGTTGGAATGTACCAATATTCGATTATATTAATATTACTGCTTTATTTCATCCAATTCCCTATCATTTCTACTTTACACTCTACTTTTCTATCTCTACCTAAATTAGTATACATGTTTAGCACAACGAGATGAAGAAATAATGCTATAGACTTTCAAATTCTCATTTATGTTTCTTGCCTTGGTGACAGCTTCACATTTCTGCATCTTCGTTGTCTGGCCCATATTCGACGGGCGTATTTTGTGACTTGCGACACTCTTGTTAATATATTATACGGGAACATAAACCATGTCGTTTAACAGTATTTAAAACCAAACAGGCTTTAATTATTATCGGATATATGTGTGTATCTGGACGTGAAAACTTCAACAGTATATCGCCTGCGGTCAAGCTTGAGGATTAGCGACGGGTACCAATAACCCAAATTACACAACTGGCACACGTCAAACATGTGTATTGTGTTTTGCCATACACAGGTTTGTCGCGTGCCAGTGGTGTAATCATAGTTTACGATTGGATGCTCGACTAGCCTTATGATATATGTCCCGTTTCTCCATTCACAACATAGTTATGATTATGCCAACCAACATTACATTCTCACACAGTTACTTCTATTAGTAATTTACAATCAAGTAACATTCTCATTCTTGATAAATTATACGTAAAATACATATTTCATTTTCATTCTTCATTTATTATTCATATTATAAATAACCAAAGATCATTCGCCACACTAGTTATTTATGTGTACCCGTTTAAGAGAGGATCCACAGAAATATAGGTCTGATCAGGATCTACACTGATATTGTAAAACATATATAATGGCTACAGTGTTTGATCAGGATCTGTACTGCATATGCGCATTCTCATTGACTTAACATATATAATAAATATGTAACAGTATATTATATACAACAAGAACAAAATGAATTGTATGATTATATTTAGAAGATATATAGCATACAAAACTCCAATGCGCCCAGAAATCTCCAATGCGCCGATGAAACCATAACACTAATACGTAAATCTAAAGAGACACATTATTATATGATATGTCAGATAAACTAAATAACAATGAAACAACCTCTAAAAACTGGTGGAGTACTTTAAAATGTTTCATGTCTCCATCAGGTAACAAATCTATTCCTCCACTAAATACTAATTCTACTATTCTGAATCAGACTGATAAAGTAAATATCATAAACAACTTCTTCCGAGATCAAACTGTATTGGAAAGTGCAAACTGCGAAATACCGGGATTACAGTCTATTCATATACACGAACTACTATCAAATATTCAAGTCTCACCTGATGAAGTTAATATAACGCGACCGTCTGTGCCTATTGGAAAGGCTGCATGGCCAGATGGTATTGATAACCGCATTTTACGTGAGGCCAGCAATGAATTAGCATCTCCACTATGTAATTTGTTCAATCAGTAATTAAGCTTAGGAATATATTTCCTGAATCATGGAAAGAAGCACATGTGTGTGCCGTGTACAAGAAGGGAGATCCAACACAAGGCAATAATTATCGTCCTATATCTCTTCTAAACACCATCGAAAAGATATTCGGGAGAATCGTATTCAAATATCTATGCAACTTTTTACATACTCATAATATATTAACACCCAGGCAGTCAGGATTTATACCTAATGACTCCACAATAAATTAGCTAACATATTTATACAATGCATTCTGCCACACACTCGATGATGGTAAAGAGGTAAAAGTAGTATTCTTTGATATTACAATACAATACAATATATTAGTAAAGCGTTTGATAGAGTCTGGCACAGAGGACTAATAGCGAAATTAAGATCGATAGGGTTAACAGGAAATATACTCAACTGGTTTGAAAGGTATCTTAAAAATAGACGTCAGCGGTGTAGTTATCCCGGGTACCAAATCTGATTGGAATATAATAAATGCAGGTGTGCCACAGGGCTCTATCCTTGAACCACTATTGTTTCTTATCTATATTATTGATATTGTAGACACCATAAACTCGAATATACGTTTGTTTGCGGACGATACCAGCCTCTACATCGTTATAGACGATCATAATGAAGCAGGGGAAATATTACAAATCGATATAGATACAATTTCTAATTGGGCCAAAAAATGGCTTGTTATGTTTAACCCCGCAAAAAACGAATCGCAGCTCATATCCCGCAAGATTATTAAGCCACAACATAAACACCTTGGTATAGTTTTAACAAACTATTGTACTTGGCAACACCATATCTCATATATCAAAGACAAAGCTTGGTCGAGAATTAATATTATGAAGAGCTTGAAGTTCAAACTCTCAAGAAAAACATTGCAAACCATTTATATTGCATTTATATTCCCTTTTCTAGAATACGGCAACGTTATTTAGGATAATTGTTCAATAAGTGAAAACCATGAACTTGATCAAATACAACATGAAGCAGCAAGAATCGTAACAGGTGCCACGAAATTGGTATCATTGACTGATCTGTACCAGGAAGTAGGGTGGAAAAGGAGAACGTACGCTAAGCGAAATTGCTGAAGTAACATTCTGCAAAGCATTGCTGGATCAATTTACGAAATGTCAGAGATTAGCATTTGGTAAAAAAAAAAGAATTTAACATTTAATTTCACATTTTTTTCTGATTCTGGCTCTGCTGTCTGTTTGACCGTGAATTACAACCGACTTCCGCACAGATAGTCGTCGACGATGATTGCAACCAACGTATAAATAATCCAAGTATAACTAGGCGAAGGAAAAAATAACGATTAACGTATATATTAAACAACAAAAATGAAGAAATTATGCAACAAATACATGATGTCCGTAAATCCAAACGATATTATAAAAGAAACCTTCATCCACCAATCAGGTAAGTTGTTCTACTTACACGTCATAGCGGTTATTTTTACAGCGCCACCTTGCGCCAGTAGGTCGCAGTAACAAGAGAGATAAGCGATGACCAATTCATTGCATGGCTCTGTATAGGTGTCAGATAAGGTGCGATATGAGAAATCTCAATATCACGAACTATACAAACGAACCGGAAATCGGTTATTATAGTCGCCGTTGTTGTTTTTAGCGCGTTTTGAAGAAAATAAGTGATAGTTTGTAATGTGACCTTTAAACCATTTAATTACCATTTTGTAATATAAACTTTATTTTTGTTTTCGTCTGCGTTCTCCTAAGCTTTTCCACCCTACTTCCTGGTACAGATCAGTCAATGATACCAATTTCGTGGCACCTGTTACGATTCTTGCTGCTTCATGTTGTATTTGATCAAGTTCATGGTTTTCACTTATTGAACAATTATCCCAAATAACGTTGCCGTATTCTAGAACAGGGAATAGGAATGCAATATAAATGGTTTGCAATGTTTTTCTTGAGAGTTTGAACTTCAAGCTCCTCATAATATTAATTCTCGACAAACAACTTATCCGATGATCTGACCGCAGGCAAATAGGGAAGTGGATCTTGGGACAGGTTATTCTATGCTGATTGGTTAAATCCATTTTGCTTATTGTCCTAGTCAGTGACAGACGTGTGAAGCTACGTTAAAACGGATGTCAACAATAATGCGGCAGGTGTATATTGAATCCGCGAGGCCATACCTATGCCACACCACAGATTGGTCGAGTCCAATTTGACAGACATGGTAGAATAGATACACTGTGCACATCAGGGTGCTTTCTACAGTTCCGAAAATACAATCTTGATGTGTTTGTTTTTTATACATGGATGAATGTTATATTGCAGGACAAAAATTGTGTAACTTGAATGTCCACTCGCTTATTTTCCCGTAAATACTGTTTTCGAATACTAAAATATAACTAAATCACACATTGTGTTCGTTGACAGATACAAATAATTAAAAGTATATATTCAATTTTCACATGTACAGTCAATTATTTACTATTTCTAATCTACTTTCCTACTGACTTGTTTCAAATAAATAGAAAATGTTTGGACTTAATCGTTGTTTTGTCAAATTGGGGTTACGTCTAAATACGATATGGATTGCATGTTAGTGTGTTTCATTGAAGGAATGCCGAAAAGTGCAGATCCTGTTCAGACTGTGCGAATGTACAGGCTGAACTGGATCTACACTGGTCGCAAACGCCCTATAAGCCCCGTGTTGTGTTTGGCTTATTGCACCTTCTCAGTCGCAGTGTACAGCGGATGTTGACACAATCTTCAAACAACACCCCACCCCCCTTGGCAATTAGAGCGACTAATTTTCCCACTGCTGTCACCCCTGGCTTTCCTTAATTAACCACATGTACAGTATTGTTTCATTGTATGTGGACAATGGCCTACAAGAATGACGTTATGACAGTTTGACGAGCATACTCTATTGCCCGTCTGATTTAGCATTATATATCAAAGGACTGAAAGTCCTGAAACTGAAATCCTTCGCAGTACGTGCTCAACCATTTTAATATTTCACACAAAAAAATCATATATATATACTCCATTTAAAATCAATATATTCGTCAAATCAGTATACATTATCAGTGTTGCAAAAACAATATTTATCTTGACAAACATGATTGTTCAAAGTAAATTCACCTTGACCTTAGACATGAAGGCCACATGGGTGTGGTACATGTATGGAATGAAAATATGGATGATGATAAGGAAGCATATGAAGCTTGAAGTCAATCTGACTTACGGTTGCAGAAAACTTTAAGGCAAATCGTACGGATGCAAATGTCTAAGAAATTTGACATTGACCTTGGAAATGAAGGTCGCATGAGTGTGGTATGGAATGAAAATATGGTTGATGATAAGCAAGTATATGAAGTTTGAGTTCCATCCGACTTTCCGTCACAGAGATAATGGGTACCCAAACTCTTTAACGTGGACGGACGGAATTACGAAAACTATATACCCCTCGACATACCGGGGGGGTGGGGGGGGGGGGGGGGGGGGTTATGGTTATATCTATAGTTTTGTATACACAGTTTAAAGCTTTATATATTTTACAACAATTACAAACAAGAGCGAGCAGTCATGCATGGAACACGACAGGTGACATATGTCATCAGTCCTTTTTTTCCTGTCACAGTCATAGCTCTGGAACTAGACAGGTGACATATGTCATCAGTCCATTTTCTCCTGACACAGTCTCCTAAATTTAAAATTGATATCATTTTCCAATTCAAATAGGAACCCTCAGCGATTTGTAACCCGGAGGATATAACAAAAACGTTCTACTTTCACTTTCATTTCAGTTACACATTCAATTTTAATTTATTGAGTAAATGATGCCGAAATATTTATTTAAATTAATATCTAATTATTATTTTTAATTCATAATACAAATAATCTATAGATAATTATTATCCTCATTCAAACTCAAGACAACGTTTCCTTTGTGAAGTGTATCGTACTGTATATGCTGTGTAACGTCAAGTCGCAAAACTGTCGGCAGCGTATGCGCTAACACACACGACGTGTAATTACCAAAACATTGCTAGCATAGCACCTCTTTGGAAAGTTTGGATTTCCGCGCGAAATGTTTTACTAAATTCGTTATAGAACAGTTTATTTTTTAAGTGAAATGGACACTGATTAATAATATCGATGGCTCAAGATGATTAAAACAATATGTAACTGTCAAAAAACAATGTTTCTGTTTTAAATCATCATAATTTCGCTGTCCAATGTCGGATTTTATCGAGCCATTGACCTATGTAAAGTTCAGAATGTAAGCTTTAATCTGATTGGTCATTCAAGAAAAACGTCCCAGGGAAATCCCGCCCCCCTACTATAGCATTGCGCAAAACATCAACATACATAACAAAGAACTCATATTAATACATAACAGTTAATAGTTTATAAAGTATACAAACACTTTTGCAATAACACACATATAGCACAAAAAATAAACCAACACATGTATTACGCTGAAACGGTAAGATAGCTCGCTGTTTTACTGTTGTTGAACTACTTTTTGATGGCGTAGTACGGCGTGTTTTTCTAAAGTTAAACCCGCAAACAGTGACACTGCGACCGCCACTTAACTCATTAGCATATCTGCAATGACTGAGCATTTTCATATAGTTACTAAATCCGAGCTAATAGCTCGGATAATAAGTACTATCGGGGGAAACATAGATTGTAACCTGACGATGTAAATATAAATACATGTATATACAGACTGGTATCCTACAGCTGTTGAAAATTGCACAATATGTCCATTTTGTCACCCACTGTCGCATTTCAGTATGTAGTTTGTATATAACTAGGTAATTCTTATATTTTTACAGTACAGTACAGTCCCATATATTTATATAAGCGGTCTAATAAACTGGAGTTCTAAGTAGTCTGTTGAACTATTACGTGTAATAATCGTATTATGGATACATTTCGGAAGTCCTACTGATACGTCATATACCCACGTGACCGCAAAGGGAAATAACTGTGGTAAGAAAATAAGGGGAAGTTAGTCATGCAGTGACAGCTGGAAAAACTGGTTGTCCGGAATATGAAATCAGTAAAATAACGGCACATACTGGTCGGATTAATGTAAAATATGTTTTATTTGATATATAAATGATGAATAAATAAGCGTATCGCGAAAACAGAAGCGTGTTATGTCTCCTTTAACACCTGAGTATTTGGCCTCACTTGTCCCTCAGGCTGTTGGAAGGCACCACTCGATATCATTTACGAAACAATAGCAACTTCCATCCACCTCACTCGCGAACTACAATGTACTCTAATTCTTTCTTACTTTCAGTCATTAGAGTATGGAATAATTTACTGCTTCACGTCCGACAGGCATCGTCACTTGCGAAATTCAAAACATTTCTTTAGTCATTCAAAGATAGTGCCAACACACTATTATCATGGAATAGTAAACACACACATTCGACACTCCAGATTGCGCACGAATTGTAGCTCCCTTAATTATGATCTCAACCAGAAAAAATATTTCAGATTCTCCAATATGCCGTTGTGGTAGTATAGAAAATGTACAACATTACCTCATTAACTGTCCATACCATCATGATTTAAAGGTACATGCCCACTCAGTAGGCACAAACATTCTTTAAATCAGAGACGTCATTTGAAACATTTTCTTGCAAAATAAACATTTCATTCACCATTACCAATTTATTTATTAATTGGCATTATTATACATTTTATATCAGATGCAACTTTCCACATTGATATCAGGGGCGATAGCCGTGTTTCCTGAAGATGTTAACTGACATAACTAGTTATAATCTGCGTATAATTTTTGATGTGCAATATTATCATACTTTATAATCTGCCAAAAATATTATTTTTTCCGGTGACGCATTTAATTAGTATAAATAATTAACAAATACCATGCCTCATTTGCATATGAAAATAGCCTGTTACCAACGCGCGTCACTATCAGTAAAATAAATATTACTAAATGATTATACCTGAATAGCGGCCACTCGTAAGTTGTGCAAACATATATCCTCAAAGTAAAGGTTTTTTTGTGAATCAAGTACACATTTATTGCTATGTTTGATGTGTTTTTCATAAATCATTGTATATATGGCTATTTCACAATCCCATGAGCAGACGACGTGGACCTTCCTGTAGAAAATGCATATATTTACACTAGTTTTATGACTGTTATTTACTTTTCATGTTTATTCCTTTCTATGTTCATTTTATTTGTCTATCGTTTTAGTTCGGTGTTGTTATCTTTCTCATTCTCGTATTTTTTTTTTCTGTTGTTTTTTTGTATTTTTTAAAGCTGACATCTAGCTCAAACCCCGTTTTCTATATTATTACCAAACCAAACATAAACATAATACACACTTGATTGTATTTGCCATTATTGCATCGAATGAGCCTCAGGCTGACATGTGAGACCATTGCGTGTTTTTTAGATTTGTAAGAGTTATGTCCGCCTGGGACCCTAATTACATTGTTCAAGAAGGGGAAGTCTACAAGATAGCAATATTTCGTTCCAATCATCTTTACACTGCTTGTATACCGAAAATGATGTAATTATTATTTAATAAAATATGTTTATACCAATACGCCGAGGCCAAATTATATTTTCGGTAGGCATTTTTCTAATATTGATACAAACTCCACTTTATAAGTGCGTATTTATCTCGACGTAAATATATATTATACATATTTAACAGTATATTATATACAACAAAAACAAAATGTTTTTTATGCTTTTATTTAAATGATATATAAGATATACAACTCTAATGCGCCCCGAAATCGCCAATGCGCCGCGGCCATATATTTTCGGTAGACATTTTTCTAATATTTATATATATTATACATGTAACAGTATATTATATACAACAAAAACAAAATTTTATGCTTTTATTTAAATGATATATAAGATATAAAACTCTAATGCGCCCCGAAATCGCCAATGCGCCGCGGCCATATATTTTCGGTACACGTACGCATTTATTTGACTTAAACATCTAGTATACATATATGACAGTATATTATATACATCAAGAAAAACAACAACATACTGTTATGCTTCAATTTAGATGATATATAAGATATAAAACTCCAGTGCGCTCCGAAATCTCCAATGCGCCGAGGCCATATTATATTTTCGGTAGGCATTTTTCTAATATTGATACAAACTCCACTTTACACATGCGCATTCACCTTGTCTAAAATATATAGTATAGATATGTAGCAGTATATTATATATAAGAAGAAACAATAAATGTAATGCTTTTATTAAGAATATATATAACATATAAAACTCCAGTGCGCCCCGAAATCTCAAATGCGCCGCGGCCATATTACATTTTCGGTAGGTATTTTTCTAATATTGAAACAAACTCCACATTACACGTGCGCATTTACCTTGACTAAAAAATACTATTATACATATGAACCAGTATATTATATACAACAAGAAAAAAAAATTGATTCTTTTATTTAGAAGATATATAACATATATGCATATATTCAATAAGCCCCAAAATCTCCAATGAGCCGCGGCCTTATTATATTTTCGGTAGGCATTTTTCTAATATTGATGCAAACTCTACGTTACACGTGCGCATTTACCTTGACTTAAATATATATTATACATGTGTAGCAGTATATTATTTACAAGAATAAACTTAATACTTTTATTAAGAAGATATATGACATATAATACTCCAATGCGCCCCGAAATCTCCAATGCGCCGAGGCCATATTATATTTTCGGTAGGTATTTTTCTAATATTGATACAAATTCCACTTTACACATGCGCATTCACATTGTCTTAACTATATATTATAGATATGTAACAGTATATTATATATAAGAAGAAACAAATAAATGTAATGCTTTTATTAAGAAGATATATAACATATAAAACGCCAATGAGTCGCGAAATATCCAATGCGCCCAATGCGCCCAATGCGCCAAAACATCTCCAATGCGCACTTTAGTCATACCCTTTTTCTTCTTCTTCGTAAATCTCCCATCATTACTTTTCGTGACACCGAAGTTGTCTTTTTACAGTGAATGTATGCATGTATGAATATTCTGTCAATGGTGTTGTTTTTTTTTCTATAAAATAATACATATATACTTGTTACTTTATTGATGCTGTACTGTACTGTATGGTGGGGAATGCGTTTTAATGCGAAAAAGTGCATTAATAACTTAGGATACCTTAGGAACTTCTTTGGACTCTGGCTCATTCAGTGACACTATATTATATCCACCTCTTCTTGGTTTCCCTCTTTGCCACTTACACTATTTCCATGCTCTGTACAGTCGTATTTTAAACTGCCTAACTGTTTCTGCAGATATTACATTCTCCGGCAAGCTGTTCCATGTGTCGACTATCCTATTTGTTAAACTGTATTGTCGTACATTGAGACGGCAATGGTTTTTCTTTAGTTTGAATGTGTGAGCTCTACAAGTTCTACTACTCTCAATTGTTTCCAGCATTCCAATATATAGTTACATCTTTGTCGTAAATTCCTGTCAGTATTTTATAAGTTTCGACAATGTCTCGATCCTCGTAGCCGACAATACTTTAGTACGTGTTGGTAGTTTTTGTTTTCTTAACCTTTCATGATATTCCAGTGTATAGCTGATAAGCACCTGCTTTGTGGTTCTTCTCTGTACATTTGAGATTATGTTCATATCTTGTTACATGTCTAATGCATCATCATGTGTATTAATTCGGCGGTATATTTTGGTATCGTCTGCACCGAGATATGTTGTCGCTTCTACACGATAATTTGGCATGTTATTATTGTATAGAACAAACAGGATTGGACCTACCTACCCTGTGGAATAACGCTTGTCACCGCAGTGGTTCGTGAGTGTAGTCCATTTGCAATAATTCGTTCGTTCATAGCTTTGCGAAAATCTGCAATCCAGTCTATGAGTTGTTTGCTGATTCCATAGCATTTCAGTATGCTTATTAATTAGTCTTCTGTGTGGCATTTTATCAAACGCTTTCATGAAGTCCACATATATGGAATCAATTGTTTCCCCAATGTCGAGAATTTCTGTCCATTCACCCAAAACTTTAAAAAGTTGTAATGTTGTTGATCTACCCTTGAGGAATCTGAATCGTTATTTGCTGAATGACGTATTTTTCCATATGATTGACTACTTCAGGTTTTATGAGTTTCGTCATTAATTTACACATTTAACGCTAGTCAAAATGTACTGGTCTATTATTGACGGAATTGTCTCCCTTTTTAATAGGTTAGCTCACTTGGAACTAATAGTATAGCAGTCGTAGAGATGGAATGTCCACTATTTCTATATTTAAGACTACCATTATGTTATGTTATGTCGAATTTGTTATGTTTCATTACTGAATTTTACTAACTAAGCCGCCGGAACCCACGCATCATACATGACACACCGATGTATTGAGAGATAAACTATTACTTCAGGCGCGGCTGATTAGATCCGCCTCCAATATTTCGGGCCATTCTCTCACAGGCACAAAGAGTACTGAAGATAGTAATGTTGGTTTATCATCGTCGGTGCGATGGTGCGGGTGTTTGGTCACTAATATTAATTTTGTTGTTTTCATACACGTTGAAACAAACGTTTTGAATAGTCTGTTGATGTATTCTGTAGCTTGGTGCCATTATTGGTGTCATCATAAATATTTAGTTAATATATCTTTATTATTTGAAAATACATTTGTATAATGGATTGATGCTGAACATCAATTTTAATTGTTAGATCGGACGAGTTTGGGGTGTGCAAAGCCATGTAGGTCCACCACCATCATTGATTTGTTCTATATAAACTAACCAATGACCACACATTTTGCTATTTGCATATTTTGTATGGATATTGTGGGACCTAGTTTCCCACAACCTGCACCCATTCTGCTCTGGATATTCACTAATTAACATATAGTTTTAATTATTGTTAAGAAAGATAAATTCAATCTTATGTGACCACCATGGTGGTAGCGCAAACAGTCAGCGGCTGGAATTGAAATCGCCTCACATCACAAACATGTTCAGATTTGCAAAATAATCCCAAAGCATATACTTGAAACTGATGTAAATGATACAGTATCATACCCGTGAAGTAAATTAGTACATCAATTGACCGGTATCTGCAAGAAAAAGAGTGTCTACATGGCATAACTAACACCTTCTACTTTTGACTACATCGCGCATGAATATCTGATTATTTAGTGTGGTTAATATAACTGCTGATGATAAGGCATTAAGCATCATTATATAAATAAAACATACTTGTTAGTAATCTTGTGGAGAGAACCTAGTTTCAGTACTTTGCTTCAATATATCCGTGATATTGCCACTCTTCCATGTATCCGGGACTTTGCTGGATTTCAGATATGCGTTATGTATCGTTTCATAAGGCTTGCTTATCGACTTTGCCAACGTTTATTTGATGTATTTGATCAGGTCCTGGTGATTTGTTTGGATCCAGATCCAATAGTAATTTAGTAATTTCTTCCGAATTCAATGACATGTTTTCGCATGGAAATTATTATTTTCTTCACAGTTTTATCGTCTATTCATATGAAGTTGTGTTTTTGTGACTTCCCTCTGATTTTTTACTATTGTTTTCCGGTATACATAATTCCTTTGCATTATTGAATGTCTGCATGACCTACTATAGCAGTGCATATGGGTCATTACCAGTCACGTACTCCGTCCAGTCGATATCCAGTGGATCAATTGTGTGGACCCATACTATGGCTAGCTAGCGTCATAACCACAGAAATCGTTCCAACAATAATGTACAGGTCCTACTGATGGTACTTGTATGGTTATCATGGTTATAGGTGCTTTTCAAATACGTGCATACTGCTTGCCGATTTGTATTAAATGATAGGAATGCACCACCCACGTTCACCACTCACCGAAACATGCTGCTTATAAATACGTAAACGTCAGTTTGTGTCTGTTTTAAATATTCAACAACTTCGCATTTATGTCATCTGACATGTTTCATATCTTATTTAACCAGAGCGAAATGGGATTATCCCGTTTGTTTTCCAGGTCGTGGCCCAGTAACCCCTTTACATTAATTCTTATTTTGGTTGCAGATGGGGCGCATTTGCAACATACGGCGAGTGCAGGCGCGGATACAGAAATAATTGCAGGGTGGGGGGGGGGGGGGGGGGGTGCGGGGGGGGGGGGAGGGGCTGTAATTACAAGTCGGCATAGCCGACCTCCGCGAGCGCGAAATTTTTAGATACCAGATCGCCGGATGCGATTTCCTGACACCTAGGCCACGAACAAAGTTATCCAACGTATTTTTTTATTTGCCGGGAGCAGGGGTGGGTGGGGGTGGGTGGGTATACGCGCCTGGAGTGTTACTGCAGGGGTAGCAGAATATGACACATAGACTCCATGAGAAGTCGTGGTGTGTGGCTGTCGTTAATACTCGGGGTGGACACACTCGGTATTAGCCGTACTATAGCTACTTAGAAATGTGTTGTGATTGCGTGAACTTTACATTTGAGGGTAGTCAACTTTGATCAATTGCTTTACAGTGATCGCATAATAGCTAGCCTACATTAATATACTATTTTCTACATTGCCTGTTTAATGAATAAATGATACCAATAAATCACTTGTTATAGCCGACTGACTGTATCTTGTATTTGTCTAAAACATCCTAAGCATAGGTTGACCAATTAGAATTTCGCGTGAGTGTATATAGTCCCTCTGCTTGCAGAAACTGGTCAGTTGATGTACTAATCTACTTCACAGGCATGTTAATAATGTTCAATTACACCAATTCCAATTATATATTCCTGTGGTTTATTTTGTTATTCGGAAGATGTTTGTCATGTAAAGTGATTTCCATTCCAGCCGCTGACTTCCTGGACCACGACCGGGGCGGTAACAGGAGCGCAGGAGACACACGAGAGCAGGAGATTGACTTTATTTTACATGACAATAATTATAACGTATATTTTAATTAGTGGATATACAGGGCATAATAAGTAGTAGAGACTAGCCAAATATGTGGTATAACTGGTTATGTTATATAGTATAAGAAAAAATCAATGGTCGTGGCTCAATGTTTTAGCTTGGTTTCCAGGACACAGTCAACTTATGAATAATATAGACGGTAAACCATTCCTGGTACAGCTTAGCAACAAGGAGTAAATTCTCAGGACAACGGCATTGATTGTTATTATTATGACAGATAGATAAATAAAATAGATGCTGCAGAAAAGGTATGTCTGTGCCAAACATTGTATTATATTATTTGCATGCTCTACACATGCAGGTTAAATTTTTTCTGTGTGCGACTTGATGTGGGGGTGAGATAGAGATTTCGAAAGTGAAAGTAGACGGTTCCGTCAAAAAAGGGGAAATAACTCATGGAAATCAACCCGCATGACCCCGTGTTTGGCATGGATCTAGAACCGGCTTAGGTCACTGACTCCAGGAATGGAAGTAACAAAATTGATTTTGTCGCAGGTAGTTTGCGATTGTCATGTTTGTGTGAATGTGGGTCTATGGGAAATCAATTGGTTGTCTGTTTCCTATATGACCCTATTTCTACAGGCTGTCTGCAATGGTACCAGTTGTATCTTTTGTATTGCCCAATCGCGTCTTCTGGCATTCGCCATCATTTCACGACAATATTTGTCGCAAAATTTTTTTTCGAAAATTGTGAAAATGAGAAAAAAATTCCTTCTAATAATGGAAAAGGGGGAGATAATTTGGTTTCCCATAAGCTGAATATGGCAAATTTCTCAAAGAAGTACCACTTTTCAGCTATGGGACATTGCTAGAATGTTAGCTGAAGTGATGGTATCAAGTAAAATGTCTGCTTCAGGAAATTTGGCAAATTCTGTCAGAAGAAACCAATTACCGTATTTACCATAGTTATTTTTTATTTATCGGAAACTGGATTTTTTGGCAAAAATCTTCAAATTTTTGCTTATCCAGCACAACTTTTGGGTAATTTCTTTGCTACATTTGTATAGATAGCATGTGTATAATGTTTTCTGGACCCATTGAATCAATTTGTAATACTGAAATGAGTGTTGCCTGTGTGTGAAACCAAAGTTTACTCGATAACCTTAAATTGTGTGGGTTGGCTGTGAATTTTGTCCATTATTGCATAACATTTGTTACAGGAAATAGCAAAACCAATCAGTTGTGTGAAACAGTGTTCGACTCAATGCGTTAGTGTCATTGCGTAAAGCATTTATGCGGTTTTTCGTATAACAAGGCATCATTAGTGGACCAACGGAAATCAAGAAATCGTCAAATCTTCTATGCTGGTTTGAGGGTTGTCACGAAATACTAAATATGTCGCGACTCGCACTGTACTGACCCAATCAATGCGAAAACATATTTCGATGAAAGTTAATGAATACTTGTTATAATTAATACAAAATCAGAAAATTATCTCCTTCTATAGGACACAGTCAACTTATGAATAATATAGACGGTAAACCAGTCCTGGTACAGCTTAGCAACAAGGAGTAAATTCTCAGGACAACGGCATTGATTGTTATTATTATGACAGATAGATAAATAAAATAGATGCTGCAGGAAAGGTATGTCTGTGCCAAACATTGTATTATATTATTTGCATGCTCTACACATGCAGGTTAAATTTTTTCTGTGTGCGACTTGATGTGGGGGTGAGATAGAGATTTCGAAAGTGAAAGTAGACGGTTCCGTCAAAAAAGGGGAAATAACTCATGGAAATCAACCCGCATGACCCCGTGTTTGGCATGGATCTAGAACCGGCTTAGGTCACTGACTCCAGGAATGGAAGTAACAAAATTGATTTTGTCGCAGGTAGTTTGCGATTGTCATGTTTGTGTGAATGTGGGTCTATGGGAAATCAATTGGTTGTCTGTTTCCTCCATGTTCTACTTTTAGCTGGACTAGCTTGATTTCGACCGGAACCGAAACGGGGTGTGCCTAATTGGCGCAATGACGGGAAATGGCGCAATGACGGAGAACGACGCGTAATGACGGAGATAGGGGCGCAATGACCGAGAAAGTTGGCTAATGAACTCATTTATCGACGCAATTGTGGAGGGGTGTGTGATGCATAATCGTTATGTTGTTGCGTTATTTTTTTACAATCACAGGTAGACTGTTATCATTGTTGGAAAATGGCATGTGAAAGGATTTGGTGGGTGTTTTTTTTTTGTTGGATACATGGGCGCAATGACGGAAAAGCATGAATAATGACCAAATTTATCGACTCAATTGTGGAAGATGTGAGGAGAGTCGTGCATAATAGTTATATTTGGTCATTATCCATCTTTCTCGGCCATTGCGCCACATTCTCCGTCATCCTCCGTCATTCTCCGTCATTGCGCAATGACCGAGAAAGTTGGCTAATTAACTAATTTATCGACGTAATTGTGGAAAATGAGGCGAGAGTGGTGTATATTGAATGGCATTAGTTGTTAATATGCCTTTAATAATCAATATTCAATCAATATATCTATCTTGTACACCCGATTTGTCTTGTGTAGTTGGTGTAATTGGTGCCTGATATATTGACAATCGGAAAGAATCGGAACATTCAATCCATACTTAGAGATTTGCCTTAGGCCCTATTTCTACACTCACAATCACAATCTATTTGAGACACTCCATATCATTTTTCACCTTCGGGCATCAGCGTACTTCCATAAACAATATGTACAGAAAGCGTGATATTTTTCACAAATGGCATCAGAACTTGTACTTGGCACAAATTGCATAGCACATGCGGAATATATTTAATTATTTACCCCATTTATGGAAAATAAGGTAACAGTTGTAAACGTAGTTTGTGAAATTACGCAGATGCCTGAATGTATAAAATCACATGGCGTGTCTCATTTTTTTATTTGAGATATGAATTGTGGGGTGTATTTTGGAACAAATCAAGAGAGAGAAAGACCACATAACAGATACTACTATGTTTATTGAATCTTGTTCAACACGTTTTATGAGAAATATAAGTATCGTTCAAGTCTCTCTTTTTTAATAATAAAGGTAAGTTGTGCCAGTACTAAATGTATTGAACTGTATTGAAATGTACAAGATACATAATTATAAATAAAAAAAGCACACACATACTTTATATGGTCCCTAACATATTTTCATGGGTATCTAGGAGATATGATTTTGTAAGTATGATGTGCGTAATTTAATGAAACAATTATTTATAGAAACTGTGATAAATTATGTAAGTGGTTTTGGAAGTTGATGAAAGTCGAGTGCAATTTTCCGGAATAGAATTCCATCAAATTTCGTCAACTTTCGATGTCATCTACAGAAATGATCTCATCAAAAACAAAGATTTCATTAAAGTATGCACATGTACCTTCGAATGTACGAAATCATATGGTGCGTGGCTTAAATACTCGTGAATATAATTTAAGGACCATAAAACGATTGATTGATTGTTTATAGGTGTTCAACGGCCTATAAACAGCCAGGGTCATGTAAGGCCACCCACACCATAAGTGTGGCGGTTTTATGAATTGCATAAACATGTATCATGTATAAGGTTGGACATGTGCAAGTTTTGTAAATCTATTTCATGAAGTGGTATCGTGATCTCGTACGTAGTATCGACCCGATGGCGATATTACGATGACCTTAACGGAACACTGTTTATCGTACTATCGTCATCGTGCTATCGTACTATCGTCATTGTAGTATCGTACTATCGTCATTGTAGTATCGTACTATCGTCATCGTAGTATCGTACTATCGTCATTGTACTATCGTCGTATCGTCGAATCGTCGTATCGTCGTATCGTCGTATCGTCGTATCGTCGTATCGTCGTATCGTCGTATCGTAGTATCGTAGTATCGTCATCGTAGTATCGTCATCGTAGTATCGACCCGATAGCGATATTACGATGGCCTTAACGGAACACCGTACGAAGGTACTTTATGTCGTGGCGCATCTCATACCTAAAGTAACATTTGCGATCACAGGTATAACCACAAGTTTTATTGGCTCTCAACTCGACACTTATCATATCACTAATCTATTTATTGGGCTCCCTACTGAGATTACATAACCGTCTCCGAGATACAAAAACTATAGTCATCGTACTATCGTACTATCGTCATCGTGGTATCGTGATCTCGTAGTATCGACCCGATGGCGATATTGCGATGGCCTTAACGGAACACTGTTTATCGTACTATCGTCATCGTGCTATCGTACTATCGTCATCGTAGTATCGTACTCGCACAGCAAATTTTACATGCCTCTGCTCTGATATTCAGTTAGAAATATGTATGTACCTTGTCTAATAAAATTGTTATTAAATTTGAAAGATGTAACAGATATTTTGGATCACCCGGTTTATTCCAGTGATCAAACGGCGTAGCAAGGTTGTGACAATTACATATTATGTATTACAGAAATATGCATTATAGTGCATGTAGCTTGTGTAGAATGTGTACCGTAGAAAGTTGGCGGTAAATATAGAGCATACATGTAGATATAACTAAAATCGACATGTGCTCTGCCGTATTTGCCAACGTGGGACTTCATTTACAAAACAAGTTGAGCTTTCACATACGCTGAATTCATTTACAAAGAACTAGTCATCAATCGTTTATTACATAATTAGGTGTTTGTAACATTAAAGTAATTTATTTTAAGCTGTTGTTTAAGACGTTAAGACGTTAAAATGACCCGCAATTAATTAAGTCTACCGTCAACAGGATTAATCCAACATAAAGTGTGAGAATCAGGATTAAAGCGGCACGCGCGCATCGTCCAGATTGTGGATGACGGATTGGCTTTGACACCCTGTGGCGAGCAGACTGATTGGCCGGCACATGGGAAAATCAGGGTTATGGAATAAGTAACGGCTATTCCAATTACATCCACATGGGGGGTCGGAAGACACATTTACTAATTAATGTTGATACCTCTTTATTTCATACTGGTATGCTGTGACTTAAAATATGGACTAACAGATGTTCGATATAACTAATCAATGACCTTTGATACTTGACCTTTTTGAGAGAAAAAAAACACATATATTTTTATTCCAAATGAAATTCTTATATCAGTCAAGAATATTATAAATCATTAACAAAGGCGGAAGCTGACGATATAACATACATGAACTTGTTTGATGAGTATACACTGTACGACATTGTGACACTTCAATGACTAAAACTAGTTACAATTTGTATATCAACAATATTTATAGAAAAAAATAAAACATAAAATAAAATATAAATAAAAATAGAATGAAAGGCGGACATTTGCTCCCCCCACCCCACAGTCAAAATGCAGGGTAGGACATTTGCACCCAGTCCAAATGCAGGGTAGGACATTTCCCCTCCCCCCCCCCCCCCCCGCCGTCCAAGGCGATCGCCGGTGAGTGTCTCACCCATGGTGGCGTCAACCTCACCCGAATGACACAGTTGGACGATAATGGATTTTGCACAGCGTGATAGAAGAACATCAGAGCAATGCATGTGCGAAATATCAAGTAGTTGTGTGAAAGGAAACAGAAATCCTACCCTGTATTTCGACTGGGGGGAAAATGTCTTACCATGCATTTCGACTGGGGGGACAAATGTCCTACCCTGCATTTGGACTGGGGGGGGGGGGGGTCTAACTGATGCTTATACATGTTTATGTTTAACGGCCACATGAACTCGCTGGAACTGCATGCCGCCTGCTGATGCCCGAAGGTGTAGAATGACATGGCGCGTCTCAAATATATCTGATAGACGTGGTTGTGATTGGAGAAATAGGGCCTAAGGCATTTGTGCCTGTTCGAGATTTGCCATTAACTCATGGTTATCGTTGCTTGATGTACGTCAGAGCTGGGACCACACTGGTCGCAATATCTATATCCATTCATACCGCAATGCTACTAACGACTATAAGTATGTCCTTAGGCCGTCACATGAAATCGCAGGGCATGTCTGATCATAGCGGGTCACTATGCGGCAGTGTATTCACCAGTCTAACCCTTGAATATGACAGGGTTGCAGATAACAATTTAATTCCATACATTAGGTGAGAATGCGCAGCCGACTATGACCCGGCATTGGCTATGAAAGTCATGCGATTCTTTTTGGCAGCCGACGGCCTTATAAGTCTCTACACTTCCCAGTTGATTTCAACAATTCCGCAAGTCCTTGTTGTTTACTTGCTACTGTTTGATAGCACTAACTACAAACAGTGGAAACGGCAACAAGTGCACATATATGTAATTACTAAAGTTAACTACAGCGAGTATTTCCACCCTCAACTTAGTCAATACTCAAAAAACCATACCTGTGTCACAACTATCATGCTTCACTCTTTACCTATCATGTTATATAATTATTACTATGAATTATGCTATGTTTTTATGACGAGAAACTGTATTCAGTTTAAGTCAATAAACTATTCTTCTTCTCTTCTCTTATTTGGACCTTCAAGCCTCACAAATGCAATAAGCCCCATTTCACAATGTCTAAGTATGGATTGAATATTGCGATTCTTTCCGATTGTCAATAGATCCGGCACCAATTACGCCAACTACACAAGACAAATCGGATGTACAAGATAGATAGATAGATTGATTATTGATGATTAAAGGCATATCAACAACTAATGCCATTCAAGATCCACCACTCTCGCCTCATTTTCCACAATGACGTCGATAAATTTGGTCATTATTCATGCTTCTCCGTCATTCTCCGTCATTGCGCCCCATCCTTGCACCTGCTATTGTCCATCAATGACAAACTTACCGTATACCTAGACCTGGATACATGCCTATATATATATATATATATATTATATATATCTATATATATATATAATATATATATATAGGCATGGATTGTCGCTATATAAAAACAGTAACTATTTTAATTATCATTAAACTTTGGTGTAAGGATATTATTTGCTTGACATAACAATTATAACTACTATTAAGTAAGTGTGGTATGTATTTTGAACTATTTTCATCATTAAAATGTGTTAAACTGGTGAAATATTGTAAATGTTGGCCATATTTGTTGTCATTATTTTCAATAATATGTCATAAAAAAGTAAAAAATATGGCATTAACATATATTAAATACATTTTCATGAACATTACATACTTTAATATGTATATCCATGTAAAAATTAGATTTTTGAAAAAATAACTTCTAATAAAAATAGTTACTGAAAATGCAATGAGCTTTTGTAACTCAATACAATAATGATTGGGTTGCCATTCTGCCAAGTACGTATACCCGTCATTTTCCATCATCATCACAACAAATATAACTATTGTGCACGACTCTCCCCACATTTTTCACAATTGCGTTGATAAACAGCCACCAAATCTTTCCACCTGTCATTTTCCATCAATGACAACCGTATACCTGCGATTATATAAAATTAACACAAAACAATATAACTATTATCCACCATTCTCCCTTAATTTTCCGAAATTGCGTCGATAAATGAGTTCATTAGCCAACTTTCTCAGTCATTGCGCCCTATCTCCGTCATTCTCCGTCGTTGCACGTCATTTTCAGTCATAACGCCATTTCCCGTCATTGCGCCAATTAGGCACACCGACCGAAACGTAGGACAGGTTTATATTGCGGCCCGGCCGCGCGCCCGGCCGTACCTGGCGGCCCTACTTGGTTATGGAAGCGTGTCCGTGTTAAATCTGGTCCCGGCTGGTTGTCGTGTATACAGGCATAGTGTGTGTAACAACTGATATCATCAGGCGGTCCAGCCGGAGCGAATAGCTCATTAACCGTGTTACATATACCGCGTTGTTGGTCAAGTGAGATATAACTTAACGTTTTCTATTATATTTCCATGAAAATATGCCATCAGAACACGTACATTTTGTAGTTACTGTTTTCAAAAATATATAGTAACATACCTTACGCTTACTAAGTATGTGTGAATTATTTTCTGCACTGAACAAACTTAGTGTACGCTGGGATTAAGGGTAACATTATACAAATATGTCCGGGAGCATGTCAGAGTGGTTATGTTCGAGTTTGTGACATGACAATATTACAGTAGGACACAAAAAAAGTACACACACAATAGCTTAAATATATATTACAGACAGACGACTAATGCCATACACAGCACAATATTTACCGAATTACTGACACGTTAGATATGCTTAAATAACCGTATCCTAATATAACTACATGTAGATATACAAATTGAATTGTAGTACTCTTAGTTTGATTAGAATAACATTAATGGGGGTTGTCCGCCTACGTCGCTCATATCTAAGTGCAGAGACTCAGTAGGACCGCCTTTTAGAATCGCGGCCGTCTTACACATGTATGAGAATATTCAGTTCTGGATCAATAAGTAACAATATGGTATGATATACCCGTCTCGTTGTGAGATCAGCGTCTACAGTAGCCGGGCCAACGCCTGACATTCCCGATTTTACACCAACAGACACAAGTATGATATACTTAAATGAGACACACCATCAGCGTAATTTCATGAAATACGTTCGCAAAAGTTACAATATTTGTCATAAAAAAGTCAAAAGTTGACAAAAAATAACATATTACATGTGGAATATAATTTTCAACTTCTGACGTCATTTACGTGAAATATCAAATTTTCTGTAAATATATTTCATGAAATATCGCAGATGTCCGAATGTACAAAATTACATGAGGTGTCTCAAATAACCATTCCATATTTTAACTACATGCACTTTGCTTGTAATGTCCCGTCTCGTGGTTAGATCAGCGTCTACAAGAGCCGGCTCAGCGCCTGAGATTCTCGATTTCACCCCAACACACATAATAGGATATGCTATTAAATTGTTGCATATAGGATACATAGGTGGGAGTGAAATCAGTATCAATTCACATTTGCTTGTAATATCCCGTCTCGTGGTTAGATCAGAGTCTACTATATAGTCTAGTCAGTGTATATGGAAGAATTGAAACAGAGGAAACCGGCCCCAGGGCGTTCTAGGCTCTAATTAAAATAGTCCCGTCTGGTTATTCAACCCACTACCGGACATAGCGGGCGATCTAGAAATACCTTCTGCAATGTCAAGACAATGCTGTCATCTGCTATTGCCGGGCCTGTAGGTGGTGTTAATTATGATTGACCCGTGCCTTATATATACGCATATTAGTTACTATTTACATATTAATTTTGTGCGTTTTTCCAGTGTTATTGGTGAAAACAAATAAGTTCAACGACGATTTTATAAATCTGTGTCTTTGCATTAGGCTAATTAATTTCCTCTGCGAAATCAATTATGGCTCTTGTTTTAGGACAAAGCCAAGTTAAGTACATTAGAGACTATACCAGTTGCGACATCACTATACCATCTCGCGCCCCGGATATAGGATACGCGACTTTATTAACGAAGAGGAGTTATTCGAAGTGATCCCGTACCACTCCGTAAGTAAATAAAAACCACATCATATTGACGTAATTTCTGTAGGTCTTCCATGTATTACAGTCAATAGGTGTGTCACGAATCGTAGCCGACTATTTTCTTTATCATCCATTATTTGTAACACGGGTCACACACTACTAGTCTAGAGCACAATAATCGAATATTCTAGTACAGACGATCGAATAGGTATTCGTGTGTGAAATATCGCTCCCGTGGAATAAACCGCTGGAGAGAATAGCGCTTTATCCGAAACCGTGCACGGACCACCAGTATTGGATTTTGCACTGGTCATATCTGGGTGATCTACACTGTTTATGCAGACTTGGTTGCTAGCCTAATTACCTAGTAGGTCATATCTACTTATGACTGAAGTATCTCCGATTAATTCACCAGATATCTCATGACTGACTGTTAGAACATTAGTCCACTTACGCAAAATTGTAAGCCAAATGTTGGCACATAAGTTTTACATTGACAGGCAGACTACATGAGGATAGTCGTGCACTAGGGTGGGAGTATATATGTGATTTAGCATCATATACTATCAGTCGGACACTCAATGACATTCTTGTAACACATTGGATCGCAAGCTTTCACTGGGAATTGGTGAGTACATATGTTTTATTACTTTCTGATGCTGCCATTTAAGTCTGAATCTTGCCAAGACCGGAAATTCTACGCATTGTTATCGTATCCTCGATAATACTGCACTATTTAATTTACCTGAGTCATTTGGACCCGTTTCGACCAAACGCTTGGTCAATAAAAGCCGTATGGCATGTATCCGCTGATGTAGATTATCTCCCTTAATCAAATCGTATTGATTCATTAATTCGTCGTGTTTACGTGTAAATGATAACGATTACAGGACTGGGATGTGGGAGCATTCCGTGAGTATTGTAATGGCATATTATTCTCATGTGTTTTTGTTGCATGTCACTCTGACTAATTGCATTAGCAATTTATTGTATATGTAAACGAAGGGCGAACTCGAACGTAATTGGCACTTTCATAAAGCTGGTTGTAGCAACGTTTTTACGGTAACGTAATATTAAAACGTTACCTCAACTACCTAAAAACGTTGTTGAACACGCAACCTGATTACGACATTCGCGTAACGTTGGGATTACGTTGTGTGTTTGCTGGGCATGCATCATGGCAAAACAGTAGTCGCGACAAACGGTGCGAACACTGTACTCATGCGCTGCCGCACATTCTGAAACATGTCTATTGTCCGTTGTATACCTCTACACAGCCCATATGACCCCGGATCCACATAGCGCGGATGTATCAATTACCAGATTACACGCCACACATTACACACCACGCTTAGCAGCCACTTCCAACCTAGGGCCGCCATATTCAGAGCTCGCGGCCGGGCCGCGATATAAACATGTCCGATTCGTACACCAGAATTAATGACGTTTTATGACTTCCGGGTTTTGACAGGGAGCAGAAAAATACTGGTTTGACGATTAATCATGCCTTGGTTTGGCGCTGGAGTGAAGAAAAGTGCATTGCCAGCACCTACACAGTTACAGAGTCAGAAATCGAAGCAAATTGAGTCACTGAAAAAGGGAAATTTTAAGTATGAGCCAGCGTATAACTGCAACTTCCTAAATTCTATATTATTTTGGGGGCCATTTCGGGGAACTGGTCATTTCGTAACCATGGCATTTCGTAACCGGTGAAATCTGGTCATTTCGTAACCGTTTGGTTGGTCATTGACATTTGGAAAATTGGTCATTTCGTAACCGCCTGCCGGTAAACGCGATTTCAATACAATTTACCAGGTACACTTTCTTTTTAAATATGAAATGACGTAAATGACGGCAGCACGATTTACCCAAATCTACCCAAATATTACCAAAATCTTCATTAAAAACAACTTTTATTATTTTATTATATACTATTTCTACCATATATCGTTAGTATGTCATATGACATGAAGTTTTTAGATGAAAAAAAGAAGAAGAAAGCACATATTTCCGCGGTAAAGCGTCCGATATAGTATTATTAGAAAGGGAGACTACCGTGCATTATGTGTACAGTCCCATAGAAAACGAACAGCCAAATGCCAAGCTGATTCTGACAGGCTAATGTTCCTGTTAATGATTTTGTATTGCACTATGGGGTCAGCTAATGAGATAACAAAGCATGCCAAACTACTTTCACTGCCCATTAGTCCATCTGTGGCTGCAGCTGGAGTCTCCAGTAACCGCCAGACTCGACCATAGTGCATGAGAATATGTACAGGTGAGTTTTATTACCACCAGCGACTATTATGGCTGTAATCTGGATCTACACTGGTCACGAATCCCATAAACTCCATTTCTCCCGTCACAGCTTCAAATATGCATGTTGAATAACCGCGCATAATGCAGTGTTTTCCGTGATACAAAATTTGATGGAAATTATGTACGCACATATTATTATAAAAACACACACTGTCGCCAAGGATGTCAACATTAGAGAGGTTCTGCTTAATTTTTATTTAATTTTTTTTAAATAGAAAATAATCCTTCCCATTTAGCCATTTTAAAGTGGATTATCTTCCTTGGCTTCTTAGTAAAAGGAAATTACGGTAATCTCCCTTTGTTTCAAAATATTTCAAGTTTGCACCAAAACATTAAAATGGGCCATGGTACGAGCAAATTAATGACAGATATTATGTATGTACACTACAAACATCGTTATTATGATGTATATAGCTGTATTTATTAACACATAGTAATTACATGAAGATTTGGGTAAGATTTGGGTAGATTTGGGTAAATCGTGCCACCCCGTAAATGACGTAGAAATAAAATAAAAAGAGTTTAAAATTCTGTATACTGGATGAAGTGTGTGTATATATATAGTTGCTATATGTCACCAAATTGAATATATTCTGTTAACAAATGGCCATGTCTTAGCATGACTTTAGCATGTGATAGTGTAACATAAGAGCTTTTTCCAGGGGCAAAGAAAGAAATAATAATCAATAAGACATAAATTGTCTCCAAGTTAAAAAATGTAATTGTAAGTTCATGTATTGCACTGATCCGTTTATATCTTATTATTTGTCACACCTTTTATTGACACACAGGCCAGTCTGACAATGTGGGATTAAGACAAACAGCAATAATTACAACCTGTCAATCAACAAGTCACAATTTATTATAAACAACAAGACAGGCTCAGAAGGTTCAATCACATACTACTACGTGCACATTGTCATTGTAGTACATGGTTTAATGGTTTAATTGTTTATTTACAAGTAGACCTATGCTTGAGCATACAACAGCAAGATAATTGTTTATTTACAACAGGCCTACACAGGCGCGGATACAGAAATAATTGCAGGGGGGGGGGTTCTGTAATTGCAAGTCGGCATATCCGACCTCTGCGAGCGTGAAATCGTAAAGTAGGGGGGTCTGGGGGTCCTCCCCCAGGAAATATTTAGATGCCAGATTGTCGCAGATGCGATTTCCTGACACCTAGGCCACTAAAAAAGTCATCCAACTATTCGAGTATTGTAGATTTTCTTCTTTTTTTTTTGCCCGGGAGCAGGGTGGGATCCGGACCCCCCCCCCCTGTATCCGCGCCTGCCTACAGGTCCTTGAGCATACAACAGCAATATATAACAAAGTTATTTACAGTCAAGATGTCAAAAACAGTGGCGTAAGAGTACATCGTCATAATTCATCATTTTAACATTTTTGTGTTTTCATATTTGTGTCAACCAATTGTACATGCGTACAGTTTCTCGACTCAACAACCGCGGACATAAACCAAAGTTGTTTCACTTTTAATGGTTTTGATAACATTATTATTAATTATTGTTGTGATAATAACATTTACGCAATTGTATTTCATCTATCAACAACGACATATACGGCGCAAACAATATATTAACATGTCACGCTAGCGACAATACGTTCACAACGTTGTTACAACTACGTCAAGGAAAGTTTTCTATACGTAACATACACGTAATGTGTCGCAAAACGTCAACACAACGTTGTCGCGACGTAATGTTGCGCGATTATGTGTATGTTACGTATACAAAACTTTCCTGGACAAAGTTGTAGCCCTGCAGTGTATTGGGAATTTATGGCAATACCTGAAATGGCCATGGATTTTTCCGAAAAACTACACGTGTCGATATGGACGGGAAATTCAGTCTTATCATTGGAACCAAAAACAGGTGACACTTCGTCCTATGATGCTGTATTATAAAGAAGGACAGGAAGTACATAAAGAAGGTTTTGTGTGCATAACAGATGATTTAAAGTTTGACACACATGCAATGTCTTGATTTGAGTCGGAAGCTATAGAGTATGTCCGAAATAAAGGTGTAAATGTAAATTATGTACACGAGTGGACTGACGGCTGTGCCTCCCAATACAAAGGGCGCCATAGCTTTGCAGCCTTCAGTCTAGGCAAAGAACTTCACGCCAACATCACAAGAAATTATTTTGAAACAAGTCATGGAAAGGGTCCTTGTGAATGGCCTTGGTGGCATCGTGAAACACAAAGTGTCGCATGCCGTTATACAGAACCCATCCCTGTCAATAACAAATGCTAAAGAGCTACATCAGTTTAGCAAAGAAAATTTAAGTAAAGTTGGCCAGTCCACATTCAAATCTAGGACAACACAATACAGTGCAAATAAGCGTACCTTCAAATATATTGAAAAAATAGATCGCTCTTCTGCAACAAGAGCCAAAACTTTAAAAGGTAGTCGCAAACTACACAATGTTGCCGGTATAGGGGTTGGCTACCAATTGAAGGTCAGAGACAGTAGTTGCTATTGTACTGGGTGTAGAGGTGATAGTGAATGTGTCAATAATGAACATGTGGGTCAATGGTTGGTACGTGCTCTAAAAACTGATGACGGAGATAAGAATGTACAAGGTAATGACAGAAACACAGAAGATGATGGAGACATTGAAGATTCTACAGAGCCGGTCAAAAGAACCACTGCTGAACACGACATAGCAGCGAACAAAACTGACAACGATGATGATCAGGTTCAACCAAATGAATTTGTCGCTGTTAAATTTGAGATAAAAAAGTCAAAATTGTCTTTCTTTGCGAAAGTACTTGAAGTTGAAAATGATGAAGTGCGAGTAGAATACTTGGACAAAAATGGGAAGTATTACCAGTATCGGTCAGAGTCAGATGTGTCATGGCAGCATGAGAATGACATAGTGTGTAAATTAGCAACTCCGGATAATATATTAACTGGGTGACGTGTGAAGTGCTTATTTAAACTGACTGATGAACAGAGAGAATCGCTAAATGGATTCAAACTGAAGTGAGCGTATATGATTGTATATTGCAGAACATCACTGCGGACATTGTGCAACATAGTTTTGTGAAACTGTACTCTGAATTATTCATGTATAGCTGAAATATGAGTTGTTTTACCCTAAACTGGCAAGAGTGGCATATTTTATTCATAAAACATAAACACTATTAAGTTGCTAGTCATTGTAACAGTATATTGCTGACAAAATGATTTATGTAACGTCCGTCCCCTTATTTGTAACGTCCGTCCCTTTTGTCAAAGTATTTAAATATAATATGTTATTTATATTCTGAACATTAATATCTAGCTAGCAGAGTGTTTTATTACATGCTTATATGGGGTACTTGCTTTTGACTGGTTAATACTATGTGTATCATGTCTGATTCAAGTATTAGCAATAATGATTCTGTAGCACTTTGAGTTGGAAAAAGTTACTTCCTCTAACAGAGACATAATACTTTTGAAACAGTTACAAATGTTCATTGGATTAGTTTTAGAATTGTTAGTGATAACATGTACATAATTTTGCAGGACAAAACTGTACATTTTGCATGTTGGTTGAAAGAATATGAAGCTTGGTCATGTATGTAACGTCCGTCCCCTAATTTGTAACGTCCGTCCCTTTTGTCGGAGTATTTAAATATCATATTTCATTTCTCTTTAGACCACTAAGGTTCAGCTAGATAGAATTTTATTATATGCATGTATCATACACTAACTTATGATTAGCAAATCAGAGGTATACCAAGCAGATTTCAAATGTTAGCATAAATGATCTAATAGCAATTTGTGCGGAAAAATATTACTTCCTCTAGCATACATGTAATAATTTGGAAACCGTTAGTTACCTGGATTTTTTTTGGTTTGGCAATTGATAGGTGTAACATGTACATAATTTTAAGAGACAAATAGCATTCATTTTTAGCCAGGTTTTTTGAAAAAAAATCCAGGCTATTGGATTGGCGAAAGCCGGGCGGGCGGCGGGCGGGCGGTGTCCACAATCAATGTTAAGTTTGAGTCCATTTCTTTGTTACTGTACCACCTAGGACCACCAAATTTTCACAGCTTCATAATCAAGGGGTGCCCACCACATATCACTATCCAACATGTTACTTTTTTTTAACTTCACCCATTTTTTCCGCGAAGTCCACTTAGCCATTTTCAATGCTAAGTTTTCGCGTTTACAATGTTAAGTTTTCGTGTTTAAGTCCATTTCTTTGGTACTGTACCACCTAGGACCACCAAACTTTCACAGCTTCATAACCAAGGGGTGCCTACCACATACAACTATCCAACATGTGACCATTTTTTTACCTTCACCTATTATTTCTACGTAATTGACTTAGCCATTTTCAACGTTAACTTTTTAACGTACGTCTGGTTAAATTGTTTGGTTAAAACTTTTTCGTTATACTATATCTCTGCAACTGCTTCGCCCATTACCTTGAAACTTCACATGGGTGTTTATCATCATCCATATTTTCATTCTAACCCCCAACCGTGCGGCCCCTGTGCGCAATGTCAAGGTCAAATTACTTTGAATTTATTTGTTAAAGTTTTTTCGTGTACTATATCTCTGCAACTGCTTCACGCATTACCTTGATACTTCACATGGGTGTTTATCATCATTGGCGCACCCGCTTGCGGAAAGCGCGATATCGTCGGCATTTTGGCATACGTCCGTGTGTCCGGTTAAAGTTTTTTCATTAAAGTTTTTCCATCTACTATATCTATTTTTTTAGTGTCCATGCCTCGCCCCAAGGCGTGACATGCAGGCCACGGCCATCTAGTCTACAAAAAGTGGGTATAATTATGTTATCCAAGTGTCCATGTTTGGAAAAAACCTGGCCTTCGTGGCTTTGCCTCGTTTCTTGTTATTTTTAGTGCAAATATTGAGAAGTTTGATCTATTACAAGTAACGTCCGTCCCCTTTGTTGACAGTAGTGACGTGCATGTGTTTTTTTGCAAAATTAAGTCAAAAGTTATCCTTGCATGTATGAATTCAGTAGAAAGGGATGTTGAACAATAAAAAAATTTACAAAGTGTAATGGAATATTGTACTTTATTTTTTACTTCTCATGCTAACCCATTTGGCCATTTTACTGTGCAACAGGCCATGTGCTTCCTTCATTCAGTGAAACAGCAAATTTCAAACAAAATAAATCATTAAAGTAGGAAAACTATTCAATTCAGATAAAAATATTGACAAATTTCAAATTTACGATTATTTACATTTTTTTCCAGATGCTCAAGTTATGGACGTCGCTACATGGATCCTCCAGATTATCAGACAAAAATGGCAGTTTTTTTGTATGATATTTTTCTTAAAATAGCAGCTATGTGCATAACATTTTCACAGAACAATCCTCGGTTCTTGCTTTCTCAACGCATGTAAACTATTTAGCAAAATGTGCCATCTTTCTCACTTAAAATTTGGTCAGAATATCAGTAGTAAGATTGCCCCAAAATTAACATTGACAATCAGTTATCCGCACAAACGTATACTCGTTTTATAACTTCTATTCTTGCATTGAAATCATAATTTTATCGCCTGTAAACCAGAGTAAACAGCATTGTGTAGTTCTGCAGAAAAATCAGTCAACCTTCGCTTCTTGGAAAACACCATATTTATAGAATTTATTGTATTTATAGAACAACTCAACAATGACACAATGGGCACACTCGATTGAGCCCCCCGCATGACTTTTGGCATTGTAAACAACTTGTGGACAGAGTTGGGGAATGTTTTTCAGCAAATTTTACTAAAATGTTTACCGTGTCGATATATTCTTCACACTGGCATGAAAACAGCAAGCACCTGTGTGACTTAGATGTATTCGTGGCAAAATCGGATCAAAAGAATGCGCTTAATTAACAGGTATTTTCATTTGTCCGATAAACTGATTGTCTGGATAATTGGTATGACCCCTGTAACTGGTTACGTTACCCAGTCTAATGGGTTTCGGAACGATTTGGCTACTCGAGTATTATTCCCGGGCACCAGACCCGATGCTGTCGAAATCATGCATACTCGGACTGCAGATGTTATTGAACTTATCAAATCGCCTTAAACATGTTAATGGGTGCATTTAAATATAACAGTGTATTCTTAAAAATGTTTCTATAATTATTTTCATCCATTCCTTTGCTCATTACATTCGTGTCTGCCTTGGTCATGGTGGTGCGTGAATACGGCCGATACACGTTCCTCTATTTAGTCGCTGACTACAACAGTGTTTGCCACATTGCAAAAATTATTCAGACACTGTTACTTTAAAACACCAATATGCCATAAACTTTGTATGGTCAAATTTTACACATCCCAGTTGATTTGTTTTTAAAAACTAACTAACTTGAGCAGCATTCAAACCGATCGATGTCATGTTTACTGTAGCAATTTACAGCTGTGAAAGCTGTCAACAGTTTTAATGCGATAAAAGTTAGTTTAGTTGACCTTATAAGTGTGATGACAAAAGGTAATAAGTTTTTTGACATATTTAATGTACAAAAACAAAGGATAAATCACATTTTGGATGGTGATTTTCCACTTGTTTTCTGTGGTGAATGAACTTTTGTGTTTTCCAGAGTTACCCCATCGAAAACGGCAGTACAATTCATGAAATCAAGCGCGTTATACGTTATATCCGGTCGTGTTCCGAAACACATTGTGTTCCATTTGATTGAAAATATATATAACAAATATAATTAATATTGCAGATACTTTTCTTCTATTCTTCTGCAGAATACGTAACTAATGTAAACAGTAATATAGTCATTATATTTTTATACAGGCAAAAATCGGATTTATGAAAATAAATGGAAAGTGCTTTTGAAGTAATAAAATGTACTCAATGTACAGCAATATTGAATAGTTTGCTTCGAAATGAAAACATGTCTTGGCATTTCATTAGAATTGTCTCCTTGGAGACAATTCTAATGAAATACCAAGATGTGTTTTCATGGAATTTAAGAAAAATATGCTATATTTGTGGTCTGTTTATTGTTTTCTGCACCATGATAAATGTACCACAACATTTTTATTGCTTTTTGATACTCGCACTTCTTCTGATTTCAATTGGGGTTTTGGCAATTTTAATTGTGTTTTTACGCAAATACGCAGCTTATCTGGAGCTCTGATGCATATCTCTGCAACAGCTGGTGCATCCACGCAGCCTCATCCGGATCTACACTGTTTAGTTTGGCGGTCATGATGGTTTTAACTAACGTGCTATCTAATTGTGAGTTAAACTGGTTGAAAACTCAATAAGCCCCATTTTGTCATTGTGTGTCACATGGAAAGCTGTTTCATTAAATTGTACTTGCTTCTATTTCTATGATAGCATCAAAATACTCATTGCTTTGCAATCTTTAGCAGCAAAATACATTATAATTTGTATCACTTTTAGTAAATTCTCATTCATTTTCCTGCACAAATAATACATGCAAATACTATTAGAGTGACTGGTACACACTGCCTCATTTGTGTGTGTTATGGGTCCACAAGCTCGATAACTAACCATACATACCATATACAAGGTGTATTATCACGTGGTTATAACAACAACAACAGTGGCTGAAAGTGTTAAAATCTTGAAAGTATTATTTGATATTTGCCTTAATATGAAACGGATTTTGATGAAATATGGCGCAGCAAACGCGTCTTCATGAGCTGCATTTGATGGTCCAGGGAGTTTGGCATAGACTTATGTTGTTTTTGCGAAGAATCGATTTCCGTGTCGGAGACACGGACATGGACTCTTTGCAAAAATGACAGATGTTTGGGCGAAAATACAGAGACCACCAAATGCAACTTAATAAGACGCATTTGATGCGCCATATTGCATTCAAATCCGTTACGTAATAAGGACACTATAAAAGAATACGTACTTTGAATCAGATGGATTCTGGAAATTTCAGTACTTGTTGTTGTTAGTACCTCGTGATGTAAAGGCACACCAGGTAAACGTAATTGATTAATACCTTATATAACGAATTACCCATCTCTGTATATGTCTGGGTTGAAGCAGGGGTGAAATTGATGATCCAACACTTCTTGTTTCATTACAGTGTCGCAGAGACCATTCGTGATGTTGAATACCGTACAACATTTCAAGTTTCGGGCATCTCTATCACACTTATAATGTAAGTAACATCCGTGCACCACTATTATAAGTAACATCCGTGCACCACTATTATATAGCGGCTATAACTGGATAAATGGGTCTCATGGCATTTGCTGCCATTGTAGCCAAGAACAGTATGCAGTCAGTTAAAACACATGTCATACTCTTCAAAAGCAGCATAGATCAGTGTCAGACTGCAGGAGACTGCAGGAGGGTGATTGTAAATCTGAAGCTATACTTGCTTGCTGAGTCTCTACCATCAGCTAGCTCACAGATACAGCCTTAACCCATTTCAGTCTACGGATACTATAATTTTTGTTGAAAAAATCTCATTATTTTGTTTATTTCTCCATAAAGATATATCTTGTTACCACTCATTTGAACCGTCTCGTCAACATATCCTTTCAAGATGACATAAAGAAAATAGGATATTTTCCTCCTAAAAAGTTTCATACTATTATAATTGTATTGTCTTTAATGGGTTATACAGTTACAAGTTTACATTGTATCAAGGTGCATGATCACGTGGTTACAACAACAACGACGTCGCAGCACTCCAAAGTAAGTATTATTTTATATTTTCCTTAATATGCAACAGATTTTGATGAAATATGGCACAGCAAACACGTCTTCATGAGATGCATTTGGTGGTCCATGGAGTTTGGCACAGACTTATTCTTCGCAAAAAAAGACGAATTTGGGCAAAAATACTGAGACCACCAAATGCAACTTAACAAGATGCGTTTGATGCGCCATATTTCATCAAAATCCGTTACGTAATAATGACAATATAAAAGAATACGTACTTTGAATCAGATGGATTCTGGAAGTTTCAGTACTTGTTGTTGTTGTTAGTACCACGTGAACATACACCTTGTGCATGCATCACATTGGCTTATTAACAGCAGTAATGAAACTTCCATGTGTGAGAGGTTCCTATTTTCTCATTATGGGTCATATTTGTTTTCCGACAGTAGTAACAGTGATTATATTGTTTGCCGACCATAGGAGCAAGAGATACAAGACATACACAAATATGCACAAGAATCAATAGTTATGGCCTTGCCGAGATTCAGTGGTGCCTATAGTTTCGCCTTGTCTATCTTGCTGTCCTTGGAAGTGTTTGTAAGAGTTTCTGAAATCACCTAAGTGCGTCGATAGACCTGTAGCCTATTTCACCAACATTGCAAAGTATTCTTTTCTAGCAAAGTATACTTTGAGGGAGAAATTTTCAACTTTAGGATAAATTTATTATTTTTTATTATACTGAATTTATTACATTATCACAGCCATTTTGGCTGTGATAATGTAATAAATTCAGTATAATAATTCTGCATACTTTTAATCATCAAATATATGCAGTCGTTAGTTATATATGAAATAATGCATTTCAGGAAAAATAAATTATTACTCCCTCAAAGTATACTTTGCTAGAAAAGTATACTTTGCAATGTTGGTGAAATCGTTTACAGATTTTCGAGTTTCTGAATATTAATATGTGTTTCCTATGCATTTTCAAACAAAGGAACGGAAATACTCAATTAAAAAAATATACAATGAAATTTGCTAATGTTTTTAAATCAACCAATTAGAAATTGGGAATACCAATTTATGCGTAACAGTGCCTAATGTCTAATTTCTTATCTGGAACTTTCCTACTGAGTGACAGTACAATGTTTGCAAATATTCTCATCATCTTACAAGATGATGAGGATATTTGCAAACACTGTAATGGTAATATTTCTCAGCTGGTGGTCCATCTATTTATAGCACATTGCCGCCCCAATTTCCACAAGACATGCCGAGCGTGACCGTGGAGCCCGCTATCCGACACCCGTGGCTGGATTCGTCCATGCGTGTAACTGGCTGTCCGAATATTGTAAATGTGAGTTACGTTACGGCGGCTCGCTTTGGTTTTCTTCGACATTGCTATATAAACTACAGTGTAACCTCTCTAAACCGAACACCAAGAACAAAATCTGTGATCCTATTTTTGATGGGTTTCTTAGCCATTTATCTGAGATGTTAATGTATGTTCATGATTGCAATGGTCATAATCCTGATTTACAGTGGAACATTTCTAAACCGGATAGCCTGAGGACCTCCCAGGGTGTCCGGTTTAGAGAGGTTTCACCGTCGTATCTTCTCAACTTTAACACATTTATTATAGGAATGAATGGCCTTTTTGTGGAATTTATCGCGGTATAAACTTGGAAAAGTCGCGGGAATACTGGACGAAGGCCGGAAGGCCACGTCCAGTATTCCCGCGACTTTTCCAAGTTTGTATTCCCGATAAATTCCACAAAAAGGCCATTCATTCCTTATAATTCCAGCATTTGAAATAAATTCATCAAGAAAATGTGTTTATTTTCTGTTTTCTTAAGAATTATTTTAACTGCGCTTCACGGTTACGGAAAGTAGTTCGGCATGGGAGTTTACTGGGATATACATTTTGGACAGAGACTTGCTACGGGCCAATCAAATGTTAGGGAATTGTGTAAATATTTTTGTGCTGGAATTATTAATGGTAATATAACTATTTGGGTGAAACGTTTGCATGTCCATTTGAGAATTATAATTCTTGCTGAATTAAGTGGAACACATGCAAAAATGCAGCACTGTCGAGTGAATCACCTGTGTTACCGGTATGTTACACCACAAAGATCTGTGAGATCAGAGAGGCATCAATTGTTAATCAGCAAATTTGTCTATTGTTTTGGATTTGGCGTAATGGCGGCACCCATGAGTTGTGTGGTATATCTTAGTTTTCATCAATACAACTGCAGTTTCTTTTAATGTTGACCATGTTTCAAGGTGCATGATCACTTGGTTATAACAACAACAGTAGTAGCTGAAAGTGTTGAAATCTTGCCCACTCCAAAGTAAGTATTATTTGATATTTTCCTTAATATGAAATGGATTTTGATGAAATATGGCGCAACAAACGCGTCTTCATGAGCTGCATTTGGTGGTCCAGGGAATTCGGCACAGACATATGTCGTTTTTGCGAAGAATCGACTGAAGTTTGGGCAAAAATACAGAGACCACCAAATACAGCTTAACAAGATGCGGTTGATGAGCCATATCTCATCAAAATCCATTACGTAATAAGGACAACATAAAAGAATATGTACTTTGAATCGGATGGATTCTGGAAGTTTCAGTACCGGTACTTGTTGTTAGTACCACGTGATCATACACCTTGTGTTTTAGCTGTTAACACTACGAGTCGGGCAATACCACAGTTAGCAACACTACGAGTCGGGCAATACCACAGTTAGCATCATTACTTCTGTAGTATATTCTGAACATTCTGCAGAGAAATTTCACAGCTTCTAAATGCAAAATGTTTATCCATAATTGTCTACAGAATGTTCAGATTAACTACAGAAGTAATTTGGGGGCCAGCATGGCACCGGCAGCACGATTTACCCAAATCTACCCAAATCTTACCCAAATCTACCCAAATCTTCATTAAAAATAACATTTATGATTATATTATATACGTTTTCAACAATATATCATTAGGATATCATACAATAAGCGCATTTTGACCGAAAAAGGGAAGAATAAAGCACATATTTCCGCGGGAAAGCGATTAATATACATGTAGCATTATTATAAAGGGAGACTACCGTGATAAAGACTCATTAATTATGTCTCAGTTGTCTAACTTTAAGTTGCCATCGATCATGATTTCATATGGCACATACATACTAGTCCAACTGTCTAACCGGTCACCTCCATAGTATTGCAATATTTATTTCTCTGAGTAATTATATGCCATCATCTTTTTGAAATAGTTAAAAACAAAGTATAATGCATTGAATGAATGATTTTATTAGCACAAATGACTTATATAGTTTAGTTAATGCAATTTAATTTACGGAGATACATTTCAAAACTCACACAGGAAGGCTATATATATATATATATATATATATATATATATATATATTCTATTAATATTCATCTACAATAACAATGATAAACGATCTTGTATTAAGAACATTGATGAAAATAAACCTTAATATGCATGCAATATATATATTTTTTAATTTGTGTATGGTTTGTATATCTTGTCAAATAGCTTGAATGTTTTTCTCACCTCTATGTAGACAAAGCCCAATATTATATTGTAATGACCAGAACACAGTGTATTTTAGTGGGGTAGCTCGTTATATATAGTCGATTATGTACAAAATGGGAAACTGTGTAGATCGTGTGAATGCATATTTCCCCTACAGGTATAGCCTCAACAAGTGGTTATGCACAAAATGGGGAACCGGGTAGACCCTGATCAAACTGTGTTTGCAAATTTCCCCTAGAAGGTATAGCCTCAACAAGTGATTGTTATAAAATGGCTATTCGTCCTGGCGGGCGACATGCGGCTTGCTTGTATACGGCACAGCCCTATTCTAGGTCTGTGTATACGGTATACAGTGAGTATGTACAAGATGGAGAACAGTGTAGACCCTGATCAGACTGTGATTGCAAATTTCCCTAGAGGTAGAGCCTCAACAAGTGATTATGTACAAGATGGCTACACATCCTGGCGGATGAAAACGGCCAGTATACGGTCGACACCTTCACACTGTCTCCTTGTGTGTCAACATTAGAGAGGTTCTACATTTTTTTATTTGTATTTCAATTAAAAATCATCATTCCCATTTAGCATGTTTGGCCATTATAAAGTGTATTATCTTCCTTGGCTTCCTAATATTATGTTTATCACGGTATTCTCCCTTTATTTCATATACAAATATTTCCATTTTGCATCAAAACATTAAAATGGGCCCTGGTATGAGCAAATTAATGACATACAGTATGTAAGTACAGTCCAAACATCGTTACTATGATGTGTACTGTATAGCTTTATTTATTAACACATATATTAATATTATGAAGATTTGGTAGATTTGGGTAAATCGTGCCACCCGCCTGGCACCACCAAATTAAAGGTACATGCCCACTTAGTAGGCACAAACTGTTCTTTATATCAGAGACATCATCTGAGACATTTTCTGACAAAATAAACATTCAATCACCATTCTCCCACGTATTGATTGGCATTATTTTATATCAGACATAATTTTCCACACTGGTATCAGGGGCCTTAACCGTGTTTCCTTAAAATATTAACAGACATTACTATTTATACTCTGTATTTATGTTTTGATGAGCAGTTATCATACTTTATAATCTGTTGAAAATATTTTTTTTTTCATGGGACGCATTTGATTAGTATAAATAATTAAAAAATACCATACCTCATTTGCATATGAAAATAGCCTGATACCAATGCGAGTCACTATCAGTAAAATAAATATTACTAAATGATTATATCTGTATAGCGGCCACTCGTAATTTTTAGAACTGGTGGAATAGTGACACAATTATACACTTATTTAATTCCTATAAAGAACAGTTTGTGCCTACTGAGTGGGCATGTACCTTTAATGTTTAACCCTTACAATGCATTGTCTGCTATTTATTTCTTAATTTTCATTTTCCTCAATGAAAACATGGTTTGGCAGCACTTTAGAATCATTTCCAACGGAAATGATTCTTAAGAGCTGTCAAACCATGTTTTCATTGAGAAAAAAGACAAAATATGAAACAATAACAGACAACAGTTTCAGGTTCCTCTTTCTAAGTGTTAACCCTGACTGTGGCGACTATGTTTCAGTTTGCAGTCCACTCCAGTCTGTGCACAGCCATAAAAGCCATTATGGACGAATTCCAGGCACATCCACCAGCTCTCGTCTCTCACACGCCATAGTATGTACTGCTACCAATTAATATAATGTAGCCAGATATATGGCTTTTGCCATTAATAGCTTGTTTAGCTCCTCCACCTGCCTCTATATGACCTTAGCTGTGGTGAGGATGTTAAACCGTTTCTCTTTTTGTTTACCTTGTGGAGCCCGTTTCACCAAACTTCGTACAATATAGAAGTTTGTAAGTGCAAAACTACAATTGATAACAAAGATGGTAGCATACTGGATCACATTAACGTGCGTAGTAATTCTATACAAATCATCATACACAAGGTTTTGTCGTACAAAGTTTTGTGAAATGGGCCTCGGATCTATGACTAAAGAAATGGGGTTTATCAAGTTTTCAGCTTATCTACATCTTGATTTGTGAATAGGCAAATGGAACTTTTTTTAGCTTGTCTAGTTCCTGATTTGTGACTAGGTAACTGGACTTTATGATGTTTGTAGCTTATCTAGCTCCTGATCTGTAACTGGAGAAATGGACTTGATTACGTTTGCAGCTTGTCTAGCTCCTGATCTGTGACTGGAGAAATGGACTTTATGACATTTTTAGCTTGTCTAGCTCCTGATCAGTGACAGGAGAAATGGACTTTATGACGTTTGCAGCTTGCATAGCTCCTGATCTGTGAATGGAGAAATTGACTTTATGACATTTGCAGCTTGCCTAGCTCCTGATCTGTGACTGGAGAAGTGGACTTTATGACATTTTTAGCTTGCCTAGCTCCTGATCTGTGAATGGAGAAATTGACTGTATGACGTTTGCAGCTTGCGTAGCTCCTGATCTGTGACTGAGGAAATGTGATTTTTAAAATTTTTAGCAATGGGGTTTATGATATTTTCATCTGCACTGTTCGATTCAATAAGTTATACACCTATCTTGCATCAAGCAAATATCACTCCCCTTATTAGGCTGCAGGAAGTGCTAATAGAATTTAGCTGACCATAGTCCCCATGCACTCCATTTCTCTGGTCATGGGACATATGAGACAAGCCATTTGATTTTGTACCTAAGGCTAAGATGTGCGATATCTCATGAACAATATTTACAAAATTTGAAAAATTTGCAATGTTTTCAGTAAATGACGTTGAAAGTTGACAAAATGTTCCGATCAAATGTGGAATTCTATTCCGCATTTGCTAGGAACAATTCATCAACTTTCAACGTCATTTACAGAATATATCATAGTTCCTGCAAACATTTTTCATGAAAAATCGCACATGTTTTTGGCTATAAAATCTCATAGCCTGTATCATATATGTGGCTGTGACTGGATATATGGGGCTTACGGGTTTTGCAACCAGTGTAGATCCAGATCAGCCTGTGCATACGCACAGTCTGATCAGGATCTGCACTGTTCGCCATTCAAGCAATGAAACACCAATTATGCTTCTAATGAGATATATAGATTGTGATCAGTCTACAGGACTATGATATGTGATCAGGATATACACTGGTCCCAGAAGCCCCATTTCTCCAGCAACATTATGATGTGCACTGTATTTTACATTATAGTGGAGCAGCTGCTGACTATTTGCCGTCGTACCAAGAGTGTACATCAGGGGTGTCCTTTGAAGGGTATGGTGTTCCACAGACAAATTCCTCAGTGAGTTCTTAATACATAGTTGCCACATCAGTAACAGTTACTTCCCTTTGCTGGATACAGGTAAACATTGTCGGCCATTTTGGAGGGCAATATTACATGAGATCATGTAGACAAATATTGGAAATATTCCCACTTAATATCAGAATAACTGAATATTGCACACCAAAAACAACCCAGTTACCTTTACATATGATTTGTTTGAACAAACTATATTTGTTTACACACTAAAATTCAGTGTATATGAAGTATATATGTCTATTAAATATAAACAATTCCCGTATTTGTTAAATTCAGTTGTGCCCACGAAAATGGAGGAAAAGGGAGGCTACTCCATGTCACATTAGCTCATCGGGAAACTATGTATTCATTTCACAGCAGATATTGAGTTTTGGATATGCACAGAAAATGATTAAACAAATTAAAAAAAACGAAAAAATAGTTGAAATAAAATGGGATGAAGTTACCAGGCATGTAACCCAATTTTTGTGTGTGTAACGCTGGGCGCCCAAATATGTGCGCTACAAAATGAAATGGATAACTTCATACTTGCTGTAACATTGATGATCTAGTGATAAAATGAGCAATTAAAAATTAACATTTCTACATGAGGCTACTTGATGTTGTGATGTCACAAACTCATAATATCAGCTTAGCAACACTGCGTAAATACCCAATTAAAATTGCCAAAACCCCAATTGAGATCAGAAGTAGCGAGTATCAAAAAGCAATAACAAATTTGTGGTAGCTTTATCATGCTTTAGAAAACAATAAACAGACCACAAATATAGCATAGTTTCTTATTTTTCCATGAAAACACATCTTGGTATTTCATTAGAATTGTCTCAAGGAGACAATTCTAATTAAATACCAAGATGTGTTTTCATTTAGAAGCAAACTAGTCAATAAGTGCGGTCCGCTGATGGGTAAACAGTAGTGTGCTTCTATTTTATACAATTAAAAAACTTTTAAATACCCAATTGCTTCAGAAATGATGGAGTGATAATACTCAATTACTAATTCCTTATCTGGAGCCCTGTAACCCATAGCAACACTGCAATAAACTTGTTGTTCTTTGTGTATACTGGCTTTCATCAGCGGCTTATCCAGAGCTCCAGTTAAGGTGCGTAATCTGGAGGTAAATTTCTTATTTCTCCATCAAAAATGGCAAGTTGGGAGTGCTTTAGAATCGTCTCAATGAGACGATTCTAAAGCACTCCCAACTTGGCATTTTTGATGAAGAAATAACAAAATTTCACCCCAAGTTGGTCAAATTACGCACCTTAACTGGAGCTCTGGGCTTATCAGTAATTTACCTTGCATAAACTTAGTTCTCATTACAAGAAAATGGATGTTATTTGGAGTATAGCTTCGTTTCTTATGAATTCAGTAAACTTGTTTAACCATGCCACCCTTAAGTAACTGGAATGGATTTTGATATGTTAATTTTGAAACCAATCCAACCATCACAAAATGATTTTCAGACTAGTCCATTTATGAAAAGGGTGTGTTTTTGTTCTAAAAAATATGAAAATTACAAATGTACTTGCAAAAAGTGCAGATCCTGATGAGACGGCTCGTCACGAGCCGGCTCATCTAGATCTACACTACCGGTATTAGCAGATACCACTATATAGGTCTGTAGTGTTGAAAGGGTTAATAAATGTCGTATTAAATTATCACTTGTGTAATATCCTCCATTCTAATCATTCAGTCAATATTGTTGTCTTATTGCAGACTTCAGATGAGCCGGTCACTAGCGGTGGTATACCTGATTTTAGCCACATAAAGGTGTTCCAAGCATTTCCTGATCTCAAAAAGAAAACGTAAGTCGGAGAAACATAATGGTCAATCTGTCTTTCGCAACACAGATCTACAGTATTCAGAGCTCCAGATAAGCTGCGTATTTGCGTAAATACCCAATTAAATTGCCAAAAACCCAATTGAAATCAGAAGTAGTGAATATCAAAAAGCAATTAAAAATTTATGGTACCTTTATCATGCTGCAGAAAACAACAAACAGTCCACAAATTTAGCATGTTTTTATTATTTTCATTGAAAAAACATCTTGGTATTTCATTAGAATTGTCTCCAAGGAGACAATTCTAATGAAATGCCAAGACATGTTTTAATTTCAAAGCAAACTATTCAATAATTGCAGTCTGTTGATGTGTAAACAGTAGTGTGATTTTATTTTACCCAATTAAAATTGTGAAATACCCAATTGCTTCAGAAATGATGGAGTGACAATACTCAATTACAAATTCCTTATCTGGAGCCCTGGTGTTTGTTTGGATTTTCAGATTTTTAACCCTTTCAACACTACAGACCTCTATAGTGCTTGCAAACCCAAGGTCAAGGCAAAATACTTAGTCTCTTTACAAAACTTGACATCAGAGAAATATGTTATAACTTCTATTTCCTTCATCTAAAATGCTTAATATTTCACACATGCATTCCTGTAAGGCTCTACTACCATGCTGTGCCAAATCCACGGCCGTCCAACCCCGCTGATCCCAAGATCAAGGTCAAATACTTAGTTTCTTTACAAAACTTAACATCAGAGAAATATGTTATAACTTCTATTTCCTTACATATTTAGGGGCACATGGGCCCACGTGGGGGTATTCTGTAAGCCTCGCTTACTGACAAATCTAGTTTAATGTGAGGGTTCAGCCTTACTGGAATCCCGACCAGAGGCCTGTAGCCGATTTCACCAACATGGCAAAGTATACTTTTCTAGCAAAGTATACTTTGAGGGAGTAATCATTTATTTTTCCTGAAATGCATTATTTTGTATAGAACGAACGACTGCATATATTTTACGATTAAAAGTATGCAGAATTATTTATACTGAATTTATTACATTATCATAGCCACAATGGCTGTGATAATGTAATAAATTCAGTATAATAAAAAATAATAAATTTATTCTAAAATTGAAAATTTCTCCCTCAAAGCATACTTTGCTAGAAAATTATACTTTGCAATGTTGGTGAAATAGGCTACAGGTTTGGCCGTCACATACGTCATTGGCCTTCTTCTTGTATGTGACAGTTTAATCTGGTTATACCCCTTATGTGAGTATTGCGATTATCCGTAATCATATTTTAGGGGAAGGGGCCAAGTGACTTTGGTGTGGTATGGACCTGGCACCTGGGGCCTATTTCATCAACATTGCAAAGTATACTTTACTACCAAAGTATACTTTGAGGGAGTAATCATTTATTTTTCCTGAAATGCATTATTTCATATAGAACTAACAAATGCATATATTTCATGATTAAAAGTATGCAGAATTATTATACTGAATTTATTACATTATCACAGCCATTAAATGGCTGTGATAATGTAATAAATTCAGTATAATAAAAATTAATAAATGGTTATTCTAATTTCAGGACTGAATATATTTTTTTTCGATGTAAATATTCCGTTATGATTTTGGGATTTGCTCCTCAATGCAGCATGTTAAATGTGGGATCGAACCTGTTGGCCCGGCCTTAAGTGACCTTAGCTGTTGATAGGCCGTCAAACACCAATAAACAAATCTATTTATTAAATCATGATTTTGCAATAAGTTGATCAATGTTAATTTAAATATTTATAAAAATGAGAGTAAAATGTGGTTTATTATTGTGTCATATCTAGTGAAAGTGCCAGTCAGTTTTTATACGCCCGTTTTTAAATTACTCAAGTTCTACTTCACCGATCGTAACCAAATTTGGTATACATGTTTATCATGGCAAGACGAAGAAGCCTATTGAATTTTAGCTCGACTATTCGAAGAATAGTGAGCTTAAGTAGTCACCCCGGCGTCGTCGGCGTCACCGTCACACCTTGGTTAAGGTTTTTAGTCAAGCTTGTATATGGAATACTCTTGACCCTACACCCACCATACTTGGACAACTTCATCTCATAGGGATGTACATCAATAACCCCTGATCTATATTTGACCTTGACCTACATTTCGTCTTGAATTACTTACTTAATTCCCCTTGATTAAGGTTTTTAGTCAACCTTGGTTAAGGTTTTTAGTCAAGCTTGTAGATGGAATACTATTGTGCATACAGACACCATACTTGGATAACTTTTTCTCGTAGGGATGTACACCCCTACTATACCATTGACCTACATTTAACCTTGAATTACTTCCCCTTGGTTAAGGTTTGTACTCAAACTTGGTTAAGGTTTATAGTCAAGCTTGTATATGGAATACTCCCGGGCCTACAGCAACCAAACTTGGACAACTTCATCACCTAGTGATGCACATCAAAATCCCTAACCTATATTTGACCATGACCTACTTTTACCCTTGGATTACTTAGTTATTTCCCCTTGGTTAAGGTTTTTAGTTAAGCTTGTATATGGAATACTCCTGGGCCTACAGCAACCATACTTGGAAAACTTCATCTCCTAGTGATGTACATCAATAACCCCTGACCTATATCTGATATTGACCTACATTTAACCTTTAATTACTTAGTTAATTTCCCTTGGTTAAGGTTTTTAGTCAACCTTGGTTAAGGTTTTTAGCGCACCTTCCGAAGGAAGAAGTGCTTATGTCATACCCTCGGCGTCGTAGGCGTCCGTCCGTCTTCAAAAATTATAATGGCCTATATTTTCTGTTTGCTTGCTTGGATTTGCTTCATATTTCACACACACGCATTTCTCCAACGGTCCTCTAATGCGCTGTGGCAAATCCACGTCCGTCCGCCCCTTCTAAGCCCAGGGTCAAGGTCACATACTTCGTGCATCTCAAAACCTTAACGCTCGGACGCTCGGGTAAATGGCCTATATTTATGCCCCACCACGATAGTGGAGGGGACATTTAGTGTTACCCTTGTCCGTCTGTCCCGTCCGTCCATCCGTCACGAAACTTTAACGCTCGGGTAAATTTGGCCTCATTTATTATCAAAGCGATATGTGGGGCATCCGTGTTCTATGAACACATTTTCTAGTTATTTTCTGTTTCCTTGTTTGGATTTGCTTCATATTTCACACACGCATTGCCCCAAGGGTCCTCTACTGCGCTGTGGCAAATTCACGTCCGTGCCGCCCCTTCTAAGCCCAGCGTCAAGGTCACATACTTTGTGCATCTCGAAACCTTAACGCTCGGACGCTTGGGTAAATGGCCTATATTTATTTTCTGTTTCCTTGCTTGGATTTGCTTCATATTTCACACACGCATTGCTCCAAGGGTCCTCTACTGCGCTGTGGCAAATCCACGTCCGTGCCGCTCCTTCTTAGCCCAGGGTCAAGGTCACATGCTTTGTGCATCTCGAAACCTTAACGCTCGGACGCTCGGGTAAATGGCCTATATTTATTTTCTGTTTCCTTACTTGGATTTGCTTCATATTTCAAACACGCATTGCTCCAAGGGTCCTCTACTGCGCTGTGGCAAATCCACATCCGTGCCGCCCCTTCTAAGCCCAGGGTCAAGGTCACATACTTTGTGCATCTCAAAACCTTAACGCTCGGACGCTCGGGTAAATGGCCTATATTTATTTTCTGTTTCCTTGCTTGGATTTGCTTCATGTTCCATACACGCATTGCTCCAAGGGTCCTCTACTGCGCCGTGGCAAATCCACGTCTGTGCCGCCCCTTCTAAGCCCAGTGTCAAGGTCACATACTTTGTGCATCTCGAAACCTTAACGCTCGGACGCTCGGGTAAATGGCCTATATTTATTATCTGTTTCCTTGCTTGTATTTGCTTCATATTTCACACACGCATTGCTCCAAGGGTCCTCTACTGCGCTGTGGCAAATCCACGTCCGTGCCGCCCCTTCTAAGCCCAGGGTCAAGGTCAAATACTTTGTGCATCTCGAAACCTTAACGCTCGGACGCTCGGGTAAATGGCCTATATTTATGCCCCCGTCACCGAATGGTGAGGGGGGCATATAGTGTTACTGGCGTCCGTACGTCCGTCACAAAACCTTAACGCTGGGTAAATGGCTTATGGTAATGGTAAATGGTTTCCTTGCTCGGATCTGCTTCACATTTCACACAAGCATTGCTCCAATGGTCCTCTACCACCCTGTAACAAATCCACATTCGTCCCACCCCCGCTAAGCCCAGGGTCAAGGTCACAGACTTGGTGCGTTCGAAACCTTAACGCTGGGTAAATGGGTTATAATTTCTGTTTCCTTGCTCGGATCTGCTTCACATTTCACACACGCATTGCTCCAATGGTCCTCTACCGCCCTGTGACAAATCCACATTTGTCCCGCCCCCGCTAAGCCCAGGGTCAAGGTCACAGACTTGGTGCGTTCGAAACCTTCACGCTGGGTAAATGGGTTATAATTTCTGTTTCCTTGCTCGGATCTGCTTCACATTTCACACACGCATTGCTCCAATGGTCCTCTACCGCCCTGTGACAAATCCACATTTGTCCCGCCCCCGCTAAGCCCAGGGTCAAGGTCACAGACTTGGTACGTTCGAAACCTTAACACTGGGTAAATGGCTTATAATTTCTGTTTCCTTTCTCAGATCTGCTTCACATTTCACACACGCATTGCTCCAATGGTCCTCTACCGCCCTGTGACAAATCCACATTCATCCCGCCCCCGCTAAGCCCAGGGTCAAGGTCACAGACTTGGTGCGTTCGAAACCTTAACGCTGGGTAAATGGCTTATAATTTCTGTTTCTTTGCTCGGATCTGCTTCACATTTCACACATGCATTGCTCCAATGGTCCTCTACCGCCCTGTGGCAGATCCACATTCGTCCTGCCCCCGCTAAGCCCAGGGTCAAGGTCACAGACTTAGTGCATTCAAAACCTTAACGCTGGGTAAATGGCTTATAATTTCTGTTTCCTTGCTCGGATCTGCTTCACATTTCACACACGCATTGCTCCAATGGTCCTCTACCGCCCTGTGACAAATCCACATTCGTCCCATCCCCGCTAAGCCCAGGGTCAAGGTCACAGACTTGGTGCATTCAAAACCTTAACGCTGGGTAAATGGTTTATAATTTCTGTTTCCTTGCTCGGATCTGCTTCACATTTCACACATGCATTGCTCCAATGGTCCTCTACCGCCCTGTGACAAATCCACATTCGTCCTGCCCCCGCTAAGCACAGGGTCAAGGTCACAGACTTGGTGCGTTTGAAACCTTAACATTCAGTTAAATGGCTTTTAATTTGTATTTCCTTGCTCGGATCTGCTTCACATTTCACACACGCATTGCTACAATGGTCCTCTACTGCCCTGTGACAAATCCACATTTGTCCCGCCCCCACTAAGCCCAGGGTCAAGGTCACAGACTTGGTGCGTTCAAAACCTTAACGCTCGGGTAAATGGCTTATAATCAAATATACCTCGTTTTCTTTGGCTGCCAGCGGGGGCATTCGTGTGCTGACAGGCCACATTTCTAGTTATTTTCTATTTCCTGGCTTGGATTTGCTTTATATTTCACACACGCATTGCTCCAATGGTCCTCTACTGCGCTGTGGCAAATCCACGTCCATGCCGCCCCTTCTAAGCTCACGGTCAAGGTCACATACTTTGTGCATCTCGAAACCTTAACGCTCGGACGCTCGGGTAAATGGCCTATATTTATTTTCTGTTTCCTTGCTTAGATTTGCTTTATATTTCACACACACATTTTTCCAAGGGTCCTCTACTGCGCTGTGGCAAATCCACGTCCGTGCCGCCCCTTCTAAGCCCAAGGTCAAGGTCACATACTTTGTGCATCCCGAAACCTTAACTCTCGGGTAAATGGCCTATATTTTCTGTTTCCTTGCTTGGATTTGCTTCATATTTCACACACGCATTGCTCCAAGGGTCCTCTACCTCTGCTCGGGTAAATGGCCTATATTTTCTGTTTCCTTGCTTGGATTTGCTTCACATTTCACACACTCATTGCTCCAAGGGTCCTCTACCTCTGCTAAGCTCAGGGTCAAGGTCAAATACTTTGTACGCTCGAAACCTTAACACGCTCTGGTAAATAGCTCATAAATTTTGTTTCCCTTATCCAGCATGTTGTGTTTTCAAATGTGCCCTCAGTTCCTTTGCTGCCACCAGGCGCGCTTTGTTGTCCTCTGACAACTCTTGTTATGCAGGCCGCGGCCACCTTCTTTGTCAAGCTATGTATACATCGACAACCCTCGTAGTCGAGCTATGCTGTTCTCCTACAGCTCTTGTTAAAAATGTCCGATGACTTATCTCCCCTTGGCGGCCATTTTTAGCTCACCTGAGCGAAGCTCATGTGAGCTATTGTTACCGCAATGTGTCCGTAGTCGTCCGTCGTCCGTCGTCGTCCGTCGTCGTCCGTCGTCCGTGAACATTTTCAAACGTCTTCTCCTCTGTAACCATTGGGCATATAGTCACCAAACATCATGGTCATGGTCCTTAGGTAGGGGGATTACAAAATTGTTAAAATGACGTCATTACGTAATCCAAGATGGCCGCCGTCTAAAAATAGCACAAATTCTTCAAAAATCTTCTTCTCAAGAACCACCAACCGGATTTCGACAAAACTTGGTAGGAATGATCGATGTACAATGCTCTTTCAAAGTTGTTAAAATGGTGACCCCGGGGTCAAAAATGGGTGTGGCATGTGGGGTCAAATTGGGGTCAAATTTTATTTTTGTCTGAATATGGTCATATCATATATCAAATCGAAGGTATAAACGAGGCGATCACTCTGGTGCATTTTTTTGTCGAAATCGGATGGTCATGTCATCCAAAATGGCCGCCGAAAGGTCAAAAGGTCGTTCTTTTATTAGAGATTTCAAAATTCTTCTTCACACAAACTACTTGGCCCATGGTGGCCAAACTTCACAGTTATGGTCCATGGGTAAAGCCTTTTCAGATTTATTAAAATGGAGGTCGTCGTTAATCCAAGATGGCCGCCGTCTAAAAATAGCACAAATTCTTAAAAAATCTTCTTCTCATGAACTGCCAGCCGGATTTCGATGAAACTTGGTAGGAATGATCGATGTACAATGCTCTTTCAAAGTTGTTAAAATGGTGACCCCGGGGTCAAAAATGGGCGTGGCCCATGGGGTCAAATTGGGGTCAAATTTTATTTTTGACAGAATATGGTCATGTCTATATCAAATCGAAGGTATCAAAGAGGCGATTGCTCGATTTCATTTTTTGTCAAAATTGGATGGTCAAGGCATCCAAGATGGCCACCGAAATGTCAAAAGGTCGTTCTTTTATTAGAGATTTCAAAATTCTTCTTCACACGAACTACTTGGCCCATGGTGGCCAAACTTCAAAGTTATGGTCCATGGGTGAAGCCTTTTCAGATTTGTTAAAATGGAGGTCGTCGCTAATCCAAGATGGCCACCGTCTAAAAATAGCACAAATTCTTAAAAAATCTTCTTCTCATGAACCGCCAGCCGGATTTCGATGAAACTTGGTAGGAATGATCGATGTACAATGCTCTTTGAAAGTTGTTAAAATGGTGACCCCGGGGTCAAAAATGGGCGTGGCCCATGGGGAGGGTCAAATTGGGGTCAAATATTATTTTGACTGAATATGGTCATGTCTATATCAAATCGAAGGTATCAAAGAGGCGATCGCTCTGGTACATTTTTTTGTCGAAATTGGATGGTCATGTCATCAAAGATGGTCACCGAAAGGTCAAAAGGTCGTTCTTTTATTAGAGATTTCAAAATTCTTCTTCACACGAACCACTTGGACCATGGTGGCCAAACTTCACAGTTATGGTCCATGGGTGAAGCCTTTTCAGATTTGTTAAAATGGAGGTCGTCGCTAATCCAAGATGGCCGCCGTCTAAAAATAGCACAAATTCTTAAAAAATCTTCTTCTCATGAACCGCCAGCCGGATTTCGATGAAACTTGGTAGGAATGATCGATGTACAATGCTCTTTCATAGTTGTTAAAATGGTGACCGCGGGGTCAAAAATGGGCGTGGCTCATGGGGTCAAATTTTATTTTGACTGAATATGGTCATGTCTATATCAAATCGAAGGTATCAAAGAGGCGATCGCTCTGGTACATTTTTTTGTCGAAATTGGATGGTCATGTCATCCAAGATGGCCACCGAAAGGTCGTTACAATGGTGATCCCGCGGTCAAAAATGGACATGGCCCGTGGGGTCAAATTTTATTTTTAACAAAATATGGTCATGTCATATATCAATTTGAAGGTATCGATGAGGCGATTGCTCTGGTGCTATATTTGTCGGAATCGGATGATTATGTCATCCATGATGGCCTCCAAAAGGTCCATTTATTCGAGATTTTGAATGTCTTTTTCTCAGGAACCACATGACCGATGCTGGCCAAACTTCATAGTAAGATAAGATCCTTGGGTGAAGCATTTTCAGATTTGTTAAAATGAGAGTCATCGCTTAATCCAAGATGACCGCCATCTAAAAATAGCACAATTTTTAACACATATGAACTCAATGTCACATTGTCCTCTTGTGTTCATGGAGTCAGGTGAGCGAATTAGGGCCATCATGGCCCTCTTGTTTATTTTCCCACTCTGTATCCTTCCTTGTCCAAGCAATAACTCGATTCTACTTCACCGATCGTAACCAAATTCGGTATACATGTTTATCACGGCAAGATGGAGAAGCCTATTGATTTTCTGTGAGTTATCACCCCTTGTTAACTGGCCTTGCCTCGTGCGTATATTGTGACCTTCTGAACTCTTTGTTACTTTTTAATATGAGATACTCGAACCTCTGACCATAAGTACTTCCTAATTCCTATCCAATATGCCAGTCATCAGTTGGGCAGGCAATTGGTACCATTTATTTCCCTAGCTGGCGGCTCACCAACCAGCCATATCAGTTCAAGCGAAGGCTTCACCTTTGACATCCCAGTTGCAAATTGGGGAACTATTCTGAATGCCTTTAGCCCTTACAATATTGAATTAAACTATGTCATGTGGTCGGCATGTAGGAGTATGTGAAGGGTAAATTTAATGATGGAATTCATACTTACTGGAATCCAGATATCCCTAGTTTGGCCCTCAGGCACATTTTAATTTTGGCTTTCTTGTTACTTGAGAGTTGAATCTGGTTATACCCATTATAAAATTAGTAAGATTAGCACTAGTTATTTTACTTTTAGGGTGTGTGTAGGCCAAGTGACTCTGATGTGGTATGGACATGGCACTAGGTCAGTAGCCTATTTCATCAACATTGCAAAGTATACTTTCCTAGCAAAGTATACTTTGAGGGAGAAATTTTCAATTTTAGAATAAATTTATTAATTTTTATTATACTGAATTTATTACATGATCACAGCCAATTTTGGCTGTGATAATGTGATAAATTCAGTATAATAATTCTGCATAGTTTTAATCATCAAATATATGCAATCGTTAGTTCTGCATGAAATTATGCATTTCGGAAAAATCAATGATTGCTCCCTCAAAGTATACTTTGCAATTTTTATGAAATCGGCTACTGGTCTAATATCAGGACTGAATAATTTTTTCTGTAAATATTCAGTTCTGGTTTTGAGATTCGATCTCGTTAACCCGGTCTATAATGATCTTAGCTGTTAACAGGCCGTTAAACACCATTAAATAACATGAAATAAATTATGTTATGTGCTGTTAATTTTTGATTTTCCAATTTTTGTCGAGCCCGCTTGCGGACAGTGAGACATAGTGATCACAATGATGTCCAAGTGTCCGTCCATGCGTCCGTTCGTCTGTGTTTCTGTCCGAAATCTACTTTAAAGTTTTTAAATACCGTATATCTCTGCAGTCCTAAGTCACATTGACTTAAACTTCATATGCTTATTAGTCATCATCCATATATTCATGCTGTATCGCACTCATGTGGCCCCTGTGCCCAAGATCAAGGTCAAATTACTTAGAAGTTTGCGTTAAATTTTTCTCCAAATTTGCGTTAAACTTTTCACAAGTCAGATTTCCTTGAAACTTAGTAAGCTTATTTGTCTTCATCCATATATTCATTCTGTGTCCCACTCATGCAGCCCCTGTACCCCAAGGTCAAATGACTTAGAAGTTTGCATTAAAGTAATGCGGCCCCTGTGACCTAAGGTTGATTATTTCAGTAACCTAGAGTTAATAATTTCAGTAACCTAGAGTTGATTATTTCAGTAACTTCAGATTATTTCAGTAACCCGGAGTTGATTATTTCAGTAACCTGAAGTTTATTATTTCAGTAACCTGGAGTTGATTATTTCAGTAACCTGAAGTTGATTATTTCAGTAACCTAGAGCTGATAGAGTTGATGGAAGGGGAAGAGAAGATCTTGGAGTTGATACAGCAGCTGCCACAAGTGCGGAACATTGCGACGGAGCGTGAGACAATTTCCTGTAAATGCACCCAGCTTGCAAGTAAGCTTGACTTGATAGGGGCCATTCTCAGACTAAGATGCCATTAACCCTTTCAATGCTGAATCAATTTGTGTCGTCTGCTGAATATTTTTTATTTTCTATTTTTCTCATCAAAAACTTGGTTTGGCAGCACTTTAGAATTATTTCCAATGGAAATGATTCTAAAATGCTGCCAAACCATGTTTTTACTGAGAGAAAATACAAAATATGAACTAACAGCAGATGACTATTTTCGGTTCCCGCATTCTAGGGGTTAAAGGTACATGCCCACTCAGTAGGCACAAACTGTTCTTTATAGGAATCAGAACATTTTGTGCCTACTGAGTGGGAATTAGTCGGTCTCTCATTCAGGCACATATGGGAAATGGTGTTCACTTTATGTTTGATGTCGGATCTAAATCGATTTTTTCTTGTGCACATGATTGCACCGGCCGATTTTTTTAAAAATGTGCCCAATGTTATCCCCCGGGCCATTTAAAGACCACACCCAATGGGCGTGGTTTTGAACTAGTGGGGATTTGTACAATTGTTAAATGGTAATCGATTTTAATGATTTTGGTGTCGATTTGTAGGTTTTCAGGTGTGCTGAGGCTGATAAAGCAAAAATATAAATCAAATATGGCCACCATAAGGTTTAAAATTCAAAATGGCCGCCAAATCAATGCAAGTTTGCGTTTATTAATGATAATAGCTGAAATGGGTCATTTAAATTCATTTGAGGTGCGTGTATTCCTTGTTCTTGACATATTAGCTGAATAATAATAAATACCAAACTTAAAAATGGCTTCCAAATACTATATAAAATTCAAAATGGCCGCCAAATCAATGCAAGTTTGCGTTTATTAATGATAATAGCTGAAATGGGTCATTTAAATTCATTTGAGATGCATGTATTCCTTGTTCTTGACAAATATGGACGTTGTGCACAGTATTGTATGAAGAACTTTGATCAAATTAGCTGCCTGTTTTATCTATCTATAGCTATGATGGCATTCACTGAATGCATAAATCGTAACACACTCGATAGAATGTGAAACTGAGTGATTGATTTTATAAAAACCAATACAAATGTTAGCGTTGTTAAATTGCTTCAGCCAATAACAACGCATTAAATAGTATTACCATTTGAAAAACAGATACTTGGACATGAACTTTCAATGCATCTGAGGACACGTGCTGCTGGCTGACAAAATGTACCTTACAATATTAGCAACCAGTGTAGTTCCATATCATCTAGTGTATGCATGCTGGCTCAGGGACCACAGTGTTCACTATTCTGATGGCGAAGTGACATTACTCATATAATATGCATATGTCAGGTCATAAATATATATAGTACTTGTCAAAACAGTGATAATTTTCATTTTGTTCAAATAAGCATATGCAGTATTTATATGCACCATTTTGCCGCCATTTAAAGCTAAGCGACCAGTACGTATAATATCTAGTCAGGTAGAATGCCATGGAATATAGGTGGATTGAGAGGGACATTGCGTGGGGAGGTGGTGGGGTTGTTTACATGTATTCTTGGTGAGACAGTATTAATATAATGGTTGAATCATATAATTATACAACATTGAAGCTATTTTAAATTCACAGGTATCACCTTGCTGTATGTCTCAACGCCATTTCAAATACATTTTGATTGTTGTTTCTATTATAATGGCCATTTTGAATGTTATTGTTTATTATCAGCGAATATGTATGTCAGAAATAACAACGATATACATCTAAAATTAATTGAAATGACCCATTTCAAACATTATAAACAATGTACACAATTTTACACTTTTTTGGCGGCCATTTTGAATTTTAAACCTTATGTTGGCCATATTTCATTTTGATTTTTGTTTTCTCGTCCACAGTACACCTGAAAACATACAAATCGACACCAAAATCATTAAAATCGGTTACCATGTAACAATTGTACAAATCCCTACTAGCTCAAAACCACGCCCATTGGGTGTGGTCTTTAAATGGCTCGGGGGGGGGGCAACTTTGGGCACCTTTTAAAAAAAAAATCGGCCGGTGCCATCGTGTGCGCAAGAAAAAATCTATTTAGATCCGACATCAAACATAAAATGAACACCATTTCCCATATGTGCCTGAATCTGAGACGGACTACCTTTAAGTTTGACACTTTTTATTTTTGAATGACTCGTGAATCGCTTCACCGATTTTGATTATTATCAATGCTACCGGCGATGTCATTTCTTGTTACACTAGTGTTTTATGATGTCAATAGATCATTTTATTGCATGTCTGGTGGACATTATATGTCGTAAATACATTTATTTTACGTGTCAACAAACATGAGCACCCTTCCTTGAGATTACGCAAGCAGGATACTGCGCTTTCAAATTTGATACTCCAATCATTTTTATGGTACACATATGTGGCTGTGACTGGAGAAACTGGGCTTATGGGATTTTTGACTAGTGTAGATCCAGATCAGCCTGCGCATCCGTCGATGGTACACCTGTCATGCATGGGTGGTTAGTCGAGTGAACGCGATGGTGTAAATTAACGGGTGTACATGTACAGGTAATATATGGGATTTAGTACTAAACCCATTGACCCGGCCTTAAATGACCTTAGCTGTTGATAGGCCGTTAAACCCCAACAAACAAACAAACAAACAAACAAACAAACAAACAAACAAACAAACAAACACATGTCGTGCTGTTAACAAGAAATATATATCGTTATCATGCTACAGGAGTCTGTTATATGATCAGGGCCTACACTAGAAACAAAATTGCTACCTCAATACGATATCTCTCTGCCATTGATAGCCATCACAGGCAACTCTTGTAGCTAGCTCCACACCACAGGTTGAAGTAACAGTCCGAGGTCTATAAATACATTAAATATGCCTAAAAGTATCGATAAATGATTTTTTTTATTTTATTTATTGATGCTTTTAGGCATATTTAATGTATTTAAAAGACCTCGGTCCGTTACTTCAACCTGTGGTCTACACCGGTCACACATCGCCCATAAGCCCCATTTCTCCAGTCACAGCCACATATAGTAATTTACAGTTTTGAGATCATTTTCTGGATAAAACCATAATTTGTTTCAGAGGATAATACCCTTCGGAAACCTGTATTAGAAGATATGAAACAGTCTGTGCGGGATCAGGTAACACGCTATCTTTGTAATCTGTGACGGGAGAAATAGGGCTTATGACCTTTGCACCCAGTGTAGTCCCAGCCTATGGATTCGCACAGTCTGATCAGGAACTGCACTGTTTGCTATCGAGTTCATGAAACAACCGTTATGTTTCTAACGACCAGTAAATATCTCTGTGGCTGTGACATGAAGCAGTCTGTGTGGGACCAGGTAACACACTATCTTAATAATAAGCAGTGACTGTATATGTGATTAGGACAGGAGAGACGAGGCTTACAAACTTTGCAGCCAGTGTAGATCCAGATCAGCCTGTGCATTCGTACAGTACGAACTGCACATTTTTGATGATTAAAAGTATGCAGAATTATTATACTGAATGTATTACATTATCACAGCGCAAAATGGCTGTGATAATGTAATAAATTCAGTATAATAAAAATTAATAAATTTATCCTAAAATTGAAAATTTCTCGCTCAAAGTATACTTTGCTAGAAAAGTATACTTTGCAATGTTGGTGAAATAGGCTACAGGATCATATCACAGGCATTCGGCGTGTTTCGGCTTTCATCGGTATAACTACATATATATGAACAAAGCTTCTAACTTTGGTCAGACACAACCTCATACCATAACACATTCCGCGATTTTATTAACGCTTATATGAATATTTTGGCGGAAAGTGCACATGTTCATTTGAGTATTATTGTTATTTTAGCATATTTATGCAAATAATATCGAATTACAGCTCCTTTTCCTATGTCGGACACAACCTCGAATCATAACAAATGAAATAATGTGTTTACGGCTCTAACGTCAATATTGTAGTGGCAAATTCATATGATCATTTGAGAATTACCGATTTTCTGCAGAAATACAGAAAAAGCATAGAAAATTACAATGCCTGTGGATCATATTGCATAGTTACATACCGTATTTAGTCGTGTATTGCGCGCATTTTTTCAGCCCCATTTTTAATCCAGAAGTCACCCTGCGCGTTATAAGTAGGAACATAAATTTCAAACATTTTTCCAGCCGATTTCTGCGCCAGTTTTACCCATTTTTTTGATCGAAGAGAAAAAAGTAATGTTTACCGGAAACGGAAACATCGATTTGTGGTCCTAAATTACGCATAGTGTTATACACCACAAAAAGTATGGGTAAGTACGGGTGAGGTAAGTGTAGATTGGTATTAAATGTCCGTCTGAAGCCCTTAATTGGGAGATCAATAACTATGTGCGGTGGTAATTATAGCACATTATGGTCAGTCAAAGACGTTGCACCGCTACCGCGCTAATCAACAAAGAATGTGTGTGAAATTCCAATTAGCAGGTGCATTAGGAAGTAGGACAATGCATATTTTGAAGAGAGTTAAAACCAGTATAGACCAGCATATGCGTGAATCTACACGGGTTGCAATACCATAAGCCCCATTTCTCCATACATAGCCACATTTTGGCATTTTCTGTCTCGAAATTAAATTTATCTACGCTGGTGTCTCATATCGGTCAATTGTTGTTAGCTTGTTATCGGTGGTTGTGAAATTTTCAATGTGACGTCACGCGTCAGCCATTATGTGAATAATTAATGAGGACAGTAGTTGTAAAGCAAATCAACCTTATGACGTGCCGTCAGCCATTATGTGAATAATTAATGAGGACAGTAGTTGTAAAGCAAATCAACCTTATGACGTGTGCGAGCAGCGTAGCATACACGCAGTCAGATCAGTACAGTATAAGTGGATAACATTCAATCAATAAACATGCTAAGCTGAGGCTATACGCTGTATTCTACAGCGACTTCTATGTCTATTTTTAAACCCGATCAATAAACGGTTAATACACACTACGCGTGTGTACTGTGTCAATATTTGGCTGGGGTACAGGTGTTTCAGTATCGCCTTGGGGAAGCTGTCTGTCTGACACATGGCTGCCACGTGTTGTTGATTATCAAACCTGATTACGGGGCGACACGTGACTTGCTTTGTCGAATGCCAAATGTAGTGGATTAAATAAAAACAAAAATTCTTCGTAAGTAGTTCCAATAAATTCATACATGCTCGTAAATTTTTTAATTTTTAAATAGCATATTAATCAGTAAATACCAATAAATGCAACACTAACTGCTTTGAGAAAGCCTACCCGCACACGTTCAGCATTGTGGATGTGAACTTGGAAAGCAATTTTCTTATACTAATGACAAAATTTCGGCCGATTTTTTTCGTGAAAATTGTCTGCGCGCTATTTACTAGAACTGTTTTTTTACCCATTTTTTGGGCCCAAAATAGGGATGCGCGCAATACACCAGTGCGCGCAATACACGGCTAAATACGGTAGTCGGATTTGAATTTAATGTCTCTGCTTTGAAGGCTATACTTTAGTTGCTGATTTGTGAACAGCATAGGCCCTGATCAGACTGCGCATATACTGGTCACATATCGATGGTCTAGTAACAGAAGGTCGTAACGATAAGTCACCTTATGTTACTAGACCATCGATATGCCATAACCATTGAATTGAACAAAGGCCAGCTATGTCTACAAAGACCACAAAGGATTTATATACAATTGTGAAATTATTGGAGTACAAAGTGTATTTCAATGAAAAAAACTTTATTTCAACTAGCAAGTAAACAGTTTAAATCATTTTAAATACATATACAGTTAACACTCGTTTTCTCAATGTCCAGGGGACTGAGTAAAATACTTTAAGTTATATGACAATTTGAGTTTTCTATTGCCGTATATAGGAAAACATGTACATGGGACCATAAATTTGACTGAGTTATCCGTAGTTGGACTTAAGAGAGTTTGAGGGAACGGGTGTTATCTGTACTTATTGCCAATTTAGGATGGTAATTGGTAATATTAATTTCTTTTGTGGTGAAGTCCGGGTGGCATAAAGTGCAGATTGAGTATGAAGGATCTCATTACATTCAAAGGTTGATAGACTAGTAAACAATTAATGAAAAAAACCATTTAGTACATTATATAAAGAATACCAGGCCTGTGTAAGTTGATATCAGTGTATGCTTATTAGGTGTATTCGTATCGTGTCAAATTTCGGATACCGCATGATGTTATTAGTCTGTTCTAAGTAACTTATTCACCCAACAGGAAGCTGTTACCTGATAAAATGAGATCCTATATGTGGCTGTGACTGGAGAAATGGGGCTTATTGGATTTTTGACCAGTGTAGATCTAGATGAGCCTGTGCATCTGCACAGTCTGATCAGGATCTGCACTGTTGGCCATTCCATCAATGAAGCACCCGCGATGCTCCTAACAAGTAAGATCGCTATCAGGCTACAGGTGTATGCTATGTGATCAGTAGCCAATTTCATAAAAATTGCAAAGTATTCTTATCTAACAAAGTATACTTTGAGGGAGTAATCATTTATTTTTCCCGATATGCTATATATCATATAGAACTAACTACTGCATATATTTGATGATTAAACATATGTAAAATTCAGTACAATAACAAATAATAAATTTATCCTTAAATTGAAAATTTCTCCCTCAAAGTATACTTTGCTAGAAAAGTATACTTTACAATGTTGGTGAAATAGGCTACTGGTCCCAAATCCCGTAAGCCCCATTTCTCCAGTCACAGCCACATATATCTCTATCAGTTTAGTGAAACGGGCCCCCCTGGACTGCAAAATCGGAGGTCATGGGTTTCTTCCCTGGCAGTCATGATAAAATACCTTCTTTGTATTTCCATCTCATTTGTATGGAAGTGTCCTGGTGCCAATGCTAAAATATATGTATCTCCTAATAAGGAGATAGTATCTCCTAATTAGGAGTTAGTATCTCCTAATTAGGACTTATTGTCTTCTAATTAGGACTTATTGTCTTCTAATTAGGACTTATTGTCTCCTAATTAGGAGTTAGTATCTACTAATTAGGAGATAAAACATTTTTTAGCATTGCCACAGATAGTAGGTCCTAATTAGGAGATAATACATCCTAATTAGGAGTTAGTAAGTCTTAATTACGAGTTACTAAGTCCTAATTAGGAGATAGTAAGTCATAATTAGGAACTTATGAGATACTAACTCCTAATTAGGAGATATCATCTCCTAATTAGGAGTTATTTCCTAATTAGGAGTTAGTATCTCCTAATTAGGAGTTACTATCTCCTAATTAAGAGTTTGTATCTCATAATTAGGAGTTAGGAGATAAAACTATTAGCATTGGCACCAGGACACTTCCATACATTTGTGTATCGGATGAGACTTGAAATCAAGGCCCCATCTCTTTATGACCTTGCTGTTGAATGTATGTAAAACCCCAATCAATCAATCAATCAATATTCTCTAGGCATCTGAGTTTGATAGTCTGCGGGACGAGTTTGAGTCTCACCAGGAGAAGCAGCTATCACACATGGACCAGTTCCACCCAAGCGCCATACAGAACAATCTGAAGGTCGCCATTCTAGAGGCAGAGGAAGACTCGGATAAAATTGTCGAGGAATTTCTTGATAGTGAGTGTATTTATATTTCAGCCTATATTAACTGGACACCCTGGAGATCTGATTGTGTTTAATTTAGATGGGTTTCACTGCAATTTATTTCATTCTTGTCTTTGTTCATTATTGGAAAGTATAAAGTTTGTTCATGGGTGTGCTTAATTACAGTGAAACCTCTCTAGACCAGACACCCGGTTAAGACAGGTTCAACTGTACACATGAGATTTTGTACCTAAAATGATGCTCAACAAATGAAAAATATTTACATAAGTTGCCATATTTTCCTGTCAGAAGTTGACAAAATCAGGGGAAGGGGCGTATGATCAGTACATGGGTACATTTGCATGAGTCAAAAAAGTGCACGGGTCTCAAAAAGGCGGCATTCTGTGGCATCAGCACCACGAGGTTGGTACATTTTGTATTTATGATCACACTTACATGAAACTTTGAGCAAATATATATAGGCGAGGGCGTGGCGGTATGTGTTCCCGATAAACGGATACTAACGTCTTCACTGAGGCATCATTCAGTAAAAAGTTATTGAAGGTACAATGGACGCCGGTGTGCAAACAAACGGGTTTCCGTGACATTTTCCACCCGGTTTTAACCACTTTTTTATCAAAAATATGTGTTCCATTGCTTATTGTATGATATATTGTCAACATATATGCATTATTTAACATATTTTTCGGGAAAACTATGCTCGCACACCTCATACGCCCCAAACAAATAGGTGTATGCACACAAAAAGGTGTCTGGAACTGGTTAGTACACGGGTGCACGGGGATATTTTTGGAGTGAATGATCCTCCTCTTTCTCTCTCTCTCTCTCTCTCTCTCTCTCTCTCCCTCTCTGTCTCTCTCTTATTCCCTACCCCTCTCTCTTATTGCCTCCCCTTCCGTCCCCCCTCTCTGTGGCTAGCCCCACAGGGTTATGGACTTAGTAAGGGATAGGGTTGGTTACAATTAGCCACCTAAAAAATCCTTTTATGTGGCTAAAAATCGTTTTATGTGGCTAATATTTAACATGTGATAAGCCACATAAGTATAGTACTGTAAGAACGTCCGTCCGTCCGTCCGTCCGTCCGTCCGGGCACACATTAGGGTACTTATGTGGCTAGCCCCACAGGGTTATGGACTTGGTAAAGGATAGGGTTGGTTACAATTAGCCACCTAAAAAATCGTTTTATGTGGCTAAAAATCGTTTTATGTGGCTAATATTTAACATGTGATAGGCCACATAAGTATAGTAATGTAAGAACGTCCGTCCGTCCGTCCGTCCGTCCGGAAACTTAACATCAGAGAAATATTGTTATAACTTCTATTTCCTTCATCTAAAATGCTTAATATTTCACACTTGCATTACTGTAAGGCTCTACTACCATGCTGTGCGAAATCCATGACCGTCCAACCCCCGCTGATCCCATGTTCAAGGTCAAATACTTAGTCTCTTTACAAAACTTAACATCAGAGAAATATTGTTATAACTTCTATTTCCTTCATTAAAATGCTTAATATTTCACACATGCATTCCTGTAAGGCTCTGCTACCATGCTGTGCCAAATCCATGCCAACCCCCGCTGATCCCAAGGTTAAGGTCAAATACATGGTCACTTTACAAAACATAACATCAGAGAAATATGTTATAACTTCATCTAAAATTCTTATTATTTCATGCATGCATTCCTCTAAGGCTCTACTATCATGCTGTGACATATCCCCGCTGATCCCAAGGTCAAGATCACATACTTAGTCTCTTTACAAAACTTAACATCAGAGAAATCGGTTATAACTTCTATTTCCTTGATCGGATCTGCTTCACATTCACGCCACCCCCGCTAAGCCCAGAGTCAAGGTCACAAGCCCACACTTGGAAAATTTTACATATTTAGGGGTACCTGGGCCCACGCGGGGGTATTCTGTAAGCCTCACTTACTGACCAATCTAGTTTTTATAGTCATCCAGTCGCCTCGCATTACTTAAATACTTAATATTACTCCCATTACTAAACTAGTCTCCAGTGGCCATGCCATGTCACGATTAATGAGAGAATATCGAAGGTTTGAAAAACACTACCGTAGCGAGTGAAATAGGATAGCCAGTGTGAACCTTCTTTTTGTTTTTTTATACGCCCGTTCAAAAAAACGGGACGTATTATGTATTCATCTTGTACGGGCGGCGGGAGGGCGAGAGGGCGGGTGTCGGTGGGCGGGCGGGCGGGCGGGCGGACACAGCTTGTCCACGCAATAACTAGAGTGCTACTTGACGGATTTTAACCTAATTCGGTATACATCACGGCAAGATGAAGAAGCATATTGATTTTGAAAATTTTCCGATGACTTCTCTTCCCTTGGCGGCCATTTTCAGCTGACCTGAGCAAAGCTCATGTGAGCTATTGTTACCGCAATGTGTCCGTCGTCCGTCGTCGTCTGTCCGTGAACATATTCAAACGTCTTCTCCTCGGTAACCATTGGGCCTATAGTCACCAAACTTCAAGGTCATGGTCCTTAGGTAGGGGAATTACAAAATTGTTAAAATGACGTCATTACGTAATCCAAGATGGCCGCCATCTAAAAATAGCACAAATTCTTCAAAAATCTTCTCAAGAACCGCCAACCGGATTTCGACAAAACTTGGTAGGAATGATCGAAGTACAATGCTCTTTCAAAGTTGTTAAAATGGTGACCCCGGAGTCAAAAATGGGCGTGGCCCGTGGAGTCAAATTGGAGTCAAATTTTATTTGGTCAAGTCATATATAAAATCGAAGGTAACTTCCAGGCGATCACTCTGGTGCAATTTTCGTCGAAATCGGATGGTTATGTCATCCAAGATGGCCGCTGAAAGGTCAAAAGGTCGTTCTTTTATTAGAGATTTCAAAATTCTTCTTCACATGAACCGCTTTTCCCATGGTAGCCAAACTTAAAAGTTATGGTCCATGGGTGAAGCCTTTTCAGATTTGTTAAAATGTAGGTCATCGCTAATCCAAGATGGCCACCGTCTAAAAATAGCATAAATTCTTAAAAAATCTTTTTCTCATGAACCACTAGCCGGATTTCGACGAAACTTGGTAGGAATGATCGATGTTCAATGCTCTTTAAAAGTTGTTAAAATGGTGACCCCGGGGTCAAAAATGGGTGTGGCCCATGGGGTCAAATTGGGGTCAAATTTTATTTTTGACCGACTATGTTCATGTTATATAATAAATGAAGGTATCAACGAGGCGATCACTCTGGTGCATTTTTTGTTGAAATCGGATAATTATGTCATCCAAGATGGCTGCCGAAAGGTCAAAAGGTCGTTCTTTTATTAGAGATTTCAAAATTCTTCTTCACACGAACCGCTTGGCCCATGGTAGCCAAACTTAAAAGTTATGGTCCATGGGTGAAGCCTTTTCAGATTTGTTAAAATGGAGGTCATCGCTAATCCAAGATGGCCGCCGTCTAAAAATAGCATAAATTCTTAAAAAATCTTCTTCTCATGAACCACCAGCCGGATTTCGACAAAACTTGAAAGGAATGATCGATGTACAATGCTCTTTAAAAGTTGTTAAAATGGTGACCCCGGGGTCAAAAATGGGCGTGGCCCGTGGGGTCAAATTGGGGTCAAATTTTATTTTTGACAGAATATGGTCATGTCTACATCAAATTGAAGGTATCAAAGCGACCAATGCTCTAGTACATTTTTTGTCAAAATTGGATGGTCATGTCATCCAAGATGGCCGCCGAAAGGTCAAAAGGTCATTCTTTTATTAGAGATTTCAAAATTCTTCTTCACACGAACCGCTTGGCCCATGGTGGTCAAACTTCACCGTTATGGTCCATGGGTGAAGCCTTTTCAGATTTGTTAAAACAGAGGTCGTCGCTAATCAAAGATGGCTACCGTCTAAAAATAGCACAAATTCTTAAAAAATCTTCTAATCATGAACCACCAGCCGGATTTCGACGAAACTTGGTAGGAATGATTGATGTAGAATGTTGTTTCAAAGGTGTTAAACTGGTGACCCGAGGGTCAAAAATGGGCGTGGCCCGTGGGGGTCAAATTTTATTTTTGGTCGAATATGCTCATGTCATATATCAAATTGAAGGTATCGATGAGGCGATTGCTCTGGTGCAATATTTGTCAGAATCGGATGATTATGTCATCCATGATGGCCGCCAAAAGGTCCATTTATTTGAGATTTTGAACATCTTTTTCTCAGGAACCACATGGCCGATGTATATTGATATCCTTGGGTGAAGCATTTTCAGATTAGGTAAATTGAGTCATCGCTTAATCCAAGATGACCGCCATCTAAAAATAGTACAATTTTTTTAAAACACATATGAACTCAATGTCACATGTTCATGGAGTCAGGTGAGCGAATTAGGGCCATCATGGCCCTCTTGTTATTTTTCGCACTCTGTATCCTTATCCACGCGATAACTCAAGTTCTACCTCACCGATCGTAATCCAATTCGGTATACATGTTTATCACGACAAGATGAAGAAGCCTATTTATTTTCAAAAGTTTCCAATTACTTATCTCCCCTTGGCTGCCATTTTTATTTTTCTCACTCTGTATCCTTGTCCACGCAATAACTCAAGTTCTACTTCACCGATCGTAACCAAATTCGGTATACTTGTTATCATGACAAGACGAAGAAGCCTATTGATTATGAAAAATTTCCGAAGACTTATCTCCCCTTGGCGGCCATTTTTATTTTTCTCACTCTGTAACCTTGTCCACGCAATAACTCGAGTTCTACTTCACCGATCTTAAACAAATTCGGTATACATGTTTATCACGGCAAGACGAAGAAGCCTATTTATTTTGACAGATCGTGACCAAATTCAATATACATGTTTATCACGGCAAGAACCCTATTAATTGTCAGTGAGTTATCTCCCCTTGTTAACTGGCCTTGCCTCGACGGGCGTATATTGTGACCTGGATATGCTGCTATCACCATTCGCAAACCGTTTTAGCAGTTCATCGGTTACAAGGCTGCTATGTGCAAATCCACTGATAAATCTAATGAACTTTCCACCAAGCAATCTTGTTCCTGTCCAGAAGAATTCTTTGGTACCTTCTGAGTATCGCATGGATGACGTATTCACTGCATCATGCCACTTAAGCGCATCTTGAAATAACTGGAAAGATATACTGGATGTAGAATATTTACCACTCTCTACCAGACTTTGCAGGCGATGTATTGTGTCCTTCAGTTCTGTGTTTTCTACATTTCCACCTACATCTTTTTCAAACTTTAATTTTTTCTTAAATTTTGCTGAATGAGTACCGAGTCTAAGTGGCAATTTCACATGTGTTGCAAGGTTTTCACAAATGCTTACATCAATGTCTTTACGATCAACGTCACGACCTGGAGAAATTCATTCTGTTTTAAATATTGTGAACCTGTGTGTTGACAGGCAGTGTTGATATGGCGTTGTTTTGCATTTCCAACATATTACACTGCACTTATTGGTTTGCCAGCGGTACGTATACTGCAGAGGCGTTTTGTACTGCTTTTTGGAGAATCGTGTAGTTTTCTCTTATGGATAGACCGGACTGTTTCTTGTACTTTGGCATGTTTGTGTACGGTGCGTTATAGCAGGGATTCCGCTGGCGATCGCCACTTTCGCAATTGGCGATAAAAATAAACAATTGGCAATAAAAAATTACAAAAATTTGAAGTGGCGATTTTATTATTTTCCCCAGCGGAATCCCTGTTACAGGGATCAGTTCACCTGCAAAAAAAAGTATGGTGATGGATGGAAATATGGTATTACATCTGTTCAACAGCGTAGCTCACATCTGTATTGGGGTGGAGCGGGGCGGATCGAAATTTAGCACAACATTTACAAATTCCTGATCGGTTGTCAAGTGCCATTACCACCCCCCCCCCCCCTCAAACAACTTGGACCCATTCCCCTTTGCCCGACTCTTACAAGAAGCTGTCTATTCTGTGGGATTTCTTATACAAGGCCTCGTTAGCAGTTATTCACGTCTATGAATAGAACTCGGGGATTCCATTTATGTTACATCCTGTATTTATAATAATAATAATAATATTTTAAGCCTTGCATTGTGTCGGGCTTATTCTATGCTAGTATATCCGCATCCACGATGTCATAATTCCAGCACAAAAATATTTACACAATTCCCTAACATTTGATTAGCCCGTAGCAAGTCTCTGTCCAAAATTTATATCCCAGTAAACTCCCATGCCGAACTACTTTCTACAGGTGCGCTGTCAGTGCTGTCAATGTAAACAAATGGCTGCCATCTGTCAAAATAAACACATTTTGTTGATGAATTTATTTCAAATGCTGGAATTATAAGTAATGAATGGCCTTTTTGTGGAATTTATCGGCATATAAACTTGGAAAAGTCGCGGGAATACTGGACAAAGGCCTGCCTTCGTCCAGTATTCACACGACTTTTCTAAGTTTATATCCCCGATAAATTCCACAAAAAGGCCATCCATTCGTATAAGAAATCCAGGTATCCCCGGTTTGACACTCGTGTAAATTTTTGGCTTTCTGGTACGTGAAAGTTGGACCCGGTTATACCCATTATAAAAGTAATAAGATTAGTACCAGTCCTGTTACTTTTGGGGAGTGGGGCTAAGTGACCCTGGTGTGGTTAGGACCTGGCACCAGGTCAAGCTATTTTAGGGCTGAGTATATTTGTTTCTGTAAATATTCAGTTCTGATTTTGGGAAATACCCCCATCACAACAGATAACATGGGATTCGACCCTATTAACCCGGCCTAAAATGAGAATCTGTGTGTTCCACATTTGGAGGAAAAGAAAAAAACATATCGCTGAATTACGATCAGCAGATCCACCCTGCTGGTTCAGTAGCCAATTTCACCAACATTGCAAAGTACAGGTCACTCTCGTTATCTCGAAGTCGAATGGACTGATGAAAATATATCGACATATCCGAACTTCGAGATAACAATTCGCCAAATTTATCGGAAAAAAATCTGAACAAAATCGCTTCAAAAATGCCCCTTTACTTTATTTCCGGGTTTTCATAAATCGCGGCTTGAGTTTATTCTAAGCTGTTTTCGTAATTAACAGACGATTTACTTATTGCTACACCGTTTAATTAATTTTTCTGTTAAAAGAAATTTGATATCACTGTAATCACATTAAGTTTAATTGATTTAATTATGGTTTTAAGTGAACTGCTTCAAGTGGTCATGCAACTTTAAACGCATTTTAGCGGTGGCGGTGTCTTTGGTTTCTATAGATGTGTGAAAATCAAGCTGATTCAGACTTGGCAGCGCCGAGCGCTTAATTTTTGCATCGATATATCAGAATACAAATGTGAAGGAAACATACTATCGGGACTCAATTTCCACTTCAAATAAACCGATATATCGACATATATGATATCGAGGTATCAGGAGTAAAATATATGATCTGTATAGGGAATTCTGCCGGGACCTGGGATGTATATCGAGATAAGCAGGTATATCGAGATAAACGATATCGAGATAACGAGATTCAGCTGTATACTTTATCTAGCAAAGTATACTTTGAGGGAGTAATCATTTATTTTTCCGGAAATGCATTATTTCATACAGAACTAACGACTTCATATATTTGATGATTAAAAGAATGCAGAATTATTATACTGAATTCATTACATTATCACAGCCATTTTGGCTGTGATAATGTAATAAATTCAGTATAATAAAAATTAATAAATGTATCCTTAAATTAATGTAATAAACAGGCCGTAGCCAGGGGGGGGTCGGAGCGGTCGGACGACCCCCACGCCCAGCCTCGAGGTCCACTTTTTTAGCCTCAAGGTCCACTTTTTAGACCCCCTAGATACCTCAGGCCCCTTGGGCCTTCGAAACGACCCCCCTTCAAACAGGTCTGGCTACGGGCCTGATTAAAATTAATAAATTTATCCTAAAATTTCTTGCTCAAAGTATACTTTGTTAGAAAAGTATACTTTGCAATGTTGGTGAAATAGGCTACTGGTGTAAACTATTAATGGCTACCATTTGTAATTGCGTGTTCGTAAGTACTACTACAGTAGATACACGTTAAATATGACACTCTTTAAGTGAATATCTGCAGAAAATTGATAAAAGGGTAAAAGTGAAAGTGATTGGGTTTAACGTCCTATTATTGGCTAAGGACCACAGTTTAACCCTTTCCCTGTTTTGCGATATTTCGACTCATCCAAATCCAAAACATCTGAATAAAAGAATCAAATGCTGGGTCAAATGATGGTTAAATTATCTGATAGAGTAGAAAACATTGTGGGACAAGGAGAAATTGCTTGTTACAAGCAATTTCTCCTTTTCCCACAATGTTTTCAAAAGACATCTTCTGCAGAGGCGTGAAAAGTCGTCTCTATCAGGGAAAGGGTTAAAGTCTCGTCTCGTCTGACAGACAAGTGGGATGGAAATACTGAGTAATTTGCACACCTATGGTGAGGATTAAACTCACAACCGCCGGTATTAAAGTCCAATAATTCCAGCACAAAAATATTTACACAATTCCCTAACATTTGATTGGCCCGTAGCAAGTCTCTGTCCAAAATTTATATCCCAGTAAACTCCCACGCCAAACTATTTTCTACAGGTGCGCTGTCAGTGCTGTCGATGTAAACAAATGGCTGCCGTCTGTCAAAATAAACACATTTTCTTGATGAATTTATTTCAAATGCTGGAATTTTAAGGAATGAATGGCCTTTTTGTTGAATTTATCGGGGATATAAACTTGGAAAAGTCGCGGGAATATGGACGAGGCCTTAAAAAATTACAATTTTAGAAAAAAAATAAAAAAAAAAAATCTTTTTTTTAATATTTATTCGAAAATTGTAATTTTTTATCGCTTCGTCCAGTATTCCCGCGACTTTTCCAAGTTTATACCCCGACAAATTCCACAAAAAGGCCATTCATTTCTGTAATGTCACATACGAGGGTGGGTGAGTAAGTAGTGTCACTTGACCATTGTCTTTCTAACAACTCGTCCAACTTGTTTCAGATTTGGCACATGCATTACACTAGGCCACGGCCCATCCCTAAAACATTTATACATCTGCTAAATGGGTCACCCTAGCACAGAAGCCGAGCTCACTCAAACCTGGATCAAATTGTATTCATGCACATTCAGTACACGTTTTTCTACCAACCTAATTTTGGCTACTAAGCACATTAAATCTGCAAAATATAAATTAAAAAAAATGCATCAGTAACAGAAAGAGTTTTATTTGATGAAATTCCACTAAATATTGATTTTATTGCGAAAGAAATTCATATGTGACTTTAACAATCACACTTTTTAATACAATTTTGGCATTTGTGAACCGATTTGAAAAATCTAACTTATTTTGTTAGCCACATCGTTTTACAAGCTCTAATAAGCCATGTTTCTTTTTTCGACCTTCTAGAGAAATAAAAAATAAATATTTGATGGAATTTCAATGGAATTTCATGTAATAGAACCTTATGGGGAGGTTGACATTTTAGCTGTTGATGAAAAAGTACTTACATTTAACCCTTAGACCGCTACTCACTACAATTGTCGTCTGCTGTTGCTTTTATATTTTGCCTTATTTCTCAATAAAAACATGGTTTGACAGCACTTCAGAATCATTTCCAATGGAAATGATTCTGAAGTGCTGTCAAAGCATGTTGTAAATTATTCTAAAGTGCTGTTTTTCAGGTTAAAAATGGAAAATAGAAAATAACAGCAGACGACAAAAAAAATAAGATAGCGTTCTAAGGGTTAAATACGTGGCACAGAGTATCCGGCAGCCGGCCAGCAATTACAAATGAAACCATAATGAAACTGCTATGCTAATGAATTTACAATTCTGACCACAAATGTGTATATTATACAACATAAAACAGTAATATTAAAATTACAATAAATTAACATTCAGTAAATATTATATCATCTGCTTCAACATTGACATCACGCCGATTTGAAAGTCACAAACGTGAGGACCCATGCTCCATTTTGAAGGTATACAATGGCCCAGACACTTTTTCGTGTACATACACCTATTTTTTTCGGGTGTATGATGTGTACGAGCATGGTTTTCCTGAAATATATGTTAACCCTTTCAACACCACAGACCTCTATAGAGACAATGTTTGCAAACAGTGCAGATCCAGATGAGCCGGCTCGTACCGAGCCGTCTCATCAGGATCTCCACTGTTTGTTAATAGTTATCAAATTTGAAAAAATTACCCTTTCTGAAGAATGGAATAGCCAGAAAATTTGAATGGACCAATGAAATAGCATGAAACAGTGGCATGGAACAGCCCATTAAGTTACTTGGTGTTGAAAGGGTTAAATAATGCATATTTGTTTGCAATATGTCATACAATAAGCAATGGAACACGTATTTGTTCGCATATAACAATCCTATAAAGAACATTTTGTGCCTACTGCGTGGGCATGTACCTTTAATGTTATGCTTTCTTTGCAGGGAACCTTGAAACAGATGAATTTATGCGTCAGTTTTTGGAGAAGAGAATGGTAAGTTAATACAATGTACATGTATGTTCATAATAGATAGAAATGTTCTGTAAGACTTCACATTTTCTGATGTTGTCAACACACCTTTGTATTTGTCAATACTTGAATAATTGTATCCCCCGGACTCCGTCGGGGGATACTATGGATTTGACAGCGCGCCGCGTCCGCATCCGCGTCCGCGTCTGCCGCAGACACTTCTTGTCCGGAGCATAACTCGAACACCCTTTGGAATATTTTCATGAAACTTCACACATGCATAGACCACGACCCGAAGGTGTGTCGCGCACAAGAATGACAACTCTTGCGTAGCAAATTTTTAGTTATCTCCCTTTTTTGTTTTCTCGCACTGATTTCGTGTCCGGAGCATAACTCCACCACCCTTTGGAATATTTTCATGAAACTTCACACATGCATAGACCACGACCCGAAGGTGTGTCGCGCACAAGAATGACAACTCTTGCATAGCTAATTTTTTAGTTATCTCCCTTTTTTGTTTCTCGCACTGATTTCGTGTCCGGAGCATAACTCCACCACCCTTTGGAATAATATTTTCATGAAACTTCACACATGCATAGACCACGATTCGAAGGTGTGTCGCGCACAAAGAATGACAACTCTTGCATAGCTAATTTTTTAGTTATCTCCCTTTTTTGTTTCGCACACTGATTGACCATAACTCGACCACCCTTTGGAATATTTTTATGAAACTTCACACATTCAATTAGACCATGAACCGAAGGTGTGTCGTGCACAAGAATGACAACTCTTGCGTAGCTAATTTTTTGGTTATCTCCCTTTTTTGTTTTCGCGCACTGATTTCCTGTCCGGAGCATAACTCGACCACCCTTTGGAATATTTTCATGAAACTTCACACATGCATAGACCACGACCCGGAGGTGTGTCGCGCACAAGAATGACAACTCTTGCATAGCTAATTTTGTAGTTATCTCCCTTTATTGTTTTGCGCACTCTACAAACTGGACAATAATGCATGAAGACCCGTTTTCTCGTCTGCTCTGTACACCTTTTCTCGTGTGCTCTGTACACTTTACCTGTAGAGAGAACAATAGAGACTGGGAGAACCATTCACCTGTGCATGTGCTAGCATGTGCAAATGTCCTGTGTTGACCAGTCTTGACCAGTCTTGACCACTCTTGACCACAGGTAATTTATACAGGTAAATTACTACATTGGATATTACATTTCCGTAAACTGTGCTGAAAATATTGTGGCATTATGTGGACCTGTGCAGATATATGTAGATAAATATAGGACTATTAAAAAAAATTCTGGGCTCCAGTAGCAAGCATTATTATTTTTAATTTTTAAACTTTTTTTTCCATTTTTTTTTTAATTTTTTTTTTCAAATTCTTTTTAAATTTTTGTCTAGTAGCATAAGCTCGTAAGTGCTATATACAAACTATTCACCTGTGCATGTGCTAGCATGTGCAACTGACCACTGACCACTTACAGGTAATTTATACAGGTAAATGATTATATTACATTTCCGTAAACTGTGTTGAAAATATTGTGGCAATATGTGGACCTGTGCATATATGATATGTAGATAAATATAGGACTATTAAAAAACATTCTGGGCTCCAGTACGGAGCATTATCTTTTTATTTTTTTATTTTTTTTAAATTTAATTTTTTTTTTCCATTTTTATTTTACATTCTTTTTCAATTTTTTAACTGACCACTAACTTATTACAGGTAATTTATACAGGTACATTATTACATTTCCGTAAACTGTGTTGACAATATTGTGGCAGTATGTGGACCTGTGCAGACATATGTAGATAAATATAGGACTATTAACAAAAATTCTGGGCTCCAGTAGCGAGCATTTTTTTTTTTTTTTTTTTTTTTTTTTTTTTTTTTATTTTTTTTTTTTTTTTTTTTTTTTTTTTTTTTTTTTTGTATATTACATTTCCATAAACTGTGTTGAAAATATTGTGGCATTATGTGGACCTGTGCAGATATATGTAGATAAATATAGGACTATTAAAAAACAATTCTGGGCTCAATTCTGGGCCATTTTATTTTTCCATTTTTTTTTAATTTTTTTTTTCAAATTCTTTTTCAATTTTTGTCTAGTAGCATAAGGTCGTAAGTGCTATATCAGACTATTATCATATAATAAAACATTATTGACTATGAGCCATAGAAAAAAATATATAATCTGATATTCCTTGGCTCACTAGTCAATAATTGTATAATGTGTTCGGGCCAGTGAAAATTGCTTTCGGGCCCAGGCTCGAGGTCAAGGCGGGACAAGGCGAGGCATTTGATTCCGCGGAATTCTTGTTTACTTATCTCCCTTTGTTGGTTCATGCTGATTTCGTATCCAGAGCATAACTCGAACACCCTTTGGAATATTTTCATGCCCCACCACGATAGTGGAGGGGGCATTTAGTGTTACCCTTGTCCGTCCGTCCGTCCGCACACACGAATGGGTACTTGTTGTAAGCGTACGGGGATCTTATTGGGTAGGGTTAGGATAGTGTTGGGTACTCTTGTTGGGTATTTTCATACAGTAAAAACCCAACAAGTATTCATTCTTAGGAACGTGCGTCCCGTCCTCCCGTCCGTCCGTCCGTCCGTCCGTCTGTCACAAAACTTTAACACTCGGGTAAATGTCTCGTAATTTCTTCATCCTTCGACCGATCTGCTTCATATTTCATATACACATTGCTCTGATGGTTCACTACCGCTCTGTGCCAAATCCACGTTCATCCTGCCCCCGCCAAGCCCAGGGTCAAGGTTACATACTTGGTGCTTCAAAAACTTTAACGCTCAGGTAAATATCTTATAATTTCTGTTTTCTTTCACGGATCAGCTTCATATTTCATATACGCATTGCTCTAATGGTCCTCTACCGCCCTGTGCCAAATCCACGTTCGTTCTGCCCCCGCCAAGCCCAGGGTCAAGGTCACATACTTCGTGCTTCAAAAACTTTAACGCTCGGGTAAATATCTTGTAATTTCTGTTTTCTTTCATGGATCATCTTCATATTTCATATACACATTGCTCTAATGGTCCTCTACCGCCCTGTGCCAAATCCACGTTTGTCCTGCCCCCGCCAAGCCCAGGGTTAACATCACATACTTAGTGCTTCAAAAACTTTAACGCTCGGGTAAATATCTTATAATTTCTGTTTTCTTTCACGGATCAGCTTCATATTTCATATATGCATTGCTCTAATGGTCCTCTACCGCCCTGTGCCAAATCCAAGTTCGTCCTGCCCCGCCAAGCCCAGGGTCACGCTCGGGTAAAAGAAAATTTTGACTTGGAATTTGGCCTCATTTATTATCAAAGCGATATGTGGGACATCCGTGTTCTATGAACACATTTTCTAGTTTATTAAACTTCACACATGCATAGAAGACGACCCAAACTTGTGTCGCACGTAAGAATGACAACTCTTGCGTCGTTAATTTCTTAGTTATCTCCCTTTATTGTTTTGTGCACTGATTTCGTTTCCGGAGCATAACTCGAACACCCTTTGGAATATTTTCATGAAACTTCACACGTGCATAAATCACGACCCTAAAGGTGTGTCACGCAAGAATGACAACTCTTGCATCACTAATTTTTTACTTATCTCCCTTTGTTTTTTCCGTCACAGATTTTGTCTCCGGAGCATAACTCGAACACCCTTTTTTCAAACTACTTGTGTATCTGGGGAGGGGGATACACATGCACTTGTCGACAAGCGTCCATTTCTAGTTTATATATGGGCCGCGCTTTGTGAAAACCGGCCTTAATGACAACGTCATGAAAGCCTGAAAATGACGTCGCAAAGTTACGCTTGAAACCAACGTCACGTCGGATTTTGACACTTGAAATAGTTGCGTCATATTTGCAATAAGTTGACGTTGTCCTATATATAACCGTACTGTACGTTTTACTATTTGTGGCTCACAAACATTATAATGCTGGATACGCGTAGCAGAATTTTACAGTTGTTTACATAGTGGTTCAGACAGTTGTCTGTTTTTTTTTTCGGTTTCCTTCAAGGAAAACACGTAGTGATTTTTTCGAAATTTTGTTCATATATGGACGACATTTGAAACTAAATAACCATACAACCGGTAATTTTTAGATAACACCATCACAGAATCAGTATTATGTAACAAATATAACTGGGCACAGGGCTTAATTCGTTTAATTTACTGTTTCGCCTGTCGAATGTTTCAAAAGTCAACATGAAAATATGATTTGAAAATTTTCAGAAAAATAAGCGTATGACAGATTTATAATTATGGTAGTGCCAAAATATACGCAGTTCCTGGCATATCGCATCATGGTGACACCGGGCCAAACATGTTTTAGTATTTAGTGTGTTGGTATTGTGTCACATGCATATTTACTGCGACACAATAATCATGGTTATATCAGATTATTGTAATACAAAATTGTAGCCACCAAGGACGTAGCCTACTGATTTCTATATGTATCTTCTACCACTTACGTGTTCGGTGTCACGTAATATTTAGCGACTTTCAAAAATATCGCATTGAATCCGCCGTATGATTGCCGTTTGATAACAATGTAAATATTCTTTAAAATGACCACTTGTAAATATGGTTATATGAATGTATAGTAATTCGACTAGTATATTTGTAATCATTGCAGACACTGATCAGACTGAACAGATGCACAGGCCTCCAACATTTACACATTTAAGAAGTCCGACTTTGCCAGATTGTTGTTTATTTTCTTTCATTGTACTACATTGTACTAAATAATGCACGTCTGCGTGCTTTGTTTGTTATGAAAGGGCCATTTTAGTCGGAGGCGTGTAAATAATATAAAACAAAAACACATGCACACCTTAAACTCGTCTAAATTCAAATGAGCCGCTTCGAACAATAGTCGCAGGGTGTGGAGCGTCATTTCAACAAAATCAATGTTGTGATCGGGACAAATTTAGTGTGTTTGTTTGTTTGTTTGTTTGTTTGTTTATTGGTGTTTAACGGCCTATCAACAGCTAAGGTCATGTAAGGCCGGGCAAACGGGTTCGATCCCATTTTAACCTGCTGCATTAAGTGGAAAATCCCAAAATCAGAACGGAATATTTACATCGAGAACAAATATATTCAGCCCTGAAATTAGAATATCCTGACCTGGTGCCAGGTCCATACCACACCAAGTCACTTGGCCCCTTTCCCTAAACTAGGATTACGAATATCGTAATACTCACATAAGGGGTATAACCAGATTCAACTGTCACATACAAAATGCCAAAGACGTATGTCCTTAATTTAAATAGTTTACTATACATTCGAACTAGCACCGTTTGTTCGTCGACCAAGCGGAGCTGGGGAGACTGCTAGGTGGGTCCGGCGGTATGCCCTCCGGAATATGTTTGATATTTACACCCCATTTTGCTGCGTTATGGCGCATTTTAGAGCAAACATATCGTTACTTGCCAAATTATAGGGGTGGTGTGGGGGGGGGGGGGGGCGCCGGGATTTCCCCAACGTGAATCCGCCCTTGTTTTTAGCATGGCTGTTTCTTTGCTTACAAATGCGCTGAATGTACTTTTTCTGAAACACAACAAAACTAAATTGCACATTTCATTTTCAAATTAATTATTCCGACGACAGAATATACTGCAGGTATTTTTATCGGGACATGTATGTTGTAACAATTATACAACCATGTATGTTACATCTCCACATTTTCCCGGCAGTGGCGGTGGTGGCCAGTCGAGGGAGTGGGGGTCAGCGCAGCATTTTTCCCATATACCTGCTAACCTGCTAGTAACGGGTACATGTACATTAGCCCGTCCGTCAGTCATATTGGCTACACAGTCCCGCTTTCTGAGATATAAATTTAATTCCGAGAGTCGGGGAATGAACAGTCGATTTTTAGTTTGTTTAAAAATGCCCGTAGGGTGTCGACTACCCTCTAGACCCCATCGGGCGCTGAAGTCATTGATATGTGCAGCCATAGGCCTATCCAAATTCTGGTCATTCATTTCTACAGAAAAAATAAAATGCATTTGTTTCAATCACCGATACGATGTGCATATAATTTACAATTTCCAACACCAGGAATGCCGTTTAGTTTTTGGTCTTTGGTGACGTATTGCCTAAATCAATAAATGACGTCACAATTAACTGTAAATGACTCCCAATTGTTAAATAATACATTGTATCTTTCTGACGACACACGTATATGACTCTATTATGGCGATGGTGGCAAATTACGAAGCCACAGGTCGGCTAATTATAGATTTAAAATCGGTAGTTGTGCGTTTTGTTCACTACATGTACATATCATAGTTTTATTCTGATGAATGTTTGATAGTATACATACTAACACTTGTAGATACATTTAGTGCAACTTATCAGCAAATACAGTTTACAGCAAGCAACGTCAATGAGTCTATGAACACTCATTTATAATGTAGGCTGTTGAGTTGCATTGTACAAACGTCGCCGTTTCAATAACTTCATTTTCTCGATGACGTTACGTTTTTTTTTCGTGCGTGATTCACATGGTGCTACAAAAAGTGAGATAAAACAAAAACTATTAAACATAATTGCATTTTCCTTTCAGAATATTGTTTTTGAAAGGTGTCCGCATCAGAAAATGTAAAAAAATGCAAATTGAAAATTTTGTCATTAAGACCGGTTTTCACAGAGCGCGGCCCATATATATTATGCAGCCCTTATTGATAGTTTGTGGGATCATATTTGGCATGATATGAGGAAAAGGGACTAATTCTGTGCTATGTTTTCAGCTTTATCACACACGAAGAGCCAAAGAGGAGAAACTGAATCAGCTAAACGCACAGCAAGGATTTTTATGACAATAAAATCTCGTCATTCACACATTTGAGACAGTTTTGTACCGAAGAAGATGTTTCATGAAAAATATTTACAGAAGCTGATATTTTCTGTAAATGAAGTTGAAAGTTGGTAAAAGTTTCATAGCAAATGAATATTTCTATTCTGCATTTTCTCTGAACATTTCAAAAAATATTGTAAATTTTATAAATATTTTTCATGGGATATTGCACATCGATTAGGTACAAAATCACATGGCTCGTCTCATTTGGGCCAAGACCTGACAAAGCCATGCTTATTGCTTCTCGCTGAGGGTAAACCCGGACCAGACCTGTAGCCTATTTCACCAACATTGCAAAGTATACTTTTCTAGCAAAGTATACTTTGTCTGAGGGAGAAATTTTCAATTTTAGGATAAATTTATTAATTTTTAGCCAGGTTTTGTAAAAAAAAATCCAGGCTATTGGATTGGCGAAAGCCGGCGGGGCGGGCGGGCGGGCGGCGGCGGGCGGCGGGCGGCGGGCGGCGGGCGGCGGGCGGCGGGCGGCGGGCGACATCCACAATCAATGTTAAGTTTTCGTGTTTGAGTCCATTTCTTTGTTACTGGGAGAAATTTCGAGCATTGACAATACTGGTAACATTAATACAGGGACAGGCACTGCAAAATGAACATTTGATATACGCGATAATTTAGACTAGTGCAATGTGAGAATATCACGTACATGACACGTGTTGTGCTGGTCACGTCCTTGATTAAACTTCATTATAAACATAAATTAAGATATCTTTCTTTGTAAAAATTATCAATTCGAATGAAAACATGATATGAGGTTTATGTTTTCCTTCTGAATTCTCTGAAAATGAGACCTGTGGTTTCCTAGAATATCTAAAAATAGTAACATAGGTTCAGAAACCTATGGTGGGCTGTTGCTTGTCATAAAATAAGTGTTGTGATGTGGGATTATAAAGCACACATTTTTTTTTATGATTTCAAACAATTTAAAAGAACAATTTAAAAGATATGTTTCAGTTGTCAAAAATAATTAAAGTGTACATCACTTGATTTGTTCCAGTTTTCAAGATATTTACCACTGTTGACATGTTTCTTTTTAAAGTTGTGTTACCCAGTACACATTTAGCACACGTATAGCCCACCATAGTACGTCAAAAACTCGTGTATGAGATTGCCTCCACTATATGGGAACATATGCAAGAGGATGATGGCAGGCATGTCACTTCCTCTATGACTGTTCCAGCCAGTTTTGTGCTGTGTATTCAACAATTTTTAGCCAGGTTTTTTGAAAAAAAATCCAGGCTATTGGATTGGCGAAAGCCGGCGGGCGGGTGGGCGGCGGGCGGCGTCCACAATCAATGTTAAGTTTTTGTGTTTGAGTCCATTTCTTTGTTACTGTACCACCAAGGACCACCAATCTTTCACAGCTTCATAATCAAGGGGTGCTCACCACATATCACTATCCAACATTTTGTTACTTTTTTTTTAACTTTTTTTTATTTAACCCATTTTTTTTTTTTCCGCGCAGTTGACTTAGCCATTTTCAATGTTAAGTTTTCCCGTTTTCAATGTTAAGTTTTCGTGTTTAAGTCCATTTCTTTGGTACTGTACCACCTAGGACCACCAAACTTTCACAGCTTCATAATCAAGGGGTGCCCACCACATACATGTATCACTATCCAACATGTTACTTTTTTTTTAACTTGACCCATTTTTTCCACGCAGTCGACTTATCCATTTTCAACGTTAAGTTTTCGCGTTTACAATGTTAAGTTTTTGTAAACTTCACATGGGTGTTTATCATCGTCCATATTTTCATTCTAACCCCCAACCGTGCGGCCCCTGTGCGCAATGTCAAGGTCAAATTACTTTGAATTTATTTGTTAAAGTTTTTTCGTGTACTATATCTCTGCAACTGCTTCACCCATTACCTTGATACTTCACATGGGTGTTTATCATCATTGTCGCACCCGCTTGCGGAAAGCGCGATATCGTTGGCATTTTTGCATCCGTCCGTCCGTCCGTACGTCCGTGTGTCCGGTTAAAGTTTTTTCGTTAAAGTTTTTCCATCTACTATGTCTATTTTTTTAGTGTCCATGCCTCGCCCCAAGGCGCGACATGCAGGCCACGGCCATCTAGTCTACAAAAAGTGGGTATTATTATGTTATCCAAGTGTCCATGCTTGGAAAAAACCTGGCCTTCGTGGCTTTGCCTCGTTTCTTGTTATTATACTGAATTTATTACATTATCACAGCCATTTTGATCATCAAATATATGCAGTCGTTAGTTCTATATGAAATAATGGATTTCAGGAAAAATAAATGATTACTTGCTAGAAAAGTATACTTTACAATGTTGGTGAAATTGGCTACAGATGAATCTGTGGTATCTGATCTGGGTATACCTGTGTCGCCATACAGTCAACGGACCTTCCATTAAAGGCACTGTGTCTCAGATGATTTCCCAGGCATTCTGTGTGGGCTGCAATTGACATTTTTCAATCAAGCACTCACTTTTATTTGATCAAATTGGAAATAATATGCGTTTTTTTATTTCTTACTGTGCGTTATCATAAGGAATGATAAACAGGGGAGATAAGCTTAAAACACATTTCAGCTCCTATTGCACTAGCAAAAACACTGTTTATATGGAAATGATAATACTTCTATAATAGTAATAACACTATGCCTCTGGTTTTCCATTCCTATCACTAGTGGAATGAATTTAAAGAACATTAAATTAGTAACCATTGATTATAAAAATAGCATTCATAATGCTAGTTATTTTCCAGTATTTCTTTTCAATAATACATGAACTGCTTCACCAATTTTGATAATATCTAGTGATGGTGCTTTGTTATACCCCCCGCAACGAGTTGAGGGGGGGTATACTGGAGTCAGGTTGTCCGTCCGTCCGTCCGTCCGTACTTACGAGAGCTACATTGTGAGGTTGCTGTGCTGAAACCCAGCCACCGCCCTATTTAAGACACTTGGATAAGTGTTTTTCAAATATAATTAACTAATGGCTAGCTCATTTGCATATTATGCGATTTATTCCGTAAGAGAATCGTTAAGGAAGAAAATAACGGAATAAGTTGCTACATTGTGAGGTTAACCCCACAGTGTAAACATCAAAGGAAATAACCTCACAATGTAGCTCTCGTAAGAACGTCCGTGCGTCCGTGCGTCCGTCCGTCCGTCCGGATAAACTTAACATCAGAGAAATATTGTTATAACTTCTATTTCCTTCATCTAAAATGCTTGATATTTCACACATGCATTCCTGTAAGGCTCTACTACCATGCTGTGCCAAATCCACGACCGTCCAACCCCCGCAGATCCCAAGGTCAAGGTCAATTACTTAGTCCGTAAACTTAACATCAGAGAAATATTCTTATAACTTCTATTTCCTTCATCTAAAATGCTTAATATTTCACACATGCATTCTGTAAGGCTCTACTACCATGCTGTGCCAAATCCACGACCGTCCAACCCCCGCAGATCCCAAGGTCAAGGTCAAATACTTAGTCTCTTTACAAAACTTAACATCAGAGAAATATTGTTATAACTTCTATTTCCTTCATCTAAAATGCTTAATATTTCACACATGCATCCCTGTAAGGCTCTACTACCATGCTGTGCCAAATCCACGACCGTCCAACCCCCGCAGATCCCAAGGTCAAGGTCAAATACTTAGTCTCTTTACAAAACTTAACATCAGAGAAATATTGTTATAACTTCTATTTCCTTCATCTAAAATGCTTAATATTTCACACATGCATTCCTGTAAGGCTCTACTACCATGCTGTGCAAAATCCATGACCGTCCAACCCCCGCTGATCCCAATGTCAAGGTCAAATACTCTTTACAAACTTAACATCAGAGAAATAAGTTATAACTTCTATTTCCTTCATTGAAAATTCTTATTATTTCACTTGTGCATTCCTCTAAGGTTGTACTATCATGCTGTCCACAAATCTACGAGTGTCCAACCCTCGCTGATCCCAAGGTCAAGGTCACATACTTAGTCTCTTTACAAAATCTTAACATCAGAGAAATATGTTATAACTTCTATTTCTTTCATGGAAAATACTTAATATTTCATATGCTGTGACAAATCCCCGCTGATCTCGAGGTCAACGTCACATACATACCATATAACCTTGGCTTAACGCCCCCCTCCTAAATAATAAACGCCCCCCCCCCCCCCCCCCCCCCAAATAAAAAAAAAAAAAATTTTTTTTTTTTTACCAGTGACCGCCAATTTCAAACACAAATAATCCTTAAATCCTTATTTGTGTTTGAAATTGGCGGTCTTTGGAATAATTTTTTTTTTTTTTTTTTTTTTTTTTTTTTTTTTTTTTTTCTTTTTTTTTTTTCTTTTTTTTTTTTTTTTACTGGCTAATAAACGCCCCCCCCCCCCCTTTTGTAAAATGTAACGCCTCCGGGGCGTTAATTCGAGGTTATACGGTAGTCTCTTTACAAAACTTAACATCAGAGAAATCGGTTATAACTTCTATTTCCTTGCTCGGATCTGCTTCACATTTCACACACTCATTGCTCCAATGGACCTCTACCACCCTGTGACAAATTCACGTTCATGCCGCTCGCGCTAATCCCAGAGTCAAGGTCACAAGCCCACACACTTGGAAATTTGTACATATTTTAGGGGTACCTGGGCCCACGCGGGGGGTATTCCGTAAGCCTCGCTTACTGACCAATCTAGTTTTATTTTATTTTGTTATTATTATAATCAAGGCTGCCAGCGAAGGGATTAGCTTAGTGATAACGATGCCCTTGAAACCATTTTTTTTTTACCAAATTGTGTAGATAAAATTGAGTTCAGAAATACAATCTACAATTAAATGATGTTTTACTATTCTGTTTCTGAATAAATCACCAATATAAATACACATCTGAAACCCAGTGCCTTGAAGCCTCTAGCAACCAGTGAAATATTATCAGACTGCACGAGTGATTTGTTCCCTAAAGTATAAACTTAATCCTAATAACACAATAGACCACATAAGAAAATAATTTGTTTATGCCCCCACATTGCGGGGGCATATAGTTTTGCCCCTGTCCGTCCGTGTGTGAGTCTGTCAGTCCATGCATCCACATTGTGCCGCACATATCTCCAAAAATGTTTTAACCAAGAAATATGGTATGTATTTTACAGAAATGTTCATTAGCATGGGTAGTTGTCCACCAGGGGGCCGTTTCACTAAACTTCGTACAACTAAAATGTTCGTAAGTGCAAATTTAGGATCGTCTGGAAAGTTCAATTGATGGATTTACATTTATTGGGCATAGGCTGCATGTGCAGCCTATGCTCAATAAATGTAAATGCAATAATTGTTTACAAGAAAACATTGTTAATGTGAAATTTACAGACTATCATAATTTTTGCACTTACAAACATTTTAGTCGTACAAAGTTTAGTGAAACGGGCCCCTGGGCCCGGGGTTTTTACGGAAATGTTAATTAGTATGTAAAGTTGTGAACCTGGGGTTTGTACATGTACCCGGTAAGGAGAAACATGAGTTATGGCCCTTGATGTTGCATGCAAGTTGGGGTATCGGTGTGCCGTAAGGCCACATTTCTAGTTTGTAATACAATTGATGTTTAACAAAATAAAATAAGAATATCCCTATTTTGTTTATAAAAATGTAAAAAATGCTTGCTATGTACGCATAAACAATAGGCAGGGTCAACCCTTACAGTGCTGAATCAAATGTTGTCTGCAGGTTATTATCCCCTCGCCATAGGCAATTTGTTTTGCATATGACCCACGTCCGACCACCCAAAGTCAAGCTCACTGTTATGTTCACCTTGTTTTTTGTAAGGCAATTGTCGCGCCCGCTTGCGGAAAGCGCGATATAGTTTTTGGTTAAGTTTTTTGGTTAAGTTTTTTGGTTAAATTTTTTGGTTAAATTTTTTTGTTACACTATATCTCTGCAACTGCTTTGCCCATTACCTTGAAACTTCACATGGGTGTTTATCATCATCTATATTTTCATTCTACCGTCCGCCCGTGCGGCCCCTGTACCCAATGTCAAGTCAAATTACTTTGAAGTTTTTGGTTAAGGTTTTTGTTAAAGTTTTTTGGTTAAAGTTTTTCGTTATACTATATCTCTGCAACTGCTTTGCCCATTACCTTGAAACTTCACATGGGTGTTTATCATCATCCATATTTTCTTTCTACCACCCACCCGTGCGGCCCCTGTGCCCAATGTCAAGGTCAAATTATTTTGAATTTTTTGGTTAAAGTTTTTGGTTAAAGTTTTTTCATGTACTATATCTCTGCACCTGCTTTGCCCCTACCTTGAAACTTCACATGGGTGTTTATCATCATCTATATTTTCATTCTACCCCCTCCCGTGCGGCCCCTGTGCCCAATGTCCAGGTCTAATTACTTTGAAATTTTTGGTTAAAGTTTTTGTCGCGCCCGCTTGCGGAAAGCGCGATATAGCCGGCACTTTGGCGTACCTTTGTCCGTACGTACGTGTGTCCGGTTAAAGTCTTTTGGTTAAAGTTTTTCCGTCTACTATATCTCTTTTTTTTAGCTCACCTGAGCGAAGCTCATGTGAGCTATTGTTACTGCAATGTGTCCGTCGTCCGTCGTCATCGTCCGTGAACATTTTCAAACGTCTTCTCCTCGGTAACCATTGGGCCTATAGTCACCAAACTTCATGGTCATGGTCCTTAGGTAGGGGGATTGCAAAATTGTTAAAAAGACGTCATCACGTAATCCAAGATGGCCGCCATCTAAAAATAGCACAAATTCGTCAAAAATCTTCTTCTCAAGAACCGCTAACCGGATTTCGACTTGGATAGGAATGATCGATGTACAATGCTCTTTCAAAGTTGTTAAAATGGGGACCCCGGGGTCAACAGGTCATCCTTTTATTAGAGATTTCAAAATTCTTCTTCACATGAACTGCCAAACTTAAAAGTTATGGTCCATGGGTGAAGCCTTTTCCGATTTGTTAAAATGGAGGTCATCGATAATCCAAGATGGCCGCCGTCTAAAAATAGCATAAATTCTTAAAAAATCTTCTTCTCATGAACCGCTAGCCGGTTTTCGACTAAACTTGGTAGAAATGATCGATTTAAAATGCTCTTTCAAAGTTGGGAAAATGGTGACCCCGGGGTCAAAAATGGGCGTGGCCCGTGGGGTCAAATTGGGGTAAAATTTTATTCTTGACCGAATATGGTCATGTCTATATCAAATCGAAGGTATCAAAGAGGCGATCGCTCTGGTACATTTTTTGTCGAAATTGGATGGTCATGTCATCCAAGATGGCCACGGAAAGGTCAAAAGGTCGTTCTTTTAATAAAGATTTCAAACATCTTGTTCTCTTGAACAGCTTGGCCGATTTTGGCCAAACTTCACGGTAATGGTTATTGGGTCGAGCTTTTTCATTTTTGTTCAATTGGTGGTCATCGCAAAATCAAAGATGTCCGCTGTTGAAAAGTAGGTCAAATTGTTAAAAAATCTTCTTCTCACGAACTGCCAGGCCGATTTTTACGAAACTTGATATGAATGATCGATAGTTAACGCTGGTTCAGCTTTCTTCAAATGGTGGACCCCGGGTCAAAAATGGGCGGGATAAGAGGAGTCAAGTTGGGTCAAATGTCGCATTTGACCGAATATGGTCATGTCATATATAAAATCGAAGGTATCGACGAGACGGTCACTCTGGAGCTTTTTTTTTGTTGAAATCGGGTAATTACGTCATCCGAGATGGCCGCCAAAAGGTCATTCTTTCAATATAGATTACAAATGTCTTCTTCTCGTGAACCACTTGGCCAATATTGGCCAAACTTCACAGTAATTGTCAGTGGGTCAAGCCTTTTCATTTTTGTTAAAATGATGGTCATCGCGAAATCCAAGATGGCCGCCGTTGAAAAGTAGGTGAAATTCTCAAAAAAATTTAATTCTTCTCACGAACCGCCAGGCTGATTTCGACGAAGCTTGATATGAATGATCGATAGTTAACGATGTTTCAGATTCCTTCAAATGGTATGGACGAAAGGTCAAAAGGTAGTTCTTTTATTAGAGATTTCAAACGTCTTCTTCATACAAGCCGCTTGGCCATTGGTAGCAAACTTCGCAGTTATGGTCCATTGGTAAAGCCTATTTTTTTTAAAAAATTGTCACGAACCACCAGACCGATTTCTACGAAACTTGGCAGAAATGATCGATGTACAATGCTTTTTCAAATTTGTTAAAATGGTGACCCCTGGGTTAATATTGGGGTCAAATAGGGGTCAAATTTCAATTTTGATGGAATATGGTCTTATAATATATCAAATCAAAGGTATTGATGAGGCGATCGCTGTGGGGCTATTTTCATCGAATCGGATGATTACATCATCCAAGATGGCCGTCAAAAGGTCGTTCTTTTATTAGAGATTTCAAATGTCTTCTTCATACAAACCGCTTGGCCATTGGTGGCCAAACTTCGCAGTTATGGTTCATTGGTAAAGCCTTTTCAGTTTTGTTAAAATGGCGGTCGTCATTAATCCAAGATGGCCGTCGTCTAAAGATAGCATAAATTCTTAAAAAATCTTCTCACGACCCACCAGACCGATTCAACAAAACTTGACAGGAATGATCGATGTACAATGCTTTTTCAAAGCTGTTAAAATGGTGACCTCTGGGTCAAAAATTGGCATGGTCAAATAGGGGTCAACTCTTTTACGGAATATGGTTATATAATACATCAAATCTAAGGATTGCAATAAAAAGTAGGCTGGAAATATCCTGTTGTGGTCTCCAAACCTCTCAAAGTTGTGTAAGATATATATGTACATATCGCGAATCAACTCCTACCCTGGTGACTTCTCAAGTTTGTCGCATTGACATTTTGTGCCTGTCATTCGCTTATTTTGATGTATATGTAGTGACAACTTTACATACCAGTATTTGCTTGATTTTTGTGACATTGCACAGGTGAGCGATATAAGGCCATCATGGCCCTCTTGTTGTTTTTTTTATGATCAAGGCTGCCAGTGAGGAGATGATGATAGCTAATGATAGCGATGCTCTTGTTTTCCATTTTTTCTTATCCAATGGAGATGATTCTAAAGTGCTGTCAAACATGTTTTTATTAAGAAGACAGCATTATAAACCAACAGCAGACAACAATTTACGTTTCCTGCATTTTGAGGGTTATGTGAAACGGACAGTAGGGTTGAAGGGTTAAACATGACATTGGTGGCAACTTTTTATTACAGCTTTCACTTTTCTAAGGAAATCGAGGATTGACCCTTAGCTTTTCTTGGGAAATTATTGATTGTCCCTGAGCTTTTCTGGGGAAATTATTGATTGCCCAATTATTGATTGCCCCTTAGCTTTTCTGGGGAAATTATTGATTGCCCCTTAGCTTTTCTGGGGAAATTATTCTTAGCTTTTCTGGGAAAATTATTGATTGTCCCTTAGCTTTTCTGGGGAAATTATTGATTTCCCCTTAGCATTTCTGAAGGAATTTTAAAAAAGTGTTGCCTCTCAGCATTTCTGGGGAAATTATTTGTTGCCCCTTAGCTTTTTTATCTCTTTGCATGCTGGGAAATGTATGGGCTATAAATAGTTAAAAAATAGCAGACGACAAGTCATTGTATTTTCTTTTATTTCTCCCTGTAAATATCATGAATAATTCATGGAATTTCATTAGAATTGAGTCCTCTGGACTCAATTCTAATGAAATTCCAAGACATATTTACAGAGAGAAATAAGAAACATACTCTTAATTCGTTGGATGCTATATTCACCGCTAGCATGCAAAGAGTTAAGGAAACTAATGATTGCCCCATAGCATTTCGGAGGGAATTGATCATTGCCTCTTAGCATTTCTGAGGAAATTATTGTTCTTTGCATTTTTGAGAAAATTAATGGTTGTTTTATAGCTTTTCAGTTTAAATTAATGGTTGTAGAATTTTTTATTTAATTATTGCTCGTTTTATAGCTTTTCTGACGAAATTAATGGCTTTTAGCGTTCTTTTTTCCACAATAATATGTCTGTGAATCCCAATTGAATTACCCGAGTCAGTTAAAATGGGGGATCACACAATATACATTTGAAGGGAAAGATTTTTGCTTGTACTTATTTTAGCAGAATACGCATTGATTATCAAAAGAGGGAGTCAGCAATGTGAAAATATGCATCGATTTTCAAATTGAGTAGTGCGAATATGGTAATAAAGTTGAAAATTTACTTTGTTTTTTTGCAGCTCCAATTTTTAAATGTGTTTTATTTTTTATGATACTCTTTAGATACAAAACTGGAGCTCTGAGTTAGCAACTCTGCACATAGTATAATTTATCTGCATATATATGTGTTCAAAATGATCAGACAATAGAAATGTCTGCAACTTTAGTCATCCTGTACAAACTATGTGACTCGCCTTGACAAAAAGGGACTTATTGATTGAATGTTTGACCAGTGTAGCTCCCGATCAGATAACATACTCATGTAGCCTGATACATAGAGATTACCAGGCTAGTGTAATTAGGTTCCGTCCGTCTGTCCGCCCACCCGGCCACCGGCGCCCGTCCTTGTACACTTACGTCGAAAAGTCAATAAGTTTGTAAGAGTTTCTCCATCATGTAATACATGTATCTACAATTTTACTTGAAAAGGATTACTTTAATATTTGGACAGTCAAATTCACCTGAACATGTGTGACACACTCGCACCATCAACGACATGTCCTTGACTTTTGTGACCTTCAAAATGGTGCTGAAACACTTATTTTTATTATTGGCCATTTTGTTACGTCAAAAAGTTTGTAAGTGTTTCTCCATCATGTAATATCTTCAATATTACTTAAAGGATTGCTTTAATATGTTGACACTTAATTCACCAGAACATGTGTGACACAATCACACCACCAAATGACTTGATCTTTTTGACCTTCAAAATGGTGCTGAAACACTTAGCATTTGTTTTACGTCAAAACGTTTGTAAGACTTTCTCAATTGACTTTGAAAATTGCTTAAATGGCAAGTTTTATTTTTTATACACACTCTCTAGTTAGAGTCCATGGGGCCGTTTCACTAAACTTCGTACTACTAAAATGTTCGTAAGTGCAAAATTATGATATTCTGTAAATTTCAAATGTACAATGTTTTCTTGTAAACAATTATTGGATTTACATTTATTGAGCATAGGCTGCTGCACATGCAGCCTATGCTCATTAAATGTAAATCCAACAATTGAAATTTCCAGATGATCCTAAATTTGCACTTACGAATATTTTAGTCGTACGAAGTTTAGTGATGCGCCCCAGGGGGGTGTTTCACTAAACTTTGTACGACTAAAATGTTTGTAAGTGCAAAATTATGATATTCTGTAAATTTCACATTAACAATGTTATTATAAATATAAATCCATCAAATGAAATCCAGACCATCCTAAATTTGCCATTTTTGTCGTACAAAGCTTAGTGAAACAGGCCCCTGTATGCAATGGGGGCATGTCCATGTTTTACGAACATAATTTCTGGTTTGATAGGTGAGACTAGGAAACGTGTATGGATTTCAGAGGCTTGTCAAGGAATTCCTAACGTTTCCGAGCCGAACCTGATAAACTTGATGTGAAAATACCCTAGCCTGGGCCCGGTTGCTCAATACATCAGTTAGCTTAACGGACTGTTAAATCCTTAACTGAATGGTTAAAATCTCTGTTAAAACAGAGATTTTAACCATTCAGTTAAGGATTTAACAGTCTGTTAAGCTAACAGATGTTTTGAGCAACCGGGCCCTGGTGTTCTCTTGTTTAGGCAACATGTCATGTTACACATTATTCCATTGAATTGAACCCAGACTAGAATACCTTGTTGTTGTAAACTGATATGACATGACACCAGCAAAAGCAGTTCAGATTGAAGTAATATGTGACTGGAAAAATGCGGCTTATAGGATTTGTGACCAGTGTAGATCCAAATCAGCCTGTGCATCCACACAAATCAGATTCTGCACTGTTCACCATTCCATCAATGAAACATTAATGTTTATCAGGCTCCAGGACTGCTATTTGATCAGGAGCTACACTGGTCAAAAATCCCATAAGTCACAGCCACGTATTGGGTGTCAATTAAGGTATAAAACCATGGGCGGTTGTGTTTACTGGGGTGAACAATACATTTGGTCTGTTTAAAGTGTGTGGAGTCTGAAGGACTCCTCGCAAACTTTAAACAGATCAAATGTATTTCCACCCCAGTAAATGCAAAAGCCCATGGTTTTATTGTCGCGCCCGCTTGCGGAAAGCGCGATATAGTCGGCACTTTGGCGTACGTACGTCCAGTTAAAGTTTTTGGTTAAGTTTTTTGGTTAAAGTTTTTGGTTAAGTTCTTTGGTTAAAGTTTTTGGTTAAGTTTTTTGGTTAAGTTTTTTGGTTAAAGTTTTTTGGTTTAAAGTTTTTTGGTTTTAAAGTTTTTGTTAGTTTTTTTGGTAAAGTTTTTCGTTATTACTATATCTCTGCAACTGCTTTGCCCATTACCTTGAAACTTCACATGGTATATGCCTGCTGCAATTTCTGAAATACAATGCCCCTTTGTTTATTATTCCATGTTTATATCATTATACCCCCCTTCGTGAGGCCCCTGTGCCCAATGTAGGTCACAAGGTTAACTTTTTTGGAGTTTTTGGTTAACAGTTTTTTGGTTTAAAGTTTTTTGTTTATGTGTTGTATGTTTATCATCATCTATATTTTCATTCTACCCCCCTGTGCGGCCCCTGTGCCCAATGTAAGTCAATTACTTTGAAGTTTTTGGTTAAGTTTTTTGGTTGCTAAGTTTTTTGGTTAAGTGGTTAAAGTTTTTCGAATGCAAATTCTGATATACTTTTTTATACCCCCTCCCTGCGCCTGCGGTGCAAATTACTTACTTTGCAATGGCATTGTTTTCTTAAGTGGCCCCTGTTTTTTGGCCCAAGTTAATTTTTGGTTTAAGTTTTTTGGTTAAGTTTAAAATTTTTTGGTTAAGTTTTTTGGTTAAAGTTTTTTGGTTAAGCGTTATATCTATCTCTGCAATGCTTTGCCCATTACCTTGAAACTTACAGGGTGCATGGGCCCCTGTAATTTTTGTCAGGTCATCTTTTTAAAGTTTTTTGGTTAAGTTTTTTGGTTAAAGTTTTTGGTTAAGTTTTTTTGGTTAAGTTTTTTGGTTAGTTTTCGTTATTACTATATCTCTGCACTGCTTTGCCCATTTCCTTGAAACTTCCACATGGGTTTTTGTTTAACATCATCTTAATATTTTCATTCTGACCTTGGGTGTGCCCATGTCAAGGTCAAATTACTTTGAAGGGGTTGTTTTTGGTTAAGTTTTTTGTTAGAAGTTTTTTGGTTAGAATTTTTTGGTTAAGTTTTTTGGTTAAAGTTTTTTGGTTACCTTTTTGGTTAAGTTTTGGTTACCCGTTAATTTTTTTGGTTAAAGTTTTTGGTTAAGTTTTTTGGTTTAAGTTTTTTGGTTTAAGGCTTTTTTCGTTATACTATATCTCTGCAACTGCTTTGCCCATTACCTTGAAACTTCACATGGGTGTTTATCATCATCTATATTTCATTCTACCTCCCTCCCGTGCGGCGCCCTGTGCCCAATGTCAAGGTCAAATTTACTTTGAGTTTTTGGTTAAGTTTTTTTTGGTTAAACTTTTTTGGTTAAGTTTTTTGGTTAATGTTTTTTGGTTAAAAGTTTTTTGGTTAAAGTTTTTGGTTTGTTTTTTGGTTAAGTTTTTTGGTTAAAAGTTTTTTGGTTAAGTTTTTTGGTTAAATTTTTTGGTTTTTTGTTTTTCGTTATTACTATATCTCTGCAACTGCTTTGCCCATTACCTTGGACTTCACATGGGTTGTTTATCATCATCCTTTTTTTTTTTTATATTTTCATTCTAAACCCCCCTCCCGTTGCGGGCCCCCTGTTGCAATGTCAAGGTAAATTACTTTGAAGGTTTTTGGTTAAGGTTTTTTGGTTAAAGTTTTTGGTAACGTTTTTTGGTTAAGTTTTTTGGTTAAGTTTTTTGGGTAGTTTTTCGTTATTCTAATATCTCTGTAACTGCTTTTGGCCCATTACCCTTGAAAATTGACATCTATATTTTCTTTCTTTACCCCCCCCCCTCGTGCGGCCCCTGTGCCCAATGTCAAGGTCAAATTACTTTGAAGTTTTTGGTTAAATTTTTTTCGCGCCCGTTTGCGGAAAGCGCGATATAGTTGGCACTTTACGTACGTACGTACGTACGTACGTACGTACGTACGTACGTGTGTCCGGTTAAAGTTTTTGGTTAAGTCTTTTGGTTAAAGTTTTTTGTTATACTACATCTTTTTTTTTTTCTGTCCATGCCTCGCCACAAGGCGCGACATGCAGGCCGCGGCCATCTAGTTACTTATATTTGCACTGCATTTTCTGATACATGTAGTTTCAAATCTGTAAATAACCAAGTATGGCGTTAAAATTACAATAACCATGTTTTACGTCATTTTGTCGCAATTCCTGGAACAGCGATGTTGCAAACTTTAACCAATCAACAACATCGCGTGACGTTTGGTATTGGTATGTAAATGCAATACGTCAAATGGGCGTTTGCATTATGAATTTATTGAAGGTTTAAATATTGTACGTTACATCATTTCCAGGGCTACACTGTGTGCAAACTTATTAACCAATTTCTTGCTGAATGTACACTGTAGATATTTTGTTTCATCAAAAAAAGCTGATTATTTTTTTTATCTCTCACTAACCGTATATATTGTTATCACTCGGTTGAACCGTCTCGACGAGACGGTTCAACCGAGTGGTGACAATATACACTTTTGATGAGAAATGAGAAAAATTGCTGAAAATAACATATATTTATTTTGAGAAATAAAGAAAATAGAAAAAATATGTTGATACATGTTGATACCTGTGAATGAGTATCCTGCATGTAATGTGTTTAAGTGCCTTTTTGTTGTGGCGGCACATATGTAATGTGAAAGTATATTTTATATGAATTCCTTGTATGGTGACTGGCATTTGATTTGTTTCTATGGCAACTGTTGTTGTTTTACATGTAGTGCCATGTTTATTTTGTCACTACATCATTTGTGTTCGTGCTACTATGTTTGAATGTTTTGTTTATGGATTGTTTTTTTTGTTTGTTTATGAACTGCTTTTTGTTTTGTTTATGGGGTGCTTTTTGTTTTGTTTGTTTTGTATATGAATGGTATTTGTTTTGCTTTTATCATGTTATGTACGCTCTACCGTCAAATTGAGTGGGTGGTGGTCGGGCGAATGAGACGGTGTAAATTAACGGTATGGGTTCCTCCTTATAGGAATCACGATTTGCCTGGTTTGGCCCTCAGGTACGTTTTTATCTTTGGCTCTTTTGTTAAGTGGGAGTTGAATTGGGTTATTGCCCATTACAAAAGTAGTAAGATTATTACTGATCCTACTGCTTTTGGGAGGGGCCAAGTGATTCTGGTGTGGCGAGGACCTGGCATCAGATCAGGATTATTCTGATTTCAGGGCTGAATATATAATTTTGTTATTGTAAATATTCAGTTCGGATTTTGGGATTTTCTCCCCATTTTTACATGTACTTGAACATGTACATGTACTTGTACAGGTAATATATGGGATTTAGTACTAAACCCATTGACCCGGCCTTAAATGACCTTAGCTGTTGATATGCCGTTAAACCCCAACACACAAACAAACAAAAAACAAAGTTTAGTGAAACGGCCCCCAGATCGTTTTGCTTGAAAATATATTTGCAGAAGGCTGATTTGGGTCTTCACTGGCCTCAAACGCCATCAGTCCCATTCCTCCCATCCCAAATTACATAATAGTATTTGATGTTAAAGGTACATGCCCACTCAGTAGGCACAACATCCTCTTTATAAATTACATAATAGTATTTGATGTTAAAGGTACATGCCCACTCAGTAGGCACAACATCCTCTTTATAGGAATTAAATTAAGTGTATAATTGTTTCACTATTTCACCAGTTCTAAAAATTACGAGTGCCCGCTAAACAGGTATGATCATTTAGAAATATTTATTTTACTGATAGTGACGCGCGGTGGTATCAGGCTATTTTCATATGCAAATGAGGCATGATATTTTTTAATTATTTACACTAATTAAATATGTCAAAATATAAATACACAGAATAAATAGTACCGGTAATGTCCCAAACATGGTTATTGCCCCTGATATTAGTGTCGAAATTTACGTCTGAGGGTAATGGTGAAATAGTGACACAATTATACACTTATTTAATTCCTATAAAGAACATTTTGTGCCTACTGAGTGGCCATGTACCTTTAACAGCAATATCAAATATATGTTTATGTAAGACTACTATACCTCATATGGTGGGTGGCAGGTGGGAGCATGTGACGGTTAATTCAACGATCGGGGTTCATCCTTACCGGAATCCCGACTGGAGACCTGTAGCCTATTTCATCAACATTGCAAAGTATACTTTAGTAGCAAAGTATACTTTGAGGGAGAAATTTTCATTTTTTTTTTAAATTTATTAATTTTTATTATACTGAATTTATTACATTATCACAGCCATTTAATGGCTGTGATAATGTAATAAATTCAGTATAATAATTCTGCATACTTTTAATCATGAAATATATGCATTTGTTAGTTCTATAATAAATAATGCATTTCAGGAAAAATAAATGATTACTCCCTCAAAGTATACTTTGCTAGTAAAGTATACTTTGCAATGTTGATGAAATAGGCCCCAGGTTTGGCCCTCACATACGTCTTTGGCATTTTGTATGTGACAGTTGAATCTGGTTATACCCCTTATGTGCGTATTACGATATTCGTAATCCTATTTTAGGGGAAGGGGCCAAGTGACTTGGTGTGGTATGGACCTGGCACCAGGTCAGGTTATTCTAATTTCAGGGCTGAATATATTTGTTCTCGATGTAAATATTCCGTTCTGATTTTGGGATTTTCCCCCCCAATGCAGCAGGTTAAAATGGGATCGAACCTGTTTGCCTGGCCTTACATGACCTTAGCTGTTGATTGGCCGTTAAACACTAATAAACAAACAAACAAACTATACCTCATGCGACAATCAAAATTACATGTAACATCACCAGGCCAGTACGCAGAGGGGGTGCGACGGGTGCGTACGCACCCCCCTTAACCTGTTCAACAACACATGCCTGTATTGTAGTATTGGCAAAAAGTGTAGATCCAGATGAGCCGGCTTGTGACGTGCCGTCTCATCAGGATCTGCACTTTTTGAAAGTAATTGTCATAATTGTGAGAACAAAAACACGTCATGTTCATAAATGGACTGGTCTGAAAATCATTTTGTGATGATTGGAATGGGTTGCAAAATTAACATATCAAAATCCATTCCAGTTATTTAGGGGTGAAATGGTTAATCTGCCGAGTTCTGTTCATGAATGTGCAAAAAAGCAATGTTTAGCCCTTCGTGCCGTCGATAACGCACCCCCCTAAATTAATTCCTGCGTACGGGCCTGATCACATTGAGTTGTGCGACAATCAAAATTACATATAAAGCATAGCAGTTACGACCTTTTGTTACTAGACCATCGATATAACATCACATTGAGTTGTGCCCCCTTTTTGATTGTTTGCAATCCAATTATTGTCAAATAAATATTTTTCTTACATTTCAGCCAGTATAAATTACAGAAATTTGCATTAACCCTTAGACCGCTGCACACAACAGTTGTTGTCTGCTGTTGCTTTTATATCCTGCCTTATTTCTCAATAAGTACATGGTTTGACTGCACTTCAGAATCATTTCCAATGGAAATGATTCTGAAGTGCTGCCAAAGCATGTTGTAAATTATTCAATAGTGCTGTCAAAGCATGTTTTTGATGATAAAAATGGAAAATATAAAATAAACAGCTGACGACAAAAAAATAAGATACCGGTGTAAGGGTTAAAGTATTTGAGATGTACATCCACCAGTGTTTGGATTTCTTATATCGTATAGATGTATGTACTACTGCTGTGGGTGGTGGTCGGGCGAACGAGACGGCATAAATTAACGGTTGTGGTTCCTCCTTATAGGAATCACTATTTGCCTGGTTTGGCCCTCAGGTACGTTTTTATCTTTGGCTCTTTTGTTACCTGGGAGTTGAATTGGGTTATAAAAGTAGTAAGATTATTACTGATCCTACTGCTTTTGGGAGGGGCCAAGTGATGTGGCGAGGACCTGGCATCAGATCAGGATTATTCTGATTTCAGGGCTGAATATATAGTTTTTTTATTGTAAATATTCAGTTCTGATTTTGGGATTTCCCCCCCTATTTGTACATGTACTTGAAAATGTACATGTACTTGTACAGGTAATATATGGGATTTAGTACTAAACCCATTGACCCGGCCTTAAATGACCTTAGCTGTTGATAGGCCGTTAAACCCCAACAAACAAAACGTACTACTGCTTATATTGAGTGGATGGTTGGTCGGGCGAATGAGACGGCGTAAATTAATGGTAGGGGTTCCTCCTTATAGGAATCACGATTTGCCTGGTTTGGCCCTCAGGTACGTTTTTATCTTTGGCTCTTTTGTTAAATGGGAGTTGAATTGGGTTATTGCTCTGGTAAATATTCAGTTCCCCCCCCCACGTACACGTAATATATGGGATTTAGTACTAAATCCATTGACCCGGCCTTAAATGACTTTATCTGTTGAAAGGCCATTAAACCCCAACAAACAAACAAACGCACTATTGCTTATTGTTGATATATGTAGCTATACAAACAACATAAAATCCATATGTGTTCATGAGTCACAAAAACACTGTATATACATCCGAGGGCCGTTTTACTAAACTTTGTACGACTAAAATGTTTGTAAGTGCACAATTATGATAGTCTATAAATTTCTCATTAACAATGTTCCAGACGATCCTAAATCTGTACTTACGAACATTTTAGTTGTATGAAGTTTAAACGGGCCCCAGGTGAAGTAACACGACTTCCGTTGAATAAAAGGCTGATCTCTAGCTGCACTGGTCACAATGTATTATGTTTTTTTTCTCATCCAAAAACCAATCTGACTTTCTTGGCCATTGGCAGTTCAGTTTTCACAAGAAACTCCAAATCTGTAGCCTATTTAACCAACATGGCTAAGTATACTTATCTAGCAAAGTTTACTTTGAGGGGGAAATTTTCAATTTAAGGATAAATTTATTAATTTTTAGCCAGGTTTTTTTAAAAAAAATCAAGGCTATTGGATTGGCGAAAGCCGGGCGGGTGGGCGGGCGGGCTGGCGGGCGGCGGGCGGCGGGCGGCGGGCGGCGTCCACAATCAATGTTAAGTTTTCGTGTTTGAGTCCATTTCTTTGTTACTGTACCACCTAGGACCACCAAACTTTCACAGCTTCATAATCAAGGGGTGCCCATCACATATTACTATCCAACATGTTACTTTGTTTTTTTAACTTGACCCATTTTTTCCGCGCAGTCGACTTAGCCATTTTCAATGTTAAGTTTTCGCGTTTACAATGTTAAGTTTTCGTGTTTGAGTCCATTTCTTTGTTACTGTACCACCTAGGACCACCAAACTTTCACAGCTTCACAATCAAGGGGTACCCACCACATATTACTATCCAACATGTTACTTCTTTAGCCAGGTTTTTTGAGAAAAAAAATCCAGGCTATTGGATTGGCGAAAGCCGGGCGGGCAGGCGGGCGGGCAGGCGGCGGTGGGTGGGCGTGGCGGGCGGGCGGCGGCGTCCACAATCAATGTTATGTTTTCGTGTTTTGAGTCCATTTCTTTGTTACTGTACCACCTAGGACCACCAAAATTTCACAGCTTCATAATCAAGGGGTGCCCACCACATATCACTATCCAACATGTTACTTTTTTAGCAGTTTTTTGAAAAAAAATCCAGGCTATTGGATTGGCGGAAAGCCGGGCGCGGCGGCGGCGGCGGGCGCGGGCGGGCGGCGTCCACAATCAATGTTAAGTTTTCGTGTTTGAGTCCATTTCTTTGGTACTGTACCACCTAGGACCACCAAACTTTCATAGCTTCATAATCAAGGGGTACCCACCACATATCACTATCCAACATGTTACTTTTTTTTTTAACTTCACCCATTTTTTCCGCGCAGTCGACTTGGACATTTTCAATGTTAAGTTTTCGCGTTTACAATGTTAAGTTTTCGTGTTTAAGTCCATTTCTTTGGTACTGTACCACCTAGGACCACCAAACTTTCACAGCTTCATAACCAAGGGGTGCCTACCACATACAACTATCCAACATGTGACCATTTTTTTACCTTCACCTATTATTTCTACGTAATTGACTTAGCCATTTTCAACGTTAACTTTTTAACGTACGTCTGGTTAAATTTTTTGGTTAAAACTTTTTCTTTATACTATATCTCTGCAACTGCTTCGCCCATTACCTTGAAACTTCACATGGGTGTCTATCATCGTCCATATTTTCATTCTAACCCCCAACCGTGCGGCCCCTGTGCGCAATGTCAAGGTCAAATTACTTTGAATTTATTTGTTAAAGTTTTTTCGTGTACTATATCTCTGCAACTGCTTCACCCATTACCTTGATACTTAACATGGGTGTTTATCATCATTGTCGCACCCGCTTGCAGAAAGCGCGATATCGTCGGCATTTTGGCATACGTCCGTCCGTCCGTCCGTACGTCCGTGTGTCCGGTTAAAGTTTTTTCGTTAAAAAAAGTTTTTCCATCTACTATATCTATTTTTTTAGTGTCCATGCCTCGCCCTAAGGCGCGACATGCAGGCCACGGCCATCTAGTCTACAAAAAGTGGGTATAATTATGTTATCCAAGTGTCCATGCTTGGAAAAAACCTGGCCTTCGTGGCTTTGCCTCGTTTCTTGTTTTTAACTTGACCCATTTTTTCCGTGCAGTGGACTTAGCCATTTTCAATGTTAAGTTTTTGCGTTTACAATGTTAAGTTTTCGTGTTTAAGTCCATTTCTTTGGTACTGTACCACCTAGGACCACCAAACTTTCACAGCTTCATAACCAAGGGGTGCCTACCACATAAAACTATCCAACATGTGACCATTTTTTTACCTTCACCTATTATTTCTACGTAATTGACTTAGCCATTTTGAACGTTAACTTTTTAACGTACGTCTGGTTAAATTTTTTGGTTAAAAGTTTTTCGTTTTCTATATCTCTGCAACTGCTTCGCCCATTACCTTGAAACTTCACATGGGTGTTTATCATCATCCATATTTTCATTCTACCCCCCAACCGTGCGGCCCCTGTGCCCAATGTCAAGGTCAAATTACTTTGAATTTATTTGTTAAAGTTTTTTTGTGTACTATATCTCTGCAACTGCTTCACCCATTACCTTGATACTTCACATGGGTGTTTATCATCATTGTCGCACCCGCTTGCAGAAAGCGCGATATCGTCGCCATTTTGGCATACGTTGGAAAAAACCTGGCCTTCGTGGCTTTGCCTCGTTTCTGGTTATTATACTGAATGTATTACATTATCACAGCCATTTTGGCTGTGATAATGTAATTAATTCAGTAATGGCTGTGATAATGTAATAAATTCAGTATAATAATTCTGCATAGTTTTAATCATCAAATATATGCAACGGTTAGTTCTATATGAAATAATGCATTTCGGGAAAAATAAATGAGTACTCCCTCAAAGTATACTTTGCTAGATAAGTATAGTTTGAAATTTTGATGAAATCGGCTACTGAAATTTGACTGTACCTAGAATGCCATACTGTGTTTTACGCATGGCAGTTGCTGTCTAGCCCATTATCCATGTTGTCCCCTTTAGTAGTATGAAACATTTTAGGGGGGTAGGGGGGGGGGGAATCCTATTTTCTTCATTTCATCTCGAAAGTATATGTTGCTACCACTCATTTGAACCATCTCGACGAGACGGTTCAAATGAGTGGTAACAACATATACCTTATGGAGAAATAAACAAAAGAATGAGAGTTTTCCAATAAAAATTATTGTATCCTTAGACTGAAATGGGTTAAAGGTACATACCCACTCAGTAGGCACAAAATGTTATTTATAGGAATTAAATAAGTGTATAATTGTGTCACTATTCCTCCAGTTCTAAAATTTACGAGTGCCCGCTATACAGATATAATCATTTAGTAATATTTATTTTACTGATAGTGACGCGCGGTGGTATCAGGCTATTTTCATATGTAAATGAGGCATGGTATTTTTTAATTATTTATACTGATTAACTGCGTCACCTGAAAAAATAATATTTTCAACAGATTATAAAGTATGATCATTGCACATCAAAACATAAATACAGAGAATAAATAGTAATGTCCGTTAACATTTTAAGATCGCCCCTGACATCAGTGTGGACATTTACGTCCGCTATAAAATGTATAATAATGTCAATCAATATGTGGGGTAATGGTGAATGCATGTTTATTTTGCCAGAAAATATCTCAGATGGTGTACCTGATATAAAGAACATGTTGTGCCTACTGAGTGGGCATGTACCTTTAACCCAGCCTAAATAACCTTAGCTAGTGACAGGCTGTTAAACACCATTAACTAAATAAATAAATACAGCTCATATGCCTGACGAAATGTGTTACGGGGTGGGGGGGGGGGGATCCTATTTTCTTCATTTCATCTCGAAAGTATATGTTGTTACCACTCATTTGAACCGTCTCGACGAGACGGTTCAAATGAGTGGTAACAACATATACATTTATGGAGAAATAACAAAAACTAGAAAAAGTCGATGGCGCGCCATCGCAATATACCCACTTTCCCCAAATGCTAAGTCCGAAAGGGGGAGGTAATCCATGATGGACGGTCGGATAAAAAATCCGAATTCACTTTGCGCATTCACTGTGGGATGATATTTCAAGGCAACATGTTTGGGACATTAGTATCATGGACTGTGAGTGAAAATCTGTACAACTACAATCAAGAACTAGATACAGTAACTGTGGGATGATATTTCAAGGCAACATGTTTGGGACATTAGTATCATGGACTGTGAGTTAAAATCTGTACAACAAGGTGAAAAAGTTTTTCGACCTACGAGGAAAAATAGTGAAATTCTAAGTCCGAAAGGGGGAGATAATCCATGATGGAAGGTCCGATCAAAAAATCGGAATTCACTTTGCACATCATAACGAAGCTACATATCAAATATCAGAAATGTAGGTATTAAGGTGAGAAAGTTTTTCGACTTACAATGAAAAATAGGGAAATTGTGAGTCTGAAAGGGGGAGATAATCCATGATGGAGGGTCGGATCAAAAATCCGAATTCACTTTGCGCATCTGCACATGATAACGAAGCTACATACCAAATATGAGGCGCGTAGGTATGAAGGTGAAAAAGTTTTTCGAATTACAAGGAAAAAATGGGAAATTGTGAGTCCGAAAGGGGGAGATAATCCATGATGGAGGGTCGGATGAAAAATCCGAATTCACTTTGCGCATCTGCACATGATAACGAAGCTACATAGCAAATATGAGGCGCGTAGGTATGAAGGTGAAAAAGTTTTTCGAGTTACAAGGAAAAAATGGGAAATTCTGAGTGCGAAAGGGGGAGATAATCCATGATGGAGGGTCGGATCCAAAATCCGAATTCACTTTGCGCATCTGAACATGATAACGAAGCTACATAGCAAATATGAGGCGCGTAGGTATGAAGGTGAAAAAGTTTTTCCAGTTACAAGGAAAAAATGGGAAATTCTGAGTCCGAAAGGGGGAGATAATCCATGATGGAGGGTCGGATGAAAAATCCGAATTCACTTTGCTCATCTGCACATGATAACGAAGCTACATACCAAATATCAGGCGCGTAGGTATGAAGGTGAAAAAGTTTTTCGAGTTACAAGGAAAAAATGGGAAATTCTGAGTCCGAAAGGGGGAGATAATCCATGATGGAGGGTCGGATCAAAAATCCGAATTCACTTTGCGCATCTGCACATGATAACGAAGCTACATACCAAATATCAGGCGCGTAGGTATGAAGGTGAAAAAGTTTTTCGAGTTACAAGAAATGTGACGGACGTACGGACGGACGTACGGACGGACGGACACCCGTGACGAAAACAATATACCCATTTTTTTTCCCTAAAAAAGTGGGTATAACTAGATACAGTAACTGTGGGATGATATTTCAAGGCAACATGTTGGGGACATTAGTGCCATGGACTGTGAGTGAAAATATATATGTACAACTACAATCAAGATCTAGATACAGTAACTGTGGGATTATATTTCAAGGCAACATGTTGGGGACATTAGTATCATGGACTGTGAGTGAAAATCTGTACAACTACAATCAAGAACTAGATACAGTAACTGTGGGATGATATTTCAAGGCAACATGTTGAGGACATTAGTGCCATGGACATTGAGTGAAAATTTGTACAACTACAATCAAAAACTAGATACAGTAACTGTGGGATGATATTTCAAGGCAACATGTTTGGGACATTAGTATCATGGACTGTGAGTGAAAATCTGTACAACTACAATCAAGAACTAGATACAGTAACTGTGGGATGATATTTCAAGGCAACATGTTTGGGACATTAGTGCCATGGACTGATGAAAATCTGTACAACTACAATCAAGAACTAGATACAGTAACTGTGGGATGATATTTCAAGGCAACATGTTTGGGACATTAGTGCCATGGACTGTGAGTGAAAATCTGTACAACTACAATCAAGAACTAGATACAGTAACTGTGGGATGATATTTCAAGGCAACATGTTGGGGACATTAGTATCATGGACCGTGAGTGAAAATCTGTACAACTACAAATAAGAACTAGAAAACGTCGATGGCGCGCCATCGCAATATACCCACTTTCCCCAAATGCTAAGTCCGAAAGGGGGAGGTAATCCATGATGGAGGGTCGGATAAAAAATCCGAATTCACTTTGCGCATCAGCACATCAAAACGAAGCTACGAACCAAATATCAGACGCGTAGGTATTAAGGTGAAAAAGTTTTTCGACCTACGAGGAAAAATAGTGAAATTCCAAGTCCGAAAGGGGGAGATAATCCATGATGGAAGGTCGGATCAAAAATCCGAATTCACTTTGCGCATCATAACGAAGCTACATATGAAATATCAGAAATGTAGGTATTAAGGTGAGAAAGTTTTTCGACTTACAATGAAAAATAGGGAAATTCTGAGTCCGAAAGGGGGAGATAATCCATGATGGAGGGTCGGATGAAAAATCCGAATTCACTTTGCGCATCTGCACATGATAACGAAGCTACATACCAAATATCAGGCGCGTAGGCATGAAGGTGAAAAAGTTTTTCGAGTTACAAGGAAAAAATTGGAAATTCTGAGTCCGAAAAGGGGAGATAATCCATGATGGAGGGTCGGATAAAAAATCCAAATTCACTTTGCGCATCAGCACATCAAAACGAAGCTAGGAACCAAATATCAGACGCGTAGGTATTAAGGAGAAAAAGTTTTTCGAGTTACAAGGAAAAAATGGGAAATTCTGAGTCCGAAAGGGGGAGATAATCCATGATGGAGGGTCGGAAGAAAAATCCGAATTCACTTTGCGCATGTGCACATGATAACGAAGCTACATAACAAATATGAGGCGCGTAGGTATGAAGGTGAAAAAGTTTTTCGAGTTACAAGGAAAAAATGGGAAATTCCGAGTCCGAAAGGGGGAGATAATCCATGATGGAGGGTCGGATGAAAAATCCGAATTCACTTTGCGCATCTGCACATGATAACGAAGCTACATAGCAAATATGAGGCGCGTAGGTATGAAGGTGAACAAGTTTTCGAGTTACAAGGAAAAAATGGGAAATTCTGAGTCCGAAAGGGGGAGATAATCCATGATGGAGGGTTGGATGAAAAATCCGAATTCACTTTGCGCATCTGCACATGATAACGAAGCTACATACCAAATATCAGCCGCGTAGGTATGAAGGTGAAAAAGTTTTTCGAGTTACAAGAAACGTGACGGACTTACGGACGTACGGACGGACGGACACCCGTGACGAAAACAATATACCCATTTTTTTTTTCCTAAAAAAAGTGGGTATAACTAGATACAGTAACTGTGGGATGATATTTCAAGGCAACATGTTGGGGACATTAGTATCATGGACTGTGAGTGAAAATCTGTACAACTACAATCAAGAACTAGAAAAAGTCGATGGCGCGCCATCGCAATATACCCACTTTCCCCAAATGCTAAGTCCGAAAGGGGGAGTCCGAGTCCGAAATTCTGAGTCCGAAAGGGGGAGATAATCCATGATGGAGGGTCGGATCAAAAATCCGAATTCACTTTGCGCATCTGCACATGATAACGAAGCTACATAGCAAATATCAGGCGCGTAGGTATGAAGGTGAAAAAGTTTTTCGAGTTACAAGGAAAAAATGGGAAATTGTGAGTCCGAAAGGGGGAGATAATCCATGATGGAGGGTCGGATGAAAAATCCGAATTCACTTTGCGCATCTGCACATGATAACGAAGCTACATAGCACAAATATGAGGCGCGTAGGTATGAAGGTGAAAAAGTTTTTCCAGTTACAAGGAAAAAATGGGAAATTCCGAGTCCGAAAGGGGGAGATAATCCATGATGGAGGGTCGGATGAAAAATCCGAATTCACTTTGCGCATCTGCACATGATAACGAAGCTACATAGCAAATATGAGGCGCGTAGGTATGAAGGTGAACAAGTTTTCGAGTTACAAGGAAAAAATGGGAAATTCTGAGTCCGAAAGGGGGAGATAATCCATGATGGAGGGTTGGATGAAAAATCCGAATTCACTTTGCGCATCTGCACATGATAACGAAGCTACATACCAAATATCAGCCGCGTAGGTATGAAGGTGAAAAAGTTTTTCGAGTTACAAGAAACGTGACGGACTTACGGACGTACGGACGGACGGACACCCGTGACGAAAACAATATACCCATTTTTTTTTCCTAAAAAAAATGGGTATAACTAGATACAGTAACTGGGATGATATTTCAAGGCAACATGTTGGGGACATTAGTATCGTGGACTGTGAGTGAAAATCTGTACAACTACAATCAAGAACTAGAAAAAGTCGATGGCGCGCCATCGCAATATACCCACTTTCCCCAAATGCTAAGTCCGAAAGGGGGAGTCCGAGTCCGAAATTCTGAGTCCGAAAGGGGGAGATAATCCATGATGGAGGGTCGGATCAAAAATCCGAATTCACTTTGCGCATCTGCACATGATAACGAAGCTACATACCAAATATCAGGCGCGTAGGTATGAAGGTGAAAAAGTTTTTCGAGTTACAAGGAAAAAATGGGAAATTGTGAGTCCGAAAGGGGGAGATAATCCATGATGGAGGGTCGGATGAAAAATCCGAATTCACTTTGCGCATCTGCACATGATAACGAAGCTACATAGCACAAATATGAGGCGCGTAGGTATGAAGGTGAAAAAGTCTGAGTCCGAAAGGGGGAGATAATCCATGATGGAGGGTCGGATCAAAAATCCGAATTCACTTTGCGCATCTGCACATGATAACGAAGCTACATACCAAATATCAGGCGCGTAGGTATGAAGGTGAAAAAGTTTTTCGAGTTACAAGAAACGTGACGGACGTACGGACGGACGTACGGACGTACGGACGGACGGACACCCGTGACGAAAACAATATACCCATTTTTTTCCCCTAAAAAAGTGGGTATAACTAGATACAGTAACTGTGGGATGACATTTCAAGGCAACATGTTGGGGACATTAGTGCCCCGGACTGTGAGTGAAAATTTGTACAACTACAATAAAGAGCTAAATACAGTAACTGTGGGGTGATATTTCAAGGCATCACGTTGGGACGTTAGTATCATGGACTGTGAGTGAAAATTTGTACAACTACAATCAAGAACTAGATACAGTAACTGTGGGATGATATTTCAAGGCAACATGTTTGGGACATTAGTATCATGGACTGTGAGTTAAAATTTGTACAACTACAATCAAGAACTAGATACAGTAACTGTGGGATGATATTTCAAGGCAACATGTTTGGGACATTAGTATCATGGACTGTGAGTTAAAATCTGTACAACAAGGTGAAAAAGTTTTTCGACCTACGAGGAAAAATAGTGAAATTCTAAGTCCGAAAGGGGGAGATAATCCATGATGGAAGGTCCGATCAAAAATCGGAATTCACTTTGCATCATAACGAAGCTACATATCAAATATCAGAAATGTAGGTATTAAGGTGAGAAAGTTTTTCGACTTACAATGAAAAATAGGGAAATTGTGAGTCTGAAAGGGGGAGATAATCCATGATGGAGGGTCGGATCAAAAATCCGAATTCACTTTGCGCATCTGCACATGATAACGAAGCTACATACCAAATATCAGGCGCGTAGGTATGAAGGTGAAAAAGTTTTTCGAGTTACAAGGAAAAAATGGGAAATTGTGAGTCCGAAAGGGGGAGATAATCCATGATGGAGGGTCGGATGAAAAATCCGAATTCACTTTGCGCATATGCAATTCACTGCGCATTCTGCCAACATAGAACAAGCTACATACGAAATATCAGGCGCGTAGGTATGAAGGTGAACAAGTTTTTCGAGTTACAAGGAAAAAATGGGAAATTCTGAGTCCGAAAGGGGGAGATAATCCATGATTGGAGGGTCGGATCCAAAAATCCGAATTCATTTGCGCATCTGAACATGATAACGAAGCTACATACGAAATATCAGGCGCGTAGGTATGAAGGTGAAAAAGTTTTTCGAGTTACAAGGAAAAAATGGGAAAATTCTGAGTCCGAAAGGGGGAGATAATCCATGATGGAGGGTCGGATGAAAAATCCGAATTCACTTTGCGCATCTGCACATGATAACGAAGCTACATACCAAATATCAGGCGCGTAGGTATGAAGGTGAAAAAGTTTTTCGAGTTACAAGGAAAAAATGGGAAATTCTGAGTCCGAAAGGGGGAGATAATCCATGATGGAGGGTCGGATCAAAAATCCGAATTCACTTTGCGCATCTGCACATGATAACGAAGCTACATACCAAATATCAGGCGCGTAGGTATGAAGGTGAAAAAGTTTTTCGAGTTACAAGAAACGTGACGGACGTACGGACGGCCGTACGGACGGACGGACACCCGTGACGAAAACAATATACCCATTTTTTTTCCCTAAAAAAGTGGGTATAATAATTTTTTTTCTACAAAATGTATTGTATCCATGGCATAGATTAGCATGGGTTAGATTACTTTGAAAATAGGTTATGGCAAAGATTGCACGTTTTTGTCTGTGAATATCAGCATTATCTTGATGTCAATATGCCACAAAGCAGAAAGACGAAAATATATTTGTGATTACCATGATTACATCCATCAAGTTTTCTCTACATGTCATTGTCTACAATAAGTGCTAGAATTACTTTCAGCATTAGATGTATTTTTACGTACGCCGAAAAAATATTTGGGGTACATATAGTCGCCACCCTGTTTCTCCGTTCCTCTGTCCTAGATCATTACCGGAATTCCGACTGTTGATAAGGGTGCCGTTTCACTAAACTTCGTACGACTAAAATGTTTGTAAGTGCAAAATTATGATAGTCTGTAAATATCACATTAACAATGTTTTGTTTGTAAACAATTATTGGTTTTACATTTATTGAGCATGGGCTGCACATGCAGCCTATGCTCAATAAATGTAAATCCCTCAATTGAAATTTCCAGACGATCCTAAATTTGCGCTTACGAACATTTTAGTCGTACAAAGTTTAGTGAAACGGGCCTCTGGTTTGGCCCTCGCATACGTCTTTGGCATTTTGTATGTGACAGTCAGGGTTCCCACGCGTCAGGGAAAAATCAGGGAATTTCAAGGTCAGGGAAATGTCAGGGAATTTTGACATTTTAGCAAATTTTAGCAAATTTGAAATCCCAAGATCTGTGATTTTTTTGTAAACCTGCAGATATATGGCTAAGGCAGTTTTGAGATCAAATAACATAATGTTGCCATTACATTGCTGCTGGATGTGGTGAATATGTGTTTAATTAATAGTAAGATGAAAGGCTATAGTTTATTGTCGCGCCTGCTTTAGCAGAAGTCGCGACTATAGTCACAGATTTTTCCGTCTTCCGAAATGTCAAATAGTTGTGCAAGCTTCGTCATCAAGGTATAACTTTAATATTACTTGATGGATTGCTTCAATATTTGGACACTTGATATAAGTTAACATTCAGAACGCAGGTGGGAGCACGCGATGGGTAATTTAACGATCGGGGTTCATCCTTGCCGGAATCCCGACTGGAGACCTGGTTTGGCCCTCATATACGTCTTGCATTTTGTATGTGACAGTTGAATCTGGTTATACCCCTTATGTGAGCATTACGATATTCGTAATCCTATTTTAGGGTAAGGGGCCAAGTGACTGGTGTGGTATGGACCTGGCACCAGTAGCCGATTTCATCAACTTGGTAAAGTATACTTTACTAGCAAAGTATACTTTGAGGGAGTAATCATTTATTTTTGCTGAAATTCATTATTTCATATAAAACTAACAACTGCATATATTTGATGATTAAAAGTATGCAGAATTATTATACTGAATTTATTACATTATCACAGCCAAAATGGCTGTGATAATGTAATAAATTCAGTATAATAACAATTAATAAATTTATCATAAAATTGAAAATTTCTCCCTCAAAGTATACTTTACTACTAAAGTATACTTTGCAATTTTGATGAAATCGGCTACTGGTCAGGTTATTCTAATTTCAGGGCTGAATATATTTGTTCTCGATGTAAATATTCCGTTATGATTTTGGGATTCCCCCCCCCCCAATGCAGCAGGTTAAAATGAGATTGAACCCGTTTGCCCGGCCTTACATGACCTTAGCTGTTGATAGGCCGTTAAACACTAATAAACAAACAAACAAACTTAGCCATTTTCTGCGTCAAAATGTTTGTACAAGTTTCTTCATTATCGTATAACATTAATATTACTTGATGGATTGCTTCAATATTTGGACACGTGATACATGTGAGCATTTGGAACACACTCATGCTGCCATTAACATGACCTAGACCTTTTTGACCTTCACATGGTTGTGAACCCTGACGGCCTTCTCGTGTTACTCACTTTGTTGCATTCAAATTCATACCTTTTATTATTACTTTTTCGTTGTTAATCATCTTAATGCATTGCTAATTATTATCCAAATTGCTTATATCTCTTAACAACACCATGTTCAGCATTTCCTTCAATAAAAAAATATAAATGTATATAACTGTCCATAATAGAAGAATACAAATTGCATAGACTTAACTGTATTTGTATTGTTAATCCTTCTTTTGCTGAGAAATTCAGTTCAGTTCCGTGATTATATTTTAGGGCGAGAATGGCTCTAGGACCTTCCATGCCCGTATGCTGAGAAAATGACTTTGGTTTATAACTTTAAGAACCAACTATATACCTGATAATCGTTTGATTCAAAGATTGTTGCTTTGTAAATGTGATGGTATATAACATATATGTAAACACTGCCTCGTTACTGTATCCTATACGGCACATGGGGTGGCCAAGTCGGCCATCTTTGTGTGTTGCAGCCATCAGCCAGTTTCACCCGTTCTGCCGTTTGACAAAGAACTCAAAATGTGAAGTAGAACATGATATAATGTAGTTGATCACATGTAGAAAAGCCAGGAGAACGGACTCCTATCAATTATATTACACCAAACTGTAAAATATGTCAGTTTTCTGGACAGGTTTGTTCCTGTGTTTTTAACAACATGAACCACCATATAAATAGCTTCATACACATAAAATGGCACAGTGTTTCACTTTTACCTGGCAAACCACACAACACATACCATATATACCCACTACTGTACTCTGTTATTAGCTATCAAATCCAGTGACATGTAAGCAGTTACCTGAGTGTAATGTCCCTGGTGTCTAGTCACCTACTATGCGAGTAAATATGGCTTTACCTTGCGGAAAGCGAGACCTAGTGATCACAATGACGTCTGCTCGATGTAAATATTCCGTTCTGATTTTGGGATCCCCCCCCCCCCCCAATGCAGCAGGTTAAAATGGGATCGAACCCATTTGCCCGGCCTTACATGACCTTAGCTGTTGATAGGCCGTTAAACACCAATAAACAAACAAACAAACACAATGACGTTCGGGTGTCCGTTCGTCCGTGCATCAGTTCATCCGTCCGTCCGTTGGAAATCTGCGTTACATTTGTTAAATACCTTATATCTCTGCAGTCCTTGCTTGAAACTGTGTATGCTTGGTGTCTGATTGGTGTGAAACTTTATATACATGTACTTATTTGTCATCATCCATATTTTCATTCTAAAGCCCACCCTTGTGGTCAAGGTCAAATGACATAGACATTTTGAAAGTTTTTTTTTAATTTACTTTATAGTTTTTGATTACCTACTTTCTCTGTTACCATACGTCGGTTTGGCGTGAAACTTCATATACTTATTTGTTATCATCCATAATTGTTATATCGCGCCTGCTTTAGAAGGTCTATAGTACACTCATGCCGCCATCTTCAGATTTTTACGGAAACAATTTAAGTCAAGGTCAATGTCAAATGACTTAGACATTTATGTTGCTATTACCATGCTGGTTTAGTTGTAATTAGACGCACACTATTCTATTCGCGGACTTGTTCATGACATTAACATATGTAGTGTTATTATTTACAGGCGCAGATCCAGGATTTCGGGTTAGGGGGGAGGGGGGGGGGGGGGGGGGGGCGTAACTATTTTGCAATACTTGACTATATTATCGAACGAGCTATGCAAAATAGTCGAGCGAGCGGAGCTCGGGATAGCGCTAGGAGGGTCTGGGGGGGGGGGGGGGGAGAAATATATGTTCCCCCCTCCCCCGGAAATTTTTGGAAATCTACATCGCATTTCCTGCGTTCTGGTGCATTTTGGAGCAAATATATTGACACTGTCACAGTATGTTTAGACATGATTTTTGATTGAAAACGTTTACATTTTGAAACAATAAGAAAACGAAAAATGCATGGAATTCATGGCACTTGGCATGAAACGTGCCTTGTAACTTGTAACTCGGCGCGAACTTTAAGGGGGGGGGGGGGGGGGGGGGGTTTGAGATGGGGGGGGGGGGGGTGGGGGGGGGGGGGGGGGGGGGGGGGGGGGGGGGGGGGGGGGGGGGGCGAGAAATGGGGTGTATGAACAATGTAGCTCCTGATCAAATAGCACACATATGTAGCCTGATAACGATATACAGTGGACCCTCTGTAAACCGGACACCTTGGGGACATCCCAGAGTGTCCGGTATAGAGAGGCTCCACTGTGAAACAATGTATATAACTACTTCAAGACACGCGTGTATATTTTATGATCATGAACAGACATTATCATCGGAGATTAATAAAAACGAAATGTATCAACATTAAGCAAAACTAACTTGTCGCTGTCTTCGGTTTAGAGAGGTTGGACTGTATATTGCTTGTTTGAAGCATGATGGGTGTTTCATTGATGCAATGGCGAACAGTGCAGATCCTGATCAGACTGTGCGGATGCACAGACTGATCCGGATCTACACTGGTAGCAAAAACATTAAGCCCCATTTCTCGGTCTCCTGTCACAGCCACAAATAATCATAAGCTTGTAGCCTCGGTGTTGTATATGCAATTGAAGGGGACCGTGGAAGTATGGGAGTAAGTCCTTCATGGACTTAGCCCCTTTTTTCCACTGACCTCTTTAATTTCAAGTTTGTGGGCAGAATGTTGGTAGCATACGAACGGTAATTTAACGATGGGTTAGCAATATCTCAGGTACATTATTGTTACTTATGAGTTGAATCCAGTTATACCCTTTATAAAAATAGTAATATTAGTACTAATTATATTACTTTTAAGGAGTGGGGCTAAGTGATTTTTGTGTGGTGAGGACCTGGCACCAGATCAGGTTATTCTAATTTCAGGGCTGAATAAAGGTTTCTCTGTAAATATTAGGTTCTGATTTTGGGATCCCCCCAGCCATGCAGGTGAAATATGTGATTCGACCCCATTAACCTGTCCTAAAATGACATTAGCTATTGGCATGGATAGAAATGGATTAAGAGAGAGAGAGAGAGAGAGAGGAAAACATAGTATTGTCTTTTTTGTATCATATTTCTGAACCCAACTGTACATATACGTAGGTGGGTGGCAGGTGGGAGCATGTGATGGGTAGTTTAACGATCGGGGTTCATTCTTACCGGAATCCCGACTAGAGACCTGGTTTAGCCCTCACATACGTCTTTGGCATTCTGTATGTGACAGTTGAATCTGGTTATACCCCTTATGGGAGTATTACGATATTCGTAATCCTATTTTAGGGGAAGGGGCCAAGTGACTTGGTGTGGTATGCTTGGGATTTCCCCCCCCAATGCAGCAGGTTAAAATGGGATCGAACCTGTTTGCTCGGCCTTACATGCCCTTATCTGTTGATAGGCCGTTAAACACTAATAAACAAACAAACGGGAACTAATAGTTAATTCGTGGAAACGAATTGTTAATTCGTGGGAACGAATTGTTATATCGAGGGAACGAATTGTTAAATTGAGGGAACGAATTGTTATTTCGTGGGAACGAATTAATAAAAAAAAACATGTCCCCTGCGGGGCTCCGTATGAATATAATCTGGGCTTGGTAAAAACAATGTTTATAATACTGCAACGCTACTTATTTGTCAGTACATTGTATTATAAACTTGGTTTGCAATTGAAGGTTTCTAAACTTTTGTTTCTAAAACAATTCCTTTCTGGTTTGTATGCCCCCGCCACCGAATGGTGAGGGGGACATATAGTGTTACCGGCGTCCGTACGTACGTCCCGAAACCTTAACGCTGGGTAAATGGCTTATTATGCCCCCGCCACCGAATGGTGAGGGGGGCATATAGTGTTACCGGCGTCCGTACGTACGTAACGTACGTACGAAACCTTAACGCTCGGGTAAATGGCTTATAATTCCTGTTTCCTTGCTCGGATCTGCTTGACATTTCACACACGCATTGCTCCATTATGGTCCTCTACCGCCCTGTGACAAATCCACATTCGTCCCGCCCCCGCTAAGCACAGGGTCTAGGTCACAGACTTGGTGCGTTCGAAACCTTAACGCTGGGTAAATGCCTTATAATTTCTGTTTCCTTGCTCGGATCTGCTTCACATTTCACACACGCATTGCGCCAATGGTCCTCTGCCACCCTGTGACAAATCCACATTCGTGCCGCCCCCGCTAAGCCCAGGGTCAAGGTCACAGACTTGGTGCGTTCGAAACCTTAACGCTGGGTAAATGCCTTATAATTTCTGTTCCCTTGCTCGGATCTGCTTCACATTTCACACACGCATTGCTCCAATAGTCCTCTGCCACCCTGTGATAAATCCACATTCGTGCCGCCCCCGCTAAGCCCAGGGTCAAGGTCACATACTTGTTGCGTTCGAAACCTTAACGCTGGGTAAATGCCTTATAATTTCTGTTTCCTTGCTCGGATCTGCTTCACATTTCACACACGCATTGCTCCAATGGTCCTCTGCCACCCTGTGACAAATCCACATTCGTGCCGCCCCCGCTAAGCCCAGGGTCAAGGTCACAGACTTGGTGCGTTCGAAACCTTAACGCTGGGTACATGCCTTATAATTTCTGTTCCCTTGCTCGGATCTGCTTCACATTTCACACACGCATTGCTCCGATGGTCCTCTGCCACCCTGTGACAAATACATATTCGTGCCGCCCCCGCTAAGCCCAGGGTCAAGGTCACAGACTTGGTGCGTTCGAAACCTTAACGCTGGGTAAATGCCTTATAATTTCTGTTTCCTTGTTTGGATCTGCTTCACATTTCACACACGCATTGCTCCAATGGTCCTCTGCCACCCTGTGACAAATCCATATTCGTGCCGCCCCCGCCAAGCCCAGGGTCAAGGTCACAGACTTGGTGCGTTCGAAACCTTAACACTGGGTAAATGCCTTATAATTTCTGTTTCCTTGCTCGGATCTGCTTCACATTTCACACACGCAGCTGCTATTGGTTCTCTGCCACCGGATTCGTGACAAATCCACATTCAGTAGTCCTTGTCTTTGGCTGCCATTGCGGAGGCATATTCGTGTGCCCGCAGGTCACATTTTCTAGTAAACAATTTCTGTTTCCTTGCTCGGATCTGCTTCACATTTCACACACGCATTGCTCCAATGGTCCTCTACCGCCCTGTGACAAATCCACATTCGTCCCGCCCCCACTAAGCCCAGGGTCAAGGTCACAGACGTTCGCCAACAAACTAAGCAGTTCAGTCCAACAGACTGTGGGCGGTCACAAACTTTAACGCTCGGGTAAATGGCTTATAATCAAATATGCCTCGTTTTCTTTGGCTGCCAGCGGGGGCATTCGTGTGCCGACAGGCCACATTTCTAGTTGTATATCAAACATTCCAAAATCGTATCACAGTTTGGGAAATAAAGTACTTGAATATAACGCATGCTTTTGGAAACTTTTGGAGACCTCATCTGGGACATAGTCCCTAAAAGGCTTTAACGTGGTGCCAATTAATTTCTGGATAATGACGATGGGCCTAATAAAAGAGTGATCGGGTTGGGTAGGAGGGCTTGGTGACCCCTTTCATTATTCACAGTCTAACAACAGTGTTGAAGATAGAAGCTTGGCCAAAATTGTTGTGACGCTAATAATTATTAGACGTGTATACAGACGGGTGGGCAGTGGTATCACGTCATAAATAGAGAATAGTAGGTTAGTGCCGTGAATGGGAAAACATATCTGGCAAGGCTTAGGAAACGGGATGGCGAGGCTCTGCCGAGCACATCCCGTTTCCGAGCCGCGCCAGATATTTTTCCCATTCACGGCACTAACCTACTATTCTATTTATTCCGTCAACACCTACTAATGGCTTTAAAATGCAACAAAATAATCCCAGCCACCGCACATATTCATACACAGTGATTAGGTCGTATTGACAGGATATCAAAAATGTTTCACGGCACCGTGTTTCACGGCACATGCGCACTGTGTTGACGGGATAATACGTCTTATTGCATGAAATGGGGTTTCACAGTTTAATAGCACAGTGTAATAAAATCATAATACACAAGTGTAATAAATATGCAAATAAGCCCGCTACAGAGATAAATGTTAGGTATTGATTACATCTTTAAATTATAATGATGTGCTTATGCAATAAATATAATCTCACATTTGTGATCGCTTAATATGATATATATATTAAACTCGTTGTCTAATTTCATAACAAACTCGGCATAGCCTCGTTTGTTATGAAATTAGTAAACTCGTTTAATACATGTTAATCTATGGGATTTAGTACTAAACCCATTGACCCGGCCTTAAATGACCTTAGCTGTTGATAGGTCGTTAAACCATAACACACAAACAAACACAAATCGACCATGACCAGGGACGTCGCCAGACCCGGTTTAAAGCTGAAACCCAGGTGGGTTATCCAATGGAGCTACTGTCTGTTCCACGTTTTGCTGCCGACGATATTTTGGCTATTAAACACATTAAATCTAAACAATATTTAAATGTAAGTACTTTTTTATCAATAACAACAAAAGTCACCCTCCCCAAAATCTTTTATTTGATGAAATTCCATCAAATATTGATTTTATTGCGAAAAAACGATTTTCCTATGGGAATTTAACATGGGGGATAAACATAGATTCTTTTAAAATATTTGTTTTATTTGTGGACCGATTTTCAAAATCTAACTTTTGTTTTCTTAATTACATCATTTTCATTTTCATCTCGCCAGGTTTCGGAGTCAATTTCCAAAATTTTGGAAATTGACTCCCCATGTTAAATTCCCATAGGAAAATCGTTTTTTCGCGATAAAAAAGTACTTACTTTTAAATATTTTTTAGATTTAATGTGTTTAATAGCCAAAAGTTCGTCGGCAGAAAAACGTGGAACAGACAGTAGTTGCGAAAAGTAACTGGTACGAGAGTAGATTGTAAGAGTTACTGTTCGCAACTAAAATGGAGTTCGCAAAGTGAGGCAGTACACTGGGTGGGAGGGGTAGGGGTGTGCAGTCCGTGGGCATGCCATGCACAATGACGTCCTCGTGTTCGTGCGTGCGTCCGTCCGTGCGTGTGTTCGTCCATCCGAATCTGCGTTAATGTTTTTAAATACCTTATATCTCTGCAGTCCTAAGTCACATTGACTTGAAACTTCATATGCTTCAGACTTCAGATTTTATTTGTCCATATTTGCGCTAAGCGTTTCACATACCTACTATCTCTGTAACTGTAAGTCAGACTTGCTTGAAACTTCGTATGCTTATTGGTCATCATCCATATATTCAGTCTGTGTCCCATTCATGCGGCCCCTGTGCCCCAAGGTCAAGGTCAAATGACTTAGAAGTTTGCGTTAAAGTTTTTGTCAAAATTTGCGTTAAACTTTTCACATACCTACTATCTCTGTAACCGTCAGTCAGATTTGCTTGAAACTTCGTATGCGTATTGGTCATCATTCATATATTCATTATCTTTCCCACTCATGCGGCGCCTGTGCACCAAGGTCAAGGTCAAATGTCTTAGACGTTTGCTTTAAAGTGTTTGTCCATATTTGCGTTAAATTTTTCACATACCTACTATCTCTGTAACCGTAAGTCAAATTTGCTTGAAACCACGTATGCTTATTGGTCATCATCCATATATTCATTCTGTGTCACACTAAAGGTATATCCTCTTTTCAGTGAATTGTGATACATATCGATGTTTCCCAAAAATAGCACGTAGTTTATCGCCATACATTTGTTTTGCCGGATACGTTAATGGGATTGTAAGTCGAGATGTATGACCCCTTATTGTAAGTAATCTAGCTGCATGCGACGCATTCATTGGTTAATTCAGGTATAAACACTTCCTTGAACGGTAACTGCATTTAAGGATCGGTTATATACCTGATATTTGATAATTGCTTCGTAAATGTGATAGACTATATGTATAACATATATGTGAATACTGCCTCGTTACTGTATCCTTTTTATTTGGTTTACTGTCATAGTAGTTTCTGTATGTGTCAAACGCACGAAGTGGTGAAACTGTACGATGGCTTGTACATACAAACATGGCGGAGATGGCAACTCAATGTTCCATATCATTCTGAATTGGTGATATCATCCTTTCGAATAGGTGATATCGCTATTAAAGTCCAAAACGGCGCCTAAAAGAACACGGCTTTGAGCGGTGTGGAACAACGGTAGGCTTGTAACAATAAAACAATCGAGATTTCTGTGTTTTAAACAATGAGCACATTTATCGTCAGAATTCATACTTGGTATTGACTTGGGCTACAATAACAGATAGCACGTTGTAATAATTCGTTTTATTGTCGAGCCCGCTTGCGGAAAGCGAGACATAGTGATCACAATCACAATCTCCACAACACTTACTCCGATTTACTTCCAACATCCAATACTTCTTATTCTTCATCCATATTTTCATTCTGTAGCCTGCCCATGTGGTCCACATGCCCTAGGTCAAGGTATAATGACTTTGAAATGTGTGTTAACGTTTTTATATACCTTATATCTCCACAATACTTACTCTGATTTACTTCAAACTTCAAATAATTATTTATTATCATCCATATTTTCATTCTATATCCCACCCATGCGGCCTACATGTCCAAGATCAATGTCAGATGACTTTAACATTTGCATTAAAGCTGTTACATACCTTATATCTCCACAACCCGTAATTCAAACTTCAAATAAATACACTCTGATACCATCAAATGCCTCGGGGGCTCGACATGCGGGCCGCGGCCATCTGGTTGGAACACGTTGCACTAAATTGTATTTGTCTATCTGTTAAATTCTGAGCTGTATGTGTCAAACGCTACAAGAGGTGAAACTGGCCGATAGCTTGTTCATGTTAAAATGGCTCAGAATGCAACTCGATGCACAGCATAGGACACACATACGACCAGGGTCAGATATACTTTATACAAATATTCAATGGCAAACATTTGGTTTGATTAAATTGCGAATAACTCATCGCAAACTTTAAACAGACCGAATGTGTCTCATACTACAATAAACGCAACGGCACATGTGTTTATTCGCCAGTTTGAAAAAAACGGGACGTATTATGTATTCACCTTGTACTGGCTGGCGGACGGGCGGGTGTACACAGCTTGTCCACGCAATAACTAGAGTTCTACTTGACGGATCGTAACCAGATTCAGTATACATGTTTATCACGACAAGACGAAGAACCATATTCATTTTCAAAACATTAAGGTGACTTATCACCCCTTGGCGGCCATTTTTAATTTTCTCACTCTGTATACTTGTCCACGCATTAACTCAAGTTCTCCTTGACGGATCGTACCCAAATTCGGTGTATATGTTTATCATAGCAAGATGAAGTTGTTTGGTTAAAGTTTTTGGTTAAGTTTTTTGGTTAAAGTTTTTGGTTAAGTTTTTTGGTTAAGATTTTTGGTTAAAGTTTTTGGTTAAGTTTTTTGGTTAAAGTTTTTGGTTAAGTTTTTTGGTTAAGTTTTTTGGTTAAATTTTTGGTTAAGTTTTTTGGTTAAAGTTTTTCGTTATACTATATCTCTGCAACTGCTTTGCCCATTACCTTGCAACTTCACATGGGTGTTTATCATCATCTATATTTTCATTCTACACCCCTCCCGTGCGGCCCCTGTGCCCAATGTCAAGGTCAAATTACTTTGAAGTTTTTGGTTATGTTTTTTGGTTAAGTTTTTTGGTTAAGTTTTTTGGTTAAAGTTTTTGTCGCGCCCGCTTGCGGACAGCGCGATATAGTCGGCACTTTGGCGTACGTACGTACGTACGTACGTACGTACGTACGTACGTACGTACGTACGTGTGTCCGGTTAAAGTTTTTGGTAAGTTGTTTGGTTAAGTTTTTTGGTTAAAGTTTTTGGTGGTTAAGTTTTTTGGTTAACTTTTTGTTTTTGGTTAAGTTTTTTTGGTTAAGATTTTTGGTTAAAGTTTTTTGGTTAAGTTTTTTGGTTAAAGTTTTTGGTTAAGGTTAAGTTTTTTGGTTAAAGTTTTTGGTTAAGTTTTTTGGTTAAGTTTTTTGGTTAAAATTTTTTGGTTAAAATTTTTAGGTTAAAATTTTTTGTTAAGTTTTTGGTTAAAGTTTTTCGTTATACTATATCTCTGCAACTGCTTTGCCCATTACCTTGAAACTCACATGGGTGTTTATCATCATCTATATTTTCATTCTACCCCCCTCCCGTGCGGCCCCTGTGCCCAATGTCAAGGTCAAATTACTTTGAAGTTTTTGGTTAAGTTTTTTTGGTTAAAGTTTTTGGTTAAATTTTTTGGTTAAGTTTTTGGTTAAAGTTTTTCGTTATACTATATCTCTGCAACTGCTTTGCCCATTACCTTGAAACTTCACATGGGTGTTTATCATCATCTATATTTTCATTCTACCCCCCTCCGTGCGGCCCCTGTGCCCAATGTCAAGGTCAAATTACTTTGAAGTTTTTGGTTAAGTTTTTTGGTTAAAGTTTTTGGTTAAATTTTTTGTTAAGTTTTTTGGTTTTAAGTTTTTCGTTATACTATATCTCTGCAACTGCTTTGCCCATTACCTTGAAACTTCACATGGGTGTTTATCATCATCTATATTTTCATTATACCCCCTCCCGTGCGGCCCCTGTGCCCAATGTCAAGGTCAAATTACTTTGAAGTTTTTGGTTAAGTTTTTTGGTTAAGTTTTTGGGTTAAAGTTTTTGGTTAAGTTGTTTGGTTAAGTTTTTTGGTTAAAGTTTTTGTTTAAGTTCTTTGGTTAAAGTTTTTGGTTAAGTTTTTTGGTTAAGTTTTTTGGTTTAAGTTTTTTGGTTTAAGTTTTTGGTTAAGTTTTTGGTTAAGTTTTTTGGTTAAAGTTTTTCGTTATACTATATCTCTGCAACTGCTTTACCCATTACCTTGAAACTTCACATGGGTGTTTATCATCATCTATATTTTCATTCTACCCTCCTCCCGTGCGGCCCCTGTGCCCAATGTCAAGGTCAAATTACTTTTAAATTTTTGGTTAAGTTTTTTGGTTAAGTTTTTTTGGTTAAGTTTTTTGGTTACGTTTTTTGGTTAAAGTTTTTGGTTAAGTTCTTTGGTTAAAGTTTTTGGTTAAGTTTTTTGGTTAAGTTTTTTTGGTTAAGTTTTTTGGTTACGTTTTTTGGTTAAAGTTTTTGGTTAAGTTCTTTGGTTAAAGTTTTTGATTAAGTTTTTGGTTATGTTTTTTTGGTTATGTTTTTTTTGGTTACGTTTTTTGGTTAAAGTTTTTGGTTAAGTTCTTTGGTTAAAGTTTTTGGTTAAGTTTTTTGGTTAAGTTTTTTGGTTAAAGATTTTGGTTAAGTTCTTTGGTTAAAGTTTTTGGTTAAGTTTTTTGGTTAAGTTTTTTGGTTAAAGTTTTTGGTTAAGTTTTTTGGTTAATTTTTTTTGGTTAAAGTTTTTCGTTATACTATATCTCTGCAACTGTTTTGCCCATTACCTTGACACTTCACATGGGTGTTTATCATCATCTATATTTTCATTCTACCCCCCTCCCGTGCGGCCCCTGTGCCCAATGTCAAGGTCAAATTACTTTGAAGTTTTTGGGTAAAGTTTTTTTCGCGCCCGCTTGTGGAAAGCGCGATATAGTCGGCACTTTGGTGTACGTACGTACGTACGTGTGTCCGGTTAAAGTTTTTGGTTAAGTTTTTTGGTTAAAGTTTTTCGTTATACTATATCTTTTTGTTTAGTGTCCATCGCCAGTAGGCGCGACATGCAGGCCGCGGCCATCTAGTTAATTTACGCACTCTATATCCTTGTTCACGCACTAACTGAAGCACTACTTGACGGATTGTAACCAATTTCGGTATACATGTTTATCACAGCAAGACGAAGAACCCTATTCATTTCTAAATATCTCTAAATATTTCTATCCATATCCTATGACTTACTCCCCTTGGCGGCCATATTTAATTTTCGCACGTTGTACCCTTGTCCATACAATAGCTCAAGTTCTACTTGATGGATCGTAACCAAATTCGGTATACATGTTTACCACGGTAAGATGAAGACTCCTATCGATGTTCTGACTTATCTCCCCTTGGCGGCCATTTTTAATTCCAGCACTCTGCATCCTTGTCCATGCAATAACTCAAGTTTTACTTGATGGATCTTAACCAAATTCGGTATACATGTTTACCACGGTAAGATGAAGAACCCTATCGATGTTCTGACTCGATGAATCGTAACCAAATTTGGTACACATATTTATGATGGTAAAACGAGGAAGTTCAACGCTATTCATTTTCGAAAATGTCTCCTTGGCGGCCATTTTCTTAATTTCCGCACTCTGTATCCTTGTCCACCCATTGACTAGAGTTTTACTTGATAGATCATGGCCAAGTTTGGCACTCCTGTTTATCACGAAAAGTGGAAGAACCCTATTTGTGTTCAGTGAGTTATCTCCCCTTATTGACTGGTCTTGCCTGGACTGGCCGTATATTGTGACCTTCGGCACTCTCGTTATTACTTATATTTACATTGCATATGCTGATAGTTTAAAAAAGGGAAATAATAAAATATAAAACACCTAGATTTGTTTTTCGTCATTTTGTCGCAATTCCTGAAACAGCGACCTTGCCGGTCAAGCAAACTTTAACCAATCAAAAAACGTCGCGCGACGTCACGTGGGGCAAATGCAACTCATTGGGATATAAACGCAATACGTTGAATGGATGTGCCTAATATTAATTTACAGAAGGAGTAAACAATCACATTTACGAAGCTATTATATTTGTAACGAATGCTACGTAATATATGTGCACGCACACTCAGCCCTTGTCACGGTCTGACATATCGGCATTGTGCAATAGGAGAATGAACTAACTAGGTTAAACTCACCGCCTCATCGTCTCCTTCATTTAAATTTACATGCCCACTCGGTAGGCACAAACTGTTCTTTATAGCTATTAAATAAGTGTATAATTGTACATGTGTCACTATTCCACCAGTTTTAAAAATTACAAGTGCCCGCTATATAGATAGAATCATTTAGTAATACATATTTTACTGATAGTGACGCGCGGTGGTATCAGGCTATTTTCATATGCAAATGAGGCATGCTATTTTTTAATTATTTATATTAATTAAATACGTCACCTGAACAAATAATATTTTCGACAGATTATAAAGTATGATCATTGCACATCAAAAAATAAATACAGATAATACATAGTAATGTTCATTAACATTTTAAGGAAACACGGTTATCGCCCCTGATATCAGTGTGGAAATATATGTCTGCTATAAAATGTATAATAATGCCAATCAGTACCTGGGGTAATTGTGAATTACTGTTTATTTTGCCAGAAAATGTCTCGGATGATGTCCCTGATATAAATACTAGTTTGTACCTACTGAGTGGGTATGCACCTTTAATGCACATATTTCGACTGTATCGCATGTATTAGTAAATTCGGAAACAAATGGGCCAACGGCCATTGGCCTGATAATTTACGGGCACATGCCCGGGTATGGAAGGTCTTCGAGCCATTTACCACCCTTAAATATAAGGAAAAAAATGGCTACGGAATATAGCATTTTACCCGAAAGTCTGTGCAACACAACTGCCATTATTATCGCCAAAAATCGGAGGTAGGAAAGCTGCCATTTTGGGGGAAAAGTGGTAATTTGGTGCAAAAATCGCGAAAAATAGAAAAATAAATATGGAGATAAAACGTGTGGTGATATTATCAAACGAACTTAATAAAACGTTTCTATATATATATATAGTGTTTATAGAAAAAAACAATTTGAGCATATTGGGGTGTCATTTTTTGGGTAAAACTATCAAATTAGTGCATAAATTGTAGTAATTTTGAAAACATTATTTCTGCCAATTGTTTCGAGACTTAATACCGATAATTGGACATTTGGTAACGAGAAAGTGGTATTTAAAGTTGGTAAATAAGTACCTAATTAAAATAAAATTGCTTATGTTCATTTGTTAAACACACATTTAAAAATATATTGTCATTTGTTTTGTTAGTATATCTTTGGTCAGTTGGTATTTAAAACATTATTCCAGTTTTTAGCGATTTCTGTATTAAATTTGTTCTTATTTTCCCAAAAAAATGTCACCCGGGAGATCCGGATTATTTTTTTATTTGAAAATACATACTTAAGCAATTTATTATGAAACGTTTTATGTAATATCATTCAACAATGTTTTTGCAATAATTTTTTCAACTTTATTGTGATTTTTTTATCCAAATATTTTTGTATCACCACTTTTTAAAAAAAAATGATAACTTTCCTACCCTCCGATTGTTGACGATTTTTTTTCTGCTGATCAGCATATTTTTCTCGAATTATTGGCAATAATGGTGGTTGTGTTGCAGAGACTTGCGGGTCGGCTGAATTGTTGACGTAAATGTCCTGGCCTATAAGCTAACGGTGGTTTTGAGCAACCGGGCTCTGGCAGGGGATATGGATTTTTTTTTATGTTCCCACGAAATAACAATTCGTTCTCTCAATTTGACAATTCGTTCTCTCGGTATAATAATTCGTTCCCACGAAATAACAATTCGTTCCCTCGAATTAACAATTCGTTCCCACGAATTAACTATTCGTTCCCTCGATATAACAATTCGTTCCCACTAATTAACAATTCGTTCCCACGAAATAACAATTCGTTCCAACAAATTAACAATTCGTTCCCTCGATATAACAATTCGTTCCCACTAATTAACAATTCGTTCCCACGAAATAACAATTCGTTCCCACGAATTAACAATTCGTTCCCTCGATATAACAATTCGTTCCCAATAAAATTCGTTCCCACGAATTAACAATAACAATCGTTCCCACGAATTAACAATTCGTTCCTACGAAATAATAATTCGTTCCCTCAATTTAACAATTCGTTCTCTCGAATTAACAGGGAACGAATTAACAAAAAATGAATTCTACGTCCCCTGTGGGGCTCCGCAGACAAGTGACTATTGTCTGTTTCACGAAACCTGCCCAAATTTTACGGCCATATAAACAATGCAAACACAATATTTTTTTCAATAATATTACATTTTACCAAAATTTAAGAATGAACCTTCTTTTTATTTCGTGAAATGTGATAAAATATTGATTTTATTACGAAAACATGTGTTCTCTATGGGAATTTAACATGGGGAAAAAAGAGGCGGAGAACTTGGAGGAGGAGTCGAAAAACGAAAAAAATTTGGAAATTGATTCTGAAACCTAGCTAGATAGCTTGGCAATGATCTAACTAAGAAAACAAAAGTTACATTTTGAAAATCGGTCCACTATTTCTGAAATTAGAAAACATTCACCATGTTAAATCCCCATAGACATCTTCACTCTGTGAAGATGTCTATGGGGATTTAACATGGGGAAATAGTTTTTTCGCAATAAAATCAATATTCGACCAAATTTCACGAAATAAAAAGAAGGCTCACTCTTAATTTTTCCTTTAATTTAATATTATCGAAAACAATATTGTTTTTTAATTGTTTATATAGCCGTAAAATTTTGACAGCTTTCGTGAAACAGACAGTAGAATGTTCACAAAGACGACAGACCCAACTTTGTCAGATCTTTGTCCAAGTAAAGCACACACAGGTAACAATCAAATATTTGAATCTGTTGAACTTCAGCCCCATAGTACTCGTTCAATAATTTGCATTTAGTAGGCAAAAAGGATGTATTTGTTTAACGCCAGTACAAACACTTTTTCTTGTGTAGTAATTACATTGCTGCAGTCCTGTAGAACCCCTCTAAACCGGGCACACATAAAAGTTAGATCTACTTAATTGTAATCGGGTTCATTTCCATTTATCTGCGCTGAGTATGTCTGTTTGTGATCGCAAAGCACCCACGGCTGTCTTGGAGTAGTTGTCTGTGTATTATACAGTGGAACATCTCTAAACCGGACACCAGGGGACCTCCCAGTGTCGGGGATCTCCCAGTGTGTCCGGTTTATAGAGGTTCCACTGTATATGGGTGACACACTTTTAACAAAGCGTGTTTGTTCAAAAACGCAAGTGCACTCACATAGCCGCACCGTTACATTGTACATTGACATTGAGAAACGGGCTACGTGACTTTGTATGTAATAAGATATGTGACATTTCATGACAACTATCGAAACTGTAATATGTTTTGTTTTTTTTGTAAATGATGTCGGAAGTTGGCGAAGCTTTCATTTGTTTCATTTAAGAACTTTCATTCACGTTCTGAACATTTCGTCAATTTCCGACGTAATTTATGGAAAATATCCTTAATTTGGCAAATATTTTTCTTGAGATATCGCACATCTTCTCGAGTACAAAATCACATAACATGACTTGTCTCATTTGTGACTGGACAAAATAAGCCTTATATTAAAGCCCCTATACGGCTCAAGTTGCCGAATTTGGCCTCCTATTGGGTTTTCCCACACACAAATCCAACAGGTTTCTATTTACACACACTTTGAAACTGTTTGCATTCATTTTGGTACAAAAATGAGTTTGTAGTCGTTGAAAATATCAATATTTGTTGATAAACAAACAGCAGGTGCGTGTTTCAAAGCCCGATCGATTTTCCGATAGATGCTCGGGTCAACTCCTCAACTCCGATTCGCGGCCGATGGATTCCGATAGCCGGAGTTTATCGACTCGCTTCCGAGCCGAAGCCGTTGGGTTACGGAAATGAAATTGTCAATATTGACATTTTGCACTGAGTGGTACACAAAACAAGTTTTTGTTGTCTTCACATTGCGATTAAGATGTAAATCTCAAGATTTGAGATGTATCTATTAGGCAGTATATGTTAGTTTTGTGTACTAAATCAGCCAAACATGTTTTTGTGTAATACTGAGCCGTTCAGGGCCTTTAAAGGTACATGCCCACCACTCAGTAGGCACAAAATGTTCTTTATATCAGGGACATCATATGAGACATTTTCTGGCAAAATAAACATTCATTCACCAATACCCCACGAATTGATTGGCAGTATTATACGTTTTATATCACACGTAAATTTCCACACGGATATCAACGGCGGTAACCGCGTTTCCTTAACGTGTTAACGGACATTACTATTTATTCTCCGTATTTATTTTTTGATCTGCAATGATCATACTTTGTAATCTAATTTTTATCATGTGACTCATTTAATTAGCATAAATAATTAAAAAATACCATTCCTCATTTGCCTATGAAAATAGCCTGATACCACCGCGAGTCACTATCATTAAAATACATATTACTAAATAATTATATCTGTATCGTGTGTATAGCGAGCGGGCACTCGTAAATGATTATATCTGTATAGCGGGCACTCGTAAATTTTAGAACTGGAGGAATAGTGATACAATTATACACTCATTTAATTACTGTAACGAACAGTGTGTGCCTACTGAGTGGGCACATTCAGTAGGCACAAAATGTTAAATAAGTGTCACTATTCCACCAGTTATAAAAATTACGAGTGCCCGCTATACAGATATAATCATTGAGTAATATTTATATTTTTTAATTATTTATACTAATTAAATGAGTCACCTGAAAAACTAATATTTTCGAAAGATTATAAAGCATGATCACTGCACATCAACAAATAAATACTGAGAATAAATAGTCCATTGATATTTTAAGGAAACACGGTTATCGCCCCTGTTATCAGTATGGACATTTATTTAAATCAATACGTGTGTTAATGGTGAATAAATGTTTAGCATGCCTCATTTGCATATGCAAATAGCCTGATACCACAGCGCGTCACTATCAGTAAAATAAATATTACAAAATTAATTTTCTGTATAGCGGGCACTTGTAATTTGTGGTGGAATAGTGACACAAGTATACACTTATTTAATTGCTATAAAGAACAGTTTGTGCCTACTGAGTGGGCATGTACCTTTAACACACTGCTATATACAGGCGGTAATGATGAACTGAATACCCGGTGTGCGGTGGGTGGTAGATCCCGGTTGACATTGGGAGTGCATTTACCTACGTTTATTCACCCGTATAACTTAATTTATATTCTTAAAGTCCCACATGTCAGTAGCTTATTTCATCAACATTACAAAGTATACTTTACTAGCAAAGTATACTTTGAGGGAGTAATCGTTTATTTTTCCTGAAATGCATTATTTCATATAGAACTAACAAATGCATATATTTCATGATTAAAAGTATGCAGAATTATTATACTGAATTTATTACATTATCACAGCCAAATTGGCTGTGATAATGTAATAAATTCAGTATAATAAAAATTAATAAATTTATCATAAAATTGAAAATTTCTCCCTCAAAGTATACTTTGCTACTAAAGTATACTTTGCAATGTTGGTGAAATAGGCTACAGGTTATAATGTACGGAGACATATTTTTCGTCCATTATTTAGATATTGCATTTTTTCTGGCAAAATATACATTCATTCACCATTACCCGACGTATTAATTGCATTATTATACTATGTGTATCAACCGTAAATTTCCACACTGATATCAGGGGCGATAAGCGTGTTTCCTTAAAATGTTAACGGACATTACTATTTATTCTCCGTTGCATATACAAATAGCCTGATACCACCGCGAGTCACTATCAGTAAAATAAATATTACTAAATGATAATATATGTATTGTGGGCACTCGTAATATTTAAAACTGGTGGCATAGTTACACAATTATACAATTATACGCTTATTTAATTCCTGTAAAGAACAGTTTATGCCTACTAGATGGGACCCCACAATTAATGGTGCAGTTGTGCAATTGTGTGGTTAATTATTAAAGTTTAGCTTCACCACAAACTAGACACATTATTCTATCACGTTTAAACGATATAATATACGCATATCACATGGCTAAAAGTAAATGCCATTCCAATATGCGTCCACGCGTCAAAGGTCTGCACTGTTCACAAGCAAATAAATATCATATTCATATCACGTTTGTATGGAAACGTTCTGGTGCCAGATGAAGACATATATTTTTTAGTTTACATTTAAGGGATAGGAATAGTCTCGAGGTATCAGCCCAATGACCGTTGGCCCGTTTGTTTCCGATATTTGAGGGTTGGTCAGGGCAAAACATATCAGACAGGGAATGATCGATATTGGGTTATGCAAAGTGTGATGCTCTGGTTAGGGTAAAACATCGACCAGTATGTGCACTTGTGGCAGAAATCATTTTCAAGGTCTGATCGAGTACACACGATTTCGACTTCGTTAGCACCCCTTAATTGGCATAAATCCAAAATGGCCGACAAATTTCCATAATGTTACACATCATTGTTCTAATCTGATGTTTTCAATGATTTAAATTGCTATATTCAAGTATGTGGACACACATAATGGTCTGGGAAAATATACGAGTTACATATAGAATAGTAGGTTAGTGCCGTGAATGGGGAAAATATCTGGCAAGGCTTAGGAAACGGGATGGGCGAGGCTCTGCCGAGCACATCCCGTTTCCGAGCCGCACCAGATATTTTTTCCCATTCACGGCACTAACCTACTATTCTATTTATCCCGTCAACACCTACTAATGGCTTTAAAATGCAAAAACAATAATCCCATCCACCGCACATATTCATACGCAGTGATTAGGTCGTATTGACAGGATATCAAAAATGTTTCACGGCACCGTGTTTCACGGCACATACGCACTGTGTTGACAGGATCAATTGAAATCTCCTACATTTGCATAAATTCAAAGTGGCCGTCAAATGTAAATACAACTCCACTGATTTACATAGTTTTTCGTATCTTTGCTATCAATTATTTTTTAATTGGCTTCAATGTTAAATATTCAATTTAATAATTCTAGTACATGTTACGATGCACTTTTTATTCATTTAGACAAATTCAAGATGGCCGCCAACTATCTATTTTGTCCTACATATATGTACTTCCACATGTTTATGGCAGGCTCTCATTTGACATGCATATATTATTTAAAATGTTAAATTCATGTTTCTGGATGAACATCGTTTGAGAATGACTACTACATGCGAAATATAAAACATTAGCATCTCAAATAAATTCAAAATGGCCGCCAAATATAAAAAATGTATTTTCGTATAATTTTTCTCAGTTTAATGTGTTCTATTTATGTGATTTCAACATATTTTTCTTGTCCGGTTTAGAAAGGCTCCACTGTATTATATAACCTGTTTGTCTGTACAGATGTCCGTCCTAGCTCTATATAGAGAATAGTAGGTTAGTGCGTGAATGGGAGAAATATCTGGCAAGGCTTAGGAAACGCGATGGGCGAGGCTCTGCCGAGCACATCCCGTTTCCATGCCGCGCCAGATATTTTTCCCATTCACGGCACTAACCTACTATTCTATTTATCCCGTAAACATTACAAATAGCTTCAGAATGCAAAAAAATAACACCAGCCGCATCTCCAAATCATATTGACAGGATATCAAAAATGTTTCACGGCACCGTGTTTCACGTCTGTTGACCACAGGTGGAAGACTCGGACCTATGACACCAAAAAAATGCCTATTAAAAAAAATCACATTACCCCACCCACTTGGTCTCGGACAGTACATGACGTTAATTCAAGGTGAGCATAAATAGCGCTATTATAGAAAGAGCCCTCTTTTTTCCGGCTCGCACAAACACAATAAACATCGATTAAATGTATGAAATATGTCTCTGGCAATCGATAAAGGTATTAGGTGTGTGAATATACTCACTTCAAATCGCTGTTTCAAGTATTTATTGAGTTATTCGCGTTTTGATTACCCCATCCAAAGCGAAAGTTGCGTGTACGAAAGAATCTCACACAGAATCGGAGGCCGTCCGGCTGGATTATCGGTCAAATTTGGCCGATAGCTGATCGCCAGCTCAAACTAAGTCGTGCACCATGATCATATACATTAGAGACTCCAACCATACAAAGTTCGTCCAATTGTGATCGTTCGCCGATCTAAAAAACACTTTTTCTAATTTTATTGACTTTCTTTCATGATTCGCGTACTATCAGATATGTCTTCCGGAAACCCTGAAAAGGGAAAGTCCTCGCGTCTATTTTTAGGTTTAACCAATCAGAGATGTTCTTACATAGACGCTTCGGTGGTTGTATTATGGAAGATAGTGCATTGACCCAGTTCCAGATAATGAACGAAATTATAGAAAAAAGGGTTTTTTAGATCGGCGAACGATCACAATTGGACGAACTTTGTATGGTTGGTGTCTCTAATGTATATGGTCATGGTGCACGACTTTAGTTTGAGCTGGCGATCAGCTATCGGCCAAATATGACCGCTAATCCAGCCGGACGGCCTCCGATTCTGTGTGAGATTCTTTCGTACACGCAACTTTCGCTTTGGATGGGGTAATCAAAACGCGAATAACTCAATAAATACTTGAAACAGCGATTTGAAGTGAGTATATTCACACACCTAATACCTTTATCGATTGCCAGAGACATATTTCATACATTTAATCGATGTTTATTGTGTTTGTGCGAGCCGGAAAAAAGAGGGCTCTTTCTATAATAGCGCTATTTATGCTCACCTTGAATTAACGTTATGTACTGTACGAGACCAAGTGGGTGGGGTAATGTGATTTTTTTTAATAGGCATTTTTTTGGTGTCATAGGTCCGAGTCTTCCACCTGTGGTGTTGACGGGATAAATATGTTTTAGAGACATACATTCACACGAGCGTGACAACCACAAACTATGTATGTACTAGATATTGTTGATTACATCTTCGTACCATAATACTGTTTATACGGAGATTTGTATTAATTTGCATTGACGTGATTTACTAACGTTACCAATTTACACCCGCATGCACACATGATTGCGTGCGTATATCCACTAAATATTTCCCAACATCGGCTATGATTGTAAAGGTTATTCCGAAATTAAACTATGCACTTATGAACTTCTTTGTCTCACGAAGATTAGTGAAAATCGTCACTGAAGTCAGCAGCCTAATCCGGTTCTAGAGCCATGCCAAACACGGGATCACCTGTACTCACTTTCAGTGACTTCCCCTCATATGGCAGTAACCGTAATTTGTAAACTTTTGCGGAATCGTCTGTTGTCACTTTCGAAATCTCAGTCCCTACTCACGTGAGTTCCTTCCCAGAAAATGTAACCCGCATGTGTAGTACGGAGCCCCGCAGGGGACGTGATTCTTTGTTTTATTAATTAATTTCCATGTCCCCTGCAGGGCTCCGTAATAAGGCTCCCGTACCCAGGCACACAGAGTAGGATAGTAATGTTGGTTTATTGTCGTCGGTACGATGGTGTGGGTGTATGTTCAATAATATTATTTTTCTTAGTTTCATACAATGTGAAACAATCGTTTGAATAGTCTGTTGATGTAGCTGGGTGCCAGACATCACCATTGTGTATGTCTTCATAAATATTTAGTTAATATGTCTTTATTATTTGAACATATAATTGATTGATGCTGAACATCAATTTTAATTGTTATATTCTAAGTATAAGTTAGATCGGAAACGTTTCGGGTGTGCGAGGCCATGTATACGCCCATGTGCACCGGCCCATGTGTATACGCCTAGTTCCGCAAGTGATCAGTTTTGTGTAGATAACATATTTCAGTACTTTCAGTACTTTGATTTATAGACCAACATTGTCATTACGATGCGATAAGTCATGCACTTACAGAGCCCGGATTTAATATTTATACGAAATATTTTCATGCGATTTCAATGACCAATTCTTGGAAGGGAACAATGGTGCAACTGAACTAATTCACCCGAAGATTTTATGACTGTGACTGGAAAAATGGGGTTTATTGATTTTACGACCAGTCTATATCCAGATCAACCTGTGATTCCGCACAGTCTGATCAGGATCTGCACTGTTCGCCATTACATCACTGACACACCCGGCATGCTTCTAATACGCATTGTAGATAGTTTCAAGGATATGGAAGTGTGCCATTTGATAAGGAGCTACTGGTCACACATACTATAAGCCCCATTTCCCCAGTCATAGCTACATATTAGTATTGTATAACTTTGACTACACTGTTAGTTATTGAGCAATGCACCGTTAGAGCATGGCTCTACACCGTTAGAGTATACGTATATATACCGTCAGAGTATATAGAGTTTGGTTATACATATTCTAGAGAGAATACCTATACCGTCACTGCATGCCGACACAAGAGCGCACATAAACTGGGGTGGACCGACTGTAACATTGGCGGTTATAGACAGCTGGGCCCTTCCTTCACTCCTGACGCAGCATTTAGTTGACAGCTGAGAGAAATCTAGGCAGTTAGCCATTCTGGACCAGCATAGATACTTCCCAATTACGATTTCACTCGGTTTTATTATGATAAAATATATTTTCTAATTATTGTAACCTCAACAGGTGATTGAAATGTGGACATTGTAGCCGCAGATCGGACTGCGCGGACGCCTGTCTGCAACTACACTGGCCACCAAATATATGTGTCCACTGTGTCAGCTAGTGCACCTTCGCAACTAGGAAGTAAGGAAATTATCACCCCACTTTAATGCGCAATAGACCAAGGGTGCAAACGCGTATATAAATGCAGCCAAACGGCGGCGAAAGCATTCGGAGTGCGCACCTTGCAAGCTTCAGACATAATATAGACAGATATACCTGAATACTGAGTAGCTGAGATTCCAAAGGAACGACATCTAAATGAAGCCAACATTGGAAATGGAGAAGCCACAGCAACCGGCAATGGTGATCGTACAGCAGCCGGAACAGGTTAGTACTCGCTCTCTCTCTCTCTCTCTCTCCTCTCTCTCTCTCTCTCTCTCTCTCTCTCTTTATCATAACTTTCTTGTTATGCCATCGACTTTACTGAAATAAAGCGCACATGTTTCTGAATTCGTTTCAAACCTGTTCCGTCGTGTTTGTGGAACTGGTTGGAAACATCAGGAAATGGTCATCAGTCGATGATATTACACATCTGTGCGCAGCCCGTGCGCCTTGTTTCATCAATATCTGCGAAATAATAAGAACGCTGTGATAAAAATAATACCTGACGCGAAACGAAATAAGCTGCCTTTTTCTGTTCACAAATGCAAAAACGCGTACCTGCGCAGGGGCGGATCTGGAGGGGGGGGGGGGGGGGGGGTGGGTTCCGGTGTTGCACCCCCGCCCCCACCCGTTCAGCCACGAAGTTTACATAGATCACAGTTGACCATCAGTTGGAGTCTGAATTTAAATATTTAAATGCCGTAACACACGGGAGTATATTGCAAGAGTTACCTTCGCAACTATACACCTCCCCCCGTTCCCCAAATGCTGGATCCGACCCTGCTGCGCACAGGTTTGTTCCCCCTATGTGCCTAGAATAACATGTGGATGTAACGGACCAAGGTCTATAATTACTTTAAATATACATAAAAGCATCAATACGTGAGACAAAATATCTATTTCTTTATTTTCAGCTTTAGTTATTCTTTTCACGTACATGAGTGTATTTATGCTTTTAGGTATACTTCATATATTATTATTTAATGGTCCATTACTTCAACCTGTGCCTACAATAGTTTCAAAAGAATGTCTCTTTAACGAATGAACAATGCCCTCCCTAGTATAGTAAGCGCTCTGTGGTTTCTAATTCTCTTCCAGTACTCATTAATAAACAATTGTAATGCATTATCTTGTCAAAAATGTAATAATCTATAATTATATTAAGAAATTGTACATGTAAGGTAGATAATGCATTTTGATTGTTACATGTATCGCCATTGAGTCATCCTACTATTATGTTGTATACCTCATCTTGTCATGTCAGGTGACCTTCAGGAGTGAAAACACGATTATTATTATAAAAGTCGTTAGATACTGTTTTTCAGCCGAGCAATTACATGTACTGACTACATGAGCAAGAGGATCGACATATACAATTGTCTCACTTGTCGTAAGACATATTTGCTCACCCATTCGCAAACCTTCCATTAAATCATGTCATACTTTTATTGTTTTTTCTTTAACCCTTGAACACCTACTAACTGGAATGGAATGTGATATGTTAATTTTCCGACCAATCCAATCATCAGAATATTCTATTCAGACTGGTCCATTTATAAAAATGGGGTATTTTTTCTGTCTGTAAAACAATATTAAAATTACTTGCAAAAAGTCCAGATCCTGATGAGACGGCTCGTTACGAGCCGGCTCATCTGGATCTACACTGTTTGCAAACATCACAAACGAGGTCTAAAGTGTTGAAAGGGTTTAAGTACGCCTTTACTGATTACAACTGTATATCCTCTCAGATGGGTATCGAGATGGGGTGGTTAGGGCATATTCGAAGAATTATGCTGCAACTGAAACTACTCCACTCATATGGCTGGGATAAATTAAACATACATGCCCACTCAGTAGGCACAACATGTTCTTTATATCTCAGATATTTTCTGGCAAAATAAACATTCATTCACCATTATCCCACGTATTGACTGGCATTATTATACATTTTATATCAGATGTACATATTCCACAACTATATCAGGGGCGATAACTGTGTTTCGTTAAAATGTTAACAACATTACTATTTATTCTCTGTATTTATTTTTTGATGTGCAAAGATCATACTTTATAATCTGTCCAAAAATTATTATATTTTCTGGTCACATATTTAATTAGTATAAATAATTAAAAAATATCATGCC